>SZWC01001288.1:257713-289278 GCA_023375785.1 Penium margaritaceum | reverse complement strand
TTTTTTCCCCCCCCCCCCCCCCCCCCCCACCGAGCGCGTACTTCGCTCCGTTCAGCCGCGTCCACGCTTACAAGAAAATGGCCAACAAGCCACATCGATGCCCCATCGCGGTGGCCCGCGGTACCGCGGCCGCGGTGGTCCGGCCACATCGGCACCCCGGGACAACATGGGTGTGTTCTAGTTGTGCCTTAGTTGAACACTAGCTACATCCTAGTTACGCCCTAGTTGCACCCTAGTTGCATCCTACTCACACCCTAGATGCACCCTACTTACGCCCTACTTGTGTCCTAGTTGCGTCCTGCTTGCGTCTCAGTTGGACACTAGCTACGCCCTAGTTGCATCGTAGTTGTGCCCTAGTTCTGCCCTAGCTACGCCCTACTTGTGCCCTAGTTGTGCCCGAGTTGTGCCCTAGTTGCGCCCTAGTTGCGCCATACTTGCATCCTACTTGTGCCATAGTTGTACCCTACTTGTGCCCTAGTTGCGCCCTACTTGTGCCCAGTTGTGCCCTAGTTACACCCTAATTGCGTCCTAGTTGCACCCTAGTTGCATCCTAGTTCCGTCCTGCTTGCAACCTAGTTGTGCCCTAGTTGCGCCTAGTTGCGCCCTAGTTTCACCCTAGTTGTGTCTTAGTTGTACCCTAGTTGCGTCCTAGTTGCGTCCTACTTGCGCCCTACTTGAGCCATAGTTGCGCCTTAGTTGCACCCTAGTTGCATCCTACTTGCACCCTAGTTGTACCCAAGTTGCACCCTAGTTGTGCCCTAGTTGCACCCTACTTGCACCCTACTTACGTCCTAGTTGTGCCCTACTTGCGCCCTACTTACACCCTAGTTACACCCTAGTTGCACCCTAGTTGAGCCCTACTTGCGCCCTAGTTGTGTCCTAGTTGCACCCTAGTTGCACTCTAGTTGTGTCCTAGTTACGTCCTAGTTGCACCCTACTTCCGTCCCAGTTGTACCCTAGTTACGACCTAGTTGCGCCCTCCTTGCGCCCTAGTTGCGCCCTAGTTGTTCCCTAGTTACGCCCTAGTTTTTCCCTAGTTACGCCCTAGTTACACCCTAGTTACGCCCTAGTTACATCCTATGTGTGCCCTACTTGCTCCCTACTTGCGCCCTAGTTACGCCTCAGTTGGACACTGGTTGCACCACAGTTGCGCCCTAGTTGCACCCTAGTTGCTCCCAAGTTGTGCCATGGTTACGCCCTAGTTACATCCTAGTTGCTCTAGTTGCATCATAGTTACGCTCAAGTTGCACCCTGGTTGCGTCCTAGTTGTGCCCTAGTTATGCCCTACTTGCGCCCTACTTGCGTCCTAGTTTCACCCTAGTTGCACCCTAGTTGTTGGCCTATATGTGTCCTACTTTTACCCTAATTACATCCTAGTTGCACCCTAGTTGTACCTCAGTTGGGTACTAGCTATGCCCTAGTTGCGCCTTAGTTACATCCTAGTTGCGTCCTACTTGCACCCTAGTTGCGTCCTTGTTGCTTCCTACTTGCGCCCTCATTGCACCCTAGTTGCGCCTCAATTACGCACTACTTGTGCCTTAGTTGGGCCTTAGTTCTACCCTATTTGTGTCTCAGTTGGACACTAGTTACGCCTTAGTTGCACCCTAGTTGTACCATCGTTGTGCCCTACTTGCGCCCTAGTTGCATCCTACTTGTGCCCTACTTGCGCCCTTGTTGCGCCCAAGTTCCACCCTCATTTTGCCCTAGTTGCATCCAAGTTGCGACCTAGTTGCACCCTAGTTGCGCCCTAGTTGCACCATAGTTGCGCCCTACATACGCCCTACTTCCGTCTTCCTTTCGTCCTAGTTGCGCCCTAGTTGTGTCCTACTTCGGCCTTAGTTGGGCACTAGCTACGCCCTAGTTGGACCATGCTTGTGCCCTACTTGTGCCCTAGATGTGTCCCAGTTGCGCTCTAGTTGCGCCCTACTTGCACCTCAGTTGGAAACTAGCTACGCCCTAGTTGTGTCCTATTTCCGTCCTAGTTGTGTCCTAGTTGCACCCCAGTTACGTCCTACTTGCGTCCTAGATGCGTCCTAGTTTTGTGCTAGTTGTGTCCTAGTTCTTTCCTATTTACGCCCTACTTGTGTTCGATTTGCGCCCTAGTTGCATCCTAGTTGTGCCCTAACTACACCCTAGTTGTGCCCTAGTTGGATCCTAGTTGTGCTCTAGTTGTACCCTAGTTGTGTCCTACTTGGATCCTTTTTGTGTCCTAGTTGCGTCCTAGTTGTGCCCTAATTGCGCCCTAGTTGCGTCCTAGTTGTGTCCTAGCTGTGCCCAAGTTGTGTCCTAGTTGCGTCCTAGTTGTGCCTTTCTTGCACCCTACTTGCGCCCTAGTTGTGCCCTAGTTGCGTCCTAGTTGCACCCTAGTTGCGCCGTACTGGCATCCTACTTGCGTCCTAGGTGAGCCCTAGTTGTGCCTAAAATGGGCACTAGTTACCCTAGTTGCACCCTAGTTGTGTCCTAGTTGATCCATAGTTGTGCCTTAGTTGTGCCCTAGTTGCTCCCTAATAGCGACCTACTTGCACCCTAGATAGGCCCTAATTACGCTCTAGTTGTACCCTAGTTGCACCCTAGTAGCACCCTAGTTGTGCCCTGATTGCGTCCTACTTGCGCCCTAATTGTGCCCTAGTTGTGCCTCAACTGGGCACTAGCTATGCCCAAGTTGCGCCCTAGTTGCACCCGAGCTGCGCCCTTGTTGGACCCTAGTTACACCTAAGTTACTCCCTAGTTGCACCCTAGTTGCGCCCTAGTTGTGCCCTACTTGCACCCTAGTGCCCTAGTTGCGCCCAGGTTGTGCCTCAGTTAGACACTGGCTACGCCCTAGTTGCGCCCTAGTTGTCTCCTACTTGCATCCTACTTGCGCCATCGTTGCACCCTACTAGCACCCTACTTGCGGCCTAGTTGCGCGCTAGTTGCACCCTAGTTCCGCCTTAGTTGTGCCCTACTTGCACCCTAGTTACGCCCTAGTTGTACCCTAGTTGCTCCCTAGTTGCACCCTACGTGTGCCCTAGTTGCACCCTAGTTGCACCCTAGTTGTGCCCTAGTTGTACCCTAGTTGCGCCCTACTTGCATTCTAGTTGCGCCCTAGTTGCGTCCTAGATGCATTCTAGTTGCGCCTCAGTTGGACACTACCTACGCCCTAGTTGCGCCCTATTTACACTGTACTCGCACCCTACGTGCGCCCTAGTTATGCCCTTGTTGTGCCTTACTTGCATCCTAGTTGCGTCCTAGTTGCGCCTCATTTGCGCCCTACTTGTGCCCTATTCGCGCCCTAGTTGTGCCTTAGTGTCAGAAGATTGCGGCATGAGAGGTGAGCAATGGCAGAAGCAAGCAGAAGCAAGAGGACATGTACGATGACATCAGATGAATGACGGAAACAAGAAGGCGTGAAGCGTTGCGGGGAGTTAGTCGTGGGAGCATTGAAGAGTAGTGATGTCTAGAACGAAGGTGCGAGGTAGACAAGCAGGTGGTGAGAGAAAACTTGAGGCAGACCGTAAGTGATGAATGGATGAGACCTGAGCGAAGGAACGCGTGTGACGTAGTGAACTGTCATGAGTTGAGAGTGGAGTGCGAGAATGGCATGGGCGAAGAGTGAGCACAGCGGAGATACGACGGCGAAGCCACGGAACCAAAGGCGAATAGTATGAAGAGAATTGTTCTGGGTTAACTCGAGGGAATGAACATCCTCGGTATATGTAAGCAGAACAAAACAAACAGTAGAGCAACGGCTTCTTTCCGCTAGCCGGACGCAGGTGACACTTGTCGCATTATTAGGGGATGACTTGACTTTGTCGGTCAAATGATCACATACCAGTCAATCCGTTAGTCATGGTGGTCCGGTGTCGGACCTGAACCGTTATTGAGAAAACGATTCTTTGACTACAGTTGAGCACGGAGTCAGGTTCTCGAGGAATTTCCAACACACCCCTTGAAACTGACGGGGTAAACTTTGCAGTCTGAGGTCTGCTCAGATGACAAGTCCGCCTATGACATGGATTAGCGGTTTGAAGATGTGGGCAGAGCTGGTGGCCTGGGCAGAAATTCAAGAGATGGGACATATGGGATTTCGGGGAAATCTTCCACAGTGATTCTTTCGCGTTGGTTTCTTCTCCACTGTCGTCCTCTGGGTCGCATGCATTCTCGGCGCATGTCTCCCATGAGTCCAGAGATGTCATCGGAGCGGGGATCATATGACCGAAGAATGGAGTGGAATGGGCAATCAGTGGTGAGTTACAGGATGATCAGGGCTTGATACTCGGCAAGGAAGTAGTCATCGCAGAATAGTTGTATGCTGAGATTGGAGAAGTTGACGTGGAAGTAGTCTCTTTCCTTGCTGAAGATGTCCCAAAGCTCCAGGTTGTCAAAGCTCACGTCTGCATGTAGTTCCATTGCTGCAAGCCAGGCGTTATAGTTGGCTTCTCCCGCCTCATTGAAGTGGAGAATCAGAATTCTGTAAGCAAGTTCGATGATCCCTTCCTTGATTGGTTTACCCCTCCTCTACCAGTGATGATGTGGTTGTTGAGACAAGTCAGCTGCTGCATTGTTGGAGGAAATTTGGACCAGTTCTATTAATGCTGGTTGCTGGGCGAGTCCTGGTGGAGAAGTGTGATAGTCCAAGCTTTTGAGGACAAGGAAGTGATGAGGACTGAAACCTTGCAGATGTGGGAGTCGATACGGAGGGGAGATGTTCCAGATGAAGCAGAGGGGTGTGATGCCTGAGTTTTGATTTTGAAGGAGGGAGTGAGCAGATGCTGAGGATGTGAGTGCAGGTTGTTGCAAGAATGACAATATGACTGAGCGAATCCTTGTGCCAAGCGGATAAAGAGGATGATGGCAGAGGAATGACTGATAATCGAGTGGGTGCAGAGGTGAAACAACATGTGCTGCAGACGTTCTGGCGTGGGCGCAGATCTTCGCGCAACATGCGATGCGACCGGACGGATCCTTGTGCCGAATGAAGAATGATGCGGGAGGCGAAGGAACGATTGATGAAGCAATGGGCGCAGGGGAAAAACCATGTGTTCTGCTGATGTTAGGGGAGTAGGATGCGGCAAGGGGAAGGTATGAGCCAACGCGCCGCGAGAAATCTGCCGCTGGCTTGGGTATAGACCACTGCAAGATTGGCAGTTGGTTCGTGCAGGTCCTTGTGCTGACTGCTGATGCTGATGGTTGCTCATGAGAAGGAAGAAGCTTGCTGAAGAATGTTGGACGCAGGGGCGAGCCGCGTGCACTGCGAAGGTTTCGGCGTGGGCGCAGGTCGTCGCGAGAATGGCGATGTGACCGGGCGTATCCATTTGCCGACCAAAAAGATGAATCAGAGGCGGATGATGGCTGGCAGCGGAAACCTTGCTGATGGAGTGGGCGCAAGGATGAAACCACGTGCGCTATGAAGCAATGGCGTGAACGAATATGTGAACGATGATGAGAACGAGGCTGATGCGAAGGTAGGATGGAGGAGACGGTGAATGCTGACGGGTGATCAGGAGGATGTGGGAGGCTGATGAAGATGAGGGTGACTTATCCGAGTGAAGAAGATGAAGCTGATGAAGCAGCGACAGTACTAGGACAAGGAAGAAGAGGTGAAGTAAGCGGCAGTGGGTGCGTGCAAGGCAACTGGTTGCTCTGATGTTAGGAGAGTGACGGCTTGTTCCCCCAGTTGGCCCGAAACCAACAAGCAGGAGACTGGTGGTGTCCGATGTCCTGACAATGAGAGGGAAGACAGCAGCAACAAAGGGAGGTTGTGAGGTGAGCACAGACGTTCGCAAATGTCAGGAGAGTGACGGCTTGTTCCCTAGTTGGCTCTGAACGTAAGCAGGAAGACTGGTGGTTTCCGATATCCTGACGTCGGATGGTGATCTACAACTGTTGAGGAAGAGTGAGGGTGGCGCGAGAGGATGGCTCAGGAAGATGAAGGCTGTGAGGCTGATGTAGATGGGACAGATTGAGTAGATGAAGTAGATGGAGCAGATGAGGAAGATGAAGACGCTTGTCACAACTGGGGGATGAATCAGGACAGGTTGCGAGTGGCAGGAAGCTTCAAGGAAGAGGGCGACAGGCGGCGGCTTGAGAGCTGTTCACGGCTGTTATCGACGGTGCATCTTCAACTGTTGGCCATGGGCGCGGAATGGGCACATGGCTTGGTCAGGATGGCGAGGAGTCAGTTTATTCTGAAGATCAATCAAAGTAGTGTTGCTGACGTCAGCTGCTAATGAAGCTGAGCGGCATGAAGCGGTGGTGGCGGCAGCAGATAAATGCTGGAAATAGGAGAAAACCGATTGTAATGTTGGAGCGATGACTGGGTCACGGGGCACCGGGTGATGTTGCCTAAGGCTCTGATACCATGTCAAAAGATTTCGGCAAGAGAGGTCAGCAATGGAAGAAACAAGCAGAAGCAAGATGACATGTACGATGACATCAGATGAATGACGGAAGCAAGAAGGTGTGAAGCGTTGAGGGGAGTTAGTCCCGGGAGCACTGAAGAGGAGTGATTTCTGGAACAGAGGTGCGAGGTAGACACGCAGGTGGTGAGAGAAACATTGAGGCAGACCGTAAGTGATGAATGGATGAGACCTGAGCAAAGGAACGCGTGTGACGGAGCAAACCGTCATGAGTTGAGAGTGGAGGACGAGAACAGAATGGACAAAGAGTGAGCAGAGCAGAGACACGAGGGTGAAACCGCGGAACCAAAGGCCAACAGGATGAAGAGAACTGTTCTGGGTTAACTCAAAGGAATGAACGTCCTCAGTATATGTAAGCAGAACGGAACAAACAGTAGAGAAACGGCTACGTTCCGTTAGCCGGACGCGGGTGACACTTGTCGCATTATTGGGGGATGACTTAACTTTGTTGGTCGAACGGTCACATACCAGTCAATCCGTTAGTCGAGGTGGTCCGGTATCGGACCTGAACCATTATTGAGAAAAAGATTATTTGACTGCAGATGAGCACGGAGTCAGGTTCTCAAGGAATTTCCAACACCTAGTTGCGCCTCAGTTGGACACTAGCTATGTCCTAGTTGTGACCTAGTTACACCCTAGTTGCACCCTACTTGTGTCCTAGTTGCACCCGAGTTGCACCCTAGTTGCACCCTAGTTACGCCCTACTTGCGCCCTACTTTCGTCCTGTTTCCGTCCTAGCTACACCCTTGTTGCACCCTACTCGTGCCTCAGTTGGGAATTAGCTATGCCCTTGTGGGCCATACTTGTGCCCTAGCTTCACCCTAGTTGTGCCCTAATTACGCCCTAGTTGCGCCCTAGTTGTGCCCTAGTGGCACCCTAGTTGTGCCCTAGTTGCGCCCTAGTTGCCCCCTAGTTGCGCCCTAGTTGCACCCTACTTGCGCCCTAGTTATGCCCTACTTGTGCCCTACTTGCGCCCTAGTTACGCCCTACTTGTGCCCTAGTTGTGCCCTAGTTGCGTCCTTCTTTTGCCATACTTGTTCCCTAGTTGCGCCCTAGTTGCACCCTAGTTGCACCCTATTTGTGTCGTATTTGCGCCCTAGTTGCTTCCTAGTTGGGCCTCAGTTAGGCACTACTTGAACCCTAGTGTGTGTCCTGGTTGTGCCCTAGTTGTGCCTTAGTTGCGCCCTAGTTGTACCCTAGGTGCGACCTACTTGTGCCATAGTTGCACCCTAGTTGTACCCTCATAGCGGCCTAGTTATATCCTAGTTGTCCCCTAGTTGCGCCCTACTTGAGCCCTACTTGCACCCTGCTTGTGCCCTAGTTGCACCTCAGTTGGACACTAGCTACGTCCTAGTTGCACCCTAGTTACGCCCTAGTTGCCCCCTACTTGTGCCCTAGTTGTGCCCTAGTTACGTCCTAGTTGTGCCCTTGTTGTGCCCTGGTCATGTCCTACTTGCGCCCTTGTTGCGCCCTAGTTACGCCCTAGTTGCGCCTTAGTTGCACCCTAGTTGCGCCCTAGTTACACCCTAGTTGCACCCTAGTTGCGCCCTACTCGCACCCTAGTTATGTCCTAATTGTGCCGTAGTTGTGTCCTACTTGCGCCCTAGTTGCATCCTAGTTACACCGTAGTTGTTTTCCAGTTGTGCCAAAGTTGCATCCTAGTTGCACCCTATTTGCGCCCTACTTGTATCCTACTTGCGCCCTAGTTGTGCCCTAGTTACGTCCTAGTTGCGCCCTAGTTACGCCCTAATTACGCCCTTGTTGTCCTCTAGTTGCGCCCTAGTTACGTCCCAGTTGCGTCCTAGTTGTGCCCTAGTTGCGCCCTAATTGCGCCCTACTTGTGCCCTACTTGCGCCCTATTTGTACCTCAGTTGTGCACTAGTTGTGCCCTAGCTGCGCCCTAGGTATGCCCTAGTTGTGCCCTAGTTGCACCTTTGTTGTGCCCTAGTTAATCCCTAGTTACACCCTACTTGCGCCTTAGTTCCGTCCTACTTGCGTCGTAGTAGCGCCCAAGTTATGCCCTAGTTGCACCCTAGTTGTACCCCAGTTGCATCCTACTTGCGACCTAGTTGCACCCTAGTTGCGCCCTAGTTGCGCCCTAGTTGTGTCCTTGTTGTGCCCTCCTTGCGGCCTAGTTGCACACTGGTTGCATCCTAGTTGCGCCTTAGTTGGGCACTAGCTATACCCTAGTTGCACCCTAGTTGTACCCTAGTTGTGTCCTACTTGCGCACTAGTTGCACGCTAATTTCGCCCTTGTTTCGCTCTAGTTGCGCCCGACTTGTATCCTAGTTGCGCCCTAGTTGTGCCCTACTTGCCCTACTTACGTCCTACTTCTGCCTTAGCTGCGTCCTAGTTACACCCTACTTGCATCTGAGTTGGACACTAGCTAGGCCCTAGTAGCGCCCTAGTTGCGCCCTAGCTGCGCCCTACTTGTGTCCTACTTTCACCCTAGTTGTGCCCTAGTTGTGTCGTAGTTACACCCTAGTTTCACCCAATTTTCGCACTAGTTACGCCCTATTTTTGCCCTACTTCAGTCCTACTTCCACCCTAGCTACACCCTAGTTGCGCCCTACTTGAGCCTAACTTGGGCACTAGCTACACCATAATCAGACCGTACTTGCATCCTACTTTCGCCCTAGTTACGACCTAGTTGCGGCCTTGTTGTACCCTACATACGCCTGAGTTGGGCACTAGCTATGCCTTAGTTACGTCCTAGTTGCATCCTAGTTGTGCCCTAGTTGCACCCTAGTTGTGTCCTACTTGCGCCCTAGTTGTACCCTACTTGTGCCCATGTGCGTCCTAGTTGCGCCCAACTTGCATCCTACTTATGCCACACTTGCGTCCAATTTCCGCCCCAGTTGTGTCCTAGTTGCGTCCAAGTTGCACCCTAGTTACGCCCTGGTCTCGCCCTCGTTGCACCCTACTTGCACCATACTTGTGCCCTAGTTGTCCCCTAGTTGCGCCCTTGTTGCACCCTAGTTGCGCCCTAGTTGTGCCTTAATTGCATCCTAGCTACGCCCTACTTGCACCATAGTTGCACCCTAGTTGCACCCTACTTGCTTCCTATTTTTGCCCCAGTTGCACCCTAGTTGCACACTAGTTGCGTGCTACTAGCTCCCTAGTTGCACCCTACTTCCCTCCTAGTTGTGCCCATGTTATGTCCTGCTTGCACCCTACTTGCGCCCTAGTTGCAGCCGAGTTGCACTGAAGTTGGGCACTATTTGTGCCCTAGTTGCCCTAGTTGTGCCTTAGTTGTGCCCTAGTTGTGCCATAGTTGCGCCCTACTTGCTCCCTAGTGGCACCCAAGTTACACCCTAGTTACTCCCAAGTTGCGTCCTACTTAGCCATAGGTGTGTCCTAGTTAGGCCCTGCTTGTGCCCTACTTGTGCCCTAGTTGAGCCCTAGTTCCGCCTCAGTTGGACACTAGTTATGCTCTAGTTGTGCCCTAGTTGCACCCTAGTTGCGTCCTACTTGTATCCTAGTTGCACCCTAGTTGCGTCCTAGTTGTACCCTAGTTTCATCCTACTTACGCCCTAGTTGCGCCTCAGTTCGGCACTAGCTACATCCTAGTTTCCCCCTAGTTGTGCCCTAGTTGCGTCCTAGCTATGCCCTAGTTGGGCCGTACTTCCGCTCTAGTTGCGCCCTAGTTGTGCCCTAGTTGCACCCTACCTGCATCCTAGTTGTGTCCTAGTTGCGTCATACTTGCGCCCTAGTTGCACCCTACTTGCACCCTACTTGTGCCTTACCTGCACCCTAGTTGTGCCTGGTTGCACCCTAGTTGCCTCCTAGTTGTGCCTCAGTTGGGCACTAGCTACACCCTAGTTATGCCCTACTTGCGCTACAGTTGCACCCTACTTGCGTCCTTGTTGCGACCTAGTTGTGCCCTACTTGCGTCCTAGTTGCGCCCTAGTTGTGTCTCAGTCACACCCTACTCGCGCCCTAATTGTGCCCTAATTGTGTCCTAGTTGTACATCAGTTGGGCACTAGCTACGCCCTAGTTGTGCTCTAGTTTCGTCCTGGTTGCACCCTACTTGCGACCTAGTTGCGCCCTACATGCGCCCTACTTACATCCTAGTTGTGTCCTAGTTGCGCCCTAGTTTTGCCCTAGATGTGTCCTACTTGTGTCCTAGTTGCGCCCTACTTGCGCCTCGGTTGGACACTAGCTACGTCCTACTTGGACCTTACTTGTGTCTTAGTTGTGTCCTAGTTGCACCCTAGTTACGCTCTACTTACACCCTACTTTCTCCCTGCTTGCGCCCTACTTTTACCCTAGTTGTGCCTAGTTGCACCCTAGTTTTACCCTAGTTGTGCCCTAGTTTCATCCTAGTTGCACCCTAGTTGTGCCCTAGTTGCGCCATAGTTGCGCCCTACTTGCGCCCTTCTTTCGTCCTACTTCCGTCCTACCTGCGCCCTAGTTGTCCCCTACTTGCGCCTCAATTTGGGCACTAGCTACTCCCTATTTGGGCCATACTTACACCCTAGTTGTGCCCTAGTTGTGCCCTACTTGCGTTCTAGTTGCGTCCCAGTTGAGCCCTAGTTATGCCCTAGTGGCATCCAAGCTACACCCTAGTTGCGCCCTAGTTGCACCCTAGTTGCGCCCTAGATACACCGTACTGCATCCTAGTTTTTCCCTATTTGTGCCTCAGTTGTGCACTAGTTGCACCCTAGTTCCACACTAGTTGCGCCTTAGTTGCACACTAGTTGCACCTTAGTCACGCCCTAGTTGTGCCTTAGTTGTACCCTACTTGCACCCTACTTACGCCGTACTTTCCCTCTTGTTACACCCTAGTTGCATCATTGTTGCACCCTAGTTGCGCCCTACTTGTGACCTAGTTGTACCCTAGTTGCGCCCTTGAATCATCCTAGTGACAACCAAGCTGTACCCTTGTTGCGCCCTACTTGCACCCTTGTTGTGCCCAAGTTGCACCCTAGTTGTGCCTCAATCTGGCACTAGCTAAACCCTAGTTGCACCCTAGTTGTGCCCTAGTTGCGACCTATGTGCACCCTAGTTGCGCCCTACATGCGTCCTAGTTGCACCCTAGTTGCGCCCTAGTTTCATGCTAATTACGCCCTACTTGGAACCTAGTTGTGCCCTAGTTACGCCCTAGTTCTGCCCTAGTTGTGCCCTACTTGCGTCCTACTTCCGTCCTACTTCTGCCTTAGCTGCATCCTAGTTCTACCCTACTTTTATCTGGGTTGGATGCTAGCTGTGCCCTAGTTACGCCCTAGTTGCACCCTAGTTGTGCCCTACTTGCATCCTAGTTTCGCCCTAGTTGTGCCCTACTTGCACCCTAGTTGCGCCCTTATTGCACCCTAGTTGCGCCCTAGTTGCACCCTAGTTTCATCCTACTTTCATCCTACTTCTGTCCTACTTCCATCCTAGCTGCGCCCTAGTTGCAGCCTACTTACGCCTCAGTTGGACACTAGCTACACCCTAGTTGGGCCGTACGTGCGCCCTACTTGCGCCATAGTTGTGCCCTAGTTGCGCCCTAGTTGTGCCCTACTTGCGTCTCAATTGGGCACTAGCTAGGCCCTAGTTGCATCCTAGTTGCTTCCTAGTTTTGCCCTACTTACGACGTAGTTACACCCTAGTTGCGCCTTAGTTGTGTCCTACTTGCGCCCTAGTTGCGCCCTAGTTGCGTCCTCCTTGCGCCCTACTTCTATCTTACTTCCGTCCTAGTTGCGCCCTAGTTGTGCCCTAGTTGCGCCTCAGTTTGGCACTAGCTACGCCCTAGTTGCGTCCTACTTGCACCCTAGTTGCACCCTACTTGCGCCCTAGTTGCGCCCTACTTGCACCCTACTTGCGCCCTACTTGCGCCCTAATTACACCCGAGTTGCACCCTAGTTTTACCCAAGTTGCGCCCTACTTGCGCCCTGGTTGCACCCTAGTTGCGCCATAGTTGCGCCCTAGTTGCGCCCTACTTGCGCCCTTCTTCCTTCCTAATTCCATCCCAGTTGCGCCCTAGTTGCGCACTACTTGCGCCTCAGTTGGGCACTAGCTAAGCCCTAGTTGCACCCTAGTTGCGCCCTACTTGTGCCCTAGTTGCGCCCTACCTGCGCCTTTGATGCGCCCTATTTGCGCCTCAGTTGTGCATTAGTTGTGCCCTAGTTGTACCCTAGTTGCGCCCTAGTTGCGCCCTTGTTGCACCTTCGTTGTTCCCTAGTTGTGCCTTGCACCCTACTTTCGCCCTAGTTACGTCGTAGTTGTACCATACTTGTGCCCTAGTTTTGCCCTAGTTACACCCTAGTTGCGCCCTAGTTGCGCCGTACTTGCAACCTAGTTGCACCCTAGTTGTACTTTAGAATCACCCTAGTTGCGTCCTGGTTGCGCCCTTGTTGCGTCCTACTTGCGTCATAGTTGTGTCCTAGTTGCGTCCTAGTCGCACCTCAATTAAGCACTAGCTACACCCTAGTTGCAGCCTAGTTACGCCCTGGTTGCATCCTACTTGCACCCTAGTTGCGCCCTACTTGTGCCCTACTTGCGCCCTACTTGCCACCTAGTTGCGCCCTATTTTTGTCCTTGTTGCACACTACTTGAGCCCTAGTTGCACCCTAGTTGCACCCTAGTTGCACCCTGGTTGCACCCTAGTTGTGCCCTAGTTGTGTCCTACTTGCGTCCTACTTCCGTCCTACTTTCGCCTTAACTGCATCCTAGTTACAACCTACTTTCACCTCAGTTGGACACTAGCTACGCCCTAGTTGCGTCCTAGTTGCACCCTAGTTGTGCCCTACTTGCGTCCTAGTTTCGCCCTAGTTGCATCCTACTTGCGTCCTAGTTGTGCCCTAGTTACACCCTAGATGCGCCCTAGTTACGCCTTACTTGCGCCCTACTTCCGTCCTACATCCATCTTAGCTGCGCCCTAGTTGAACCCTACTTGTGCCTCAGTTGGACACTAGCTACACCCTAGTTCGGTCGTACTTGCGTCCTACTTGCGCCCTAGTTGTGCCCTAGTTGTACCCTAGTTGCAGCCTACTTGCGCCTCAGTTGGGCAATAGATGCGCCCTAGTTGCACCCTATTTGTGCCCTAGTCGCGTCCTAGTTATGCCCTAGTTGCGCCCTAGTTGCGCCCTAGTTTTGCCCCACTTGCATCCTACTTACGGCCTAGTTGTGCCCTAGTTGTGTCCTAGTTGCGCATCAGTTTGGCACTAGCTACGTCCTAGTTGTGTCCTAGTTGCGCCCGAGTTACACCCTACTTGCACCCTAGTTGCGCCCTAGTTGTGCCCTAGTTTTGCCCTAGATGCATCCTACTTGCCCCCAACTTGCACGTTAGTTGTGCCCTACTTGCGCCCTAGTTACGCCCTACTTCCGTCCTACTTCAATCCTAGCTACGTCCTAAATGTATCCTACGTGCGCCTCAGTTGGACACTAGCTATGTCCTAGTTACACCCTAGTTGTGCCCTAGTTGCACCCTTGTTGCGTCCTAGTTGCGCCCTACTTGCTCCCTAGTTGCGCCCTAGTTGCGCCCTGGTTGCGCCCTAGTTGCACCCTACTTGTGCATTACTTGCGTCCTACTTGTGCACTAGTTGCACCCTAATTATGCCCTAGTTGCACCCTAGTTGTGCCCTAGTTGTGCCCTAGTTGTGCCCTAGTTGCGTCCTAGTTGTGCCCTACTTGCGCCCTACTTGCGCCCTAGTTACACCCAAGTTGCGCCCTAGTTGCACTTTAATTGTGCACTAGTTGCATCCTAGTTGCGCTCTAGTTGCACCCAAGTTGCATCCAAGTTGCGCCCTAGCTGCTCCCTACTTGCGTCCTACTTGCGTCCTAGTTGCACCCTAGTTGCGCTCTAGTTGCGCCCTTCCTACACCCTACTTGTCTCCTAGTTGCGTCCTAGTTGTGCCCTAGATACGCCCTACTTGTGTCTTACTTGCACCCTGGTTGCACCCTAGTTGCGCCTCCGTTGGACACTAGTTGCACCATAGTTGCACCCTAGTTGCACCAATGTTGCACCCTAGTTACGCCATAGTTGTGCCCTAGGTGAGCCCTAGTTGCGTCCTACTTGCGCCCTAGTTGCACCCTAGTTGTGCCCTAGTAGCGGCCTAGTTACGTCCTAGTTGTGCCCTAGTTGTGCCCTAGTTGCAACCTACTTGCACCCTAGTTGTACCCTAGTTGCGCCCTAGTTGTACCCTTGTTGTGCCCTAGTCCCGTCCTACTTGCGTCCTACTTGCACCCTAGTTGCGTCCTTATTGCACCTCACTTGGACACTAGCTATGCCCTAGTTGCGCCTTAGTTACGCCCTAGTTGTGCCCTACTTGTACCCTGGTTTTGCCATACTTGCGTCCTACTTGCACCCTAGGTGCGCCCTAGTTGTGCCCTAGTTTCACCCTAGTTGTGCCCTTCTCGCACCCTAGTTGTACCCTAGTTGCGCCCTCATTGCGTCCTAGTTACGCCCTAGTTGCACCCTACTTGCACCCTACTTGCGCCCTAGTTGCGTCCTAGTTGCACCCTAGTTCTGTCCTTCTTGTGTCCTGATTGCGCCCTAGTTGGACCCTAGTTGCACCCTAGTTGTGTCCTAGTTGCACCCTAGTTGTGTGCTAGTTGTGCCTTACTTGCGCCTTACTTTCACCATGGTTGCTCCCTAGTTGTGCCCTAGTTACGCCCTATTACGCTCTACTTGCTCTTAATTGTACCCTAGTTGTACCTTAGTTACACCCTAGTTACGCCCTAGTTACGCCATAGTTACGCCATACTTGCGTCCTAGTTGCGTCCTAGTTACGTCTTAATCCTGCCCTATTCTTACCTCCGTTATGCACTAGTCGCTCCCTAGTTAGGCCCTAGTTTTGCCTTAGTTACGCACTAGTTGCACCTTAGTTACGCCCTAGTTACACCCTAGTTGCACCCTAGTTGCGTTCTAGCTGCACCCTAGTTACGCCCTAGTTGCGCCCTAGTTGCACCCTAGTTGTACTCTACTTGCGACCTAGTTGCACCCTAGTTGTAGCCTAGTTACGCCCTAGTTGCAGCCAACTTGCCCCCTAGTTATATCCTAGTTGCGCCCTAGTTGCACCCTAGTTGCACCCTAGTTGCGTCTCAGTTGGGTACTACCTACGCCCAACTTGCACCCTAGTTGCGCCCTAGTTGTGTCCTACTTATGCCCTTGTCACGCCCTACTTGCACCCTACTTGCGCCCTAGGTGCGCCCTAATTGTGTCCTAGTTTTTTCCTAGTTGTGTCCTACTTGTGCCCTAGTTGCGTCCTATTTGTGCCCTAGTTACGTCCTAGTTGTGCCGTACTTGCGTCCTACTTCCATCCTACTTCTGCCTTAGCTGCGTCCTAATTTTGCCCTACTTGCACCTCAGGTGGGCACTAGCTACGCCCTATTTACGCACTAGTTACGTCCTAGTTCAGCCCTTCTTTTGCCCTAGTTTCGCCATAGTTACGTCCTACTTGCGTACTAGTTGCGCCCTAGTTACACCTTAGTTACGCCCTAGTTATGCCCTACTTGCATCCTATTTCCATCCTACTTCCGCCCTAGCTACATCCTAGTTGTACCCTACTTGCTTCTGAGTTGGACACTAGCTACACCTTGATTGGGTCGAACTTGCACCCTACTTGCGCCCTAGATGCGCCCTTGTTGCGCCCTACTTGCGCCTCAGTTGGGCACTAGCTACGCCCTAGTTGCGTCCTAGTTGTGTCCAACTTGCGACCGTCTTGTGCCATACTTACGTCCTAGTTGCGCACTAGTTGCCTCCTACTTGCGCCCTAGTTGTGTCCTAGTTGCACCCTAGTTTCACCCTAGTTGCGCCCTAATTGCGCCCTACTTGCGTCCTAATTGTGCCCTAGTTAAGCCCTACTTGCACCCTAGTTTTGCTCTAGTTGTATCCTAGTTCCGTCCTACTTGCTTTTTATCTATGCCATAGTTGAGCCCTAGTTGCGCCCTAGTTGCGTCCTACTTGCGCCCTTGTTGCGCCCTAGTTCCGCCCTAGTTGCACCCCAGGTGCGCCCTACTTGCGCCCTTCTTGCGCCCTGGTTGCATCCTAGTTGTGCCTCACTTGGGCACTATCTTTGCCCTAGTTATGCCCTATTTGAGCCCTACATGCACCTTAGTTGCATCCTAGTTGTGCCATAGTTGCGCCCTACTTGTGTCCTAGTTGTACCCTAGTTGCACCCTGGTTGCACCCTAGTTAGCCCTAGTTGTGCCGTAGTTAGGCCCTACTTGTGCCCTACTTACGTCCTAGTTCATCCCTAGTTGTGCCTCAGTTGGGCAATAGCTACACCCTATTTGCGCCCTAGTTGCGCCATAGTTGCGCCCGACTTGCACCCTAGTTGTGTCCTAATTGAGCCCTAGTTACACCCTAGTTGTGCCCTAGGTATGCCCTACTTGCACCCTAGTTGCGTCCTAGTTGCGCCCTAGTTGCGTCCTAGTTTCCCCTTAGTTGGACACTAGCTACGTCCTAGTTGCCTCCTAATTGCACCCTAGTTGCCCCCTAGCTACGCCCTACTTGGGCCGTACTTCTGCCCTACTTGCGTCCTAGTTACGCCCTAGTTGCACCCTACGTGCATCCTAGTTGCATCCTAGTTGCGTCCTACTTGCACCCTAGTTACACCCTAGGTGCACCTTACTTGCGTCCTACGTGTGCCCTTGTTGTGTCCTACTTGCGTCCTTCTTGCGTCCTAGTTGCGCCTCACTTGGACACTAATTGCGCCCTAGTTGCACCCTAGTTGCGCTACATTCGCGCCTTACTTGCGTCCTAGTTGCACCCAAGTTGTAACCTAGTTGTGCCTGAGTTGGGCACTAGCTACGCCCTAGTTGCACCCTACTTGCACCCTACTTGCGTCCTAGTTGCGCCCTGCTTGTGCCCTACTTGTGCCCAAGTTGCGCCCTAGTTGCGCCCTAGTTTTGTCCTAGTTACGCCCTACTTGCATCCTAGTTGCCCCCTAGTTGCACCTTAGTTGCACCCTAGTTGCTCCTTACTTGCACCCTACTTCCGTCCTACTTCTGCCCTAGCTGCACCCTAGTTGTACCCTACTTGCGCCTCAGTTGAGCACTAGCTACAACCTTGTTGGGCCGTACTTGTGCCCTACTTGGGTCCTAGTTGCACCCTAGTTGTGCCCTAGTTGTGTCGTACTTGCTTCTCAATTGGGCACTAGTTGCGCCCTAGTTGTGCCCTAGTTGTGCTCTAGTTGTGCCCAAGTTGCGCCCTAGTTGCACCCCACTTGCGCCCTAGTTGTGTCCTAGTTGTGCCCTAGTAGCAACCTAGTCACGGCCTAGTTGTTTCCTAGTTGCGCCCTACTTGCGCACTAGTTGCGTCCTAGTTACGCCCTCATTCTGCCGCAGTTGGGCACTAGCTATGTCCTAGTTGCGCCCTAGTTCCGCCCTAGTTGTCCCCTACTTGTGTCCCAGTTGCGCCCTAGTTGCGCCCTAGTTGCTCCCTACTTGCGTCCCAGTAGCGCCCTAGTTGCGTCCTAGTTACGCCCTAGTCGCGCCCTACTTGCGCCCTATTTGTGCCCTAGTTGCGCCCTAGGTGCACCTCAGTTGGGCACTAGCTACGCCCTTGTTGCGCCCTAGTTGCACCCAAGTTACACCGTACTTGTGCCCCTGTTGTGCCCTACTTGCGCCCTACTTGCGCTCTAGTTGCACCCTAGTTGCGCCCTAGTTTCACCCTAGTTGCGTCCTACTTGCACCTTAGTTACGTCCTAGTTGTGCCCTAATTGCGCCCTCCTTGCGCCCTACTAGCGCCCCAGTTGCGCATTAGTTGCACCCTAATTGTGTCCTACTTGCGCCCTAGTTACACCCTTGTTGCACCCTAGTTGCACCCTAGTTGCATCCTAGTTGCGCCCAAGTTACGCCCTAGTTGTGCCCTACTTGCGCCCTACTTGCGCCTTAGTCCTGCCCTAGTTACGCCCTAGTTACGCCCTAGTTACGCCCTAGTTGCGCCCTACTTGCGCCCTAGTTGTGCCCTAGTTACGCCCTACTTGCGTCCTAGTTGCGCCCTATTTGCACCTCAGTTGTACACTATGTTCACCCTAGTTGTACCGTAGTTGCGCCCTAGTTGTGCCCTGGTTTTGCCTTAGTTGCACCCTAGTTTCCCCCTAGTTGCGCCCTACTTTCGCCCTAGTTGTGTCCTAGTTGCGCCCTAGTTGCGCCCTAGTTGCGCCCTAGTTGCACCCTAGTTGCGCCCTAGTTGCACCCTACTTGCGCCCTAGTTGCGCCCCTAGCCTTTGTAGGTGTAGGGATAGGTTTTGTAGGTGCAAGGGTATGCTTTGTAGGCAAAGGAGCGGGCTCTTTACACACAAACACTGGCTTTGTAGGTGCAGGCATAGGCATTTTGGACACAAGTGCATGTTTTCGAGCCGCAGACACATGTTCTGTAAGTGTAGACACAAGCTTTGTAAGAGCAGGCGTAGGTGTTGCAGGCGCAAGCTCAGGATTTTTTTGCCCTGACACTGGCTTTGTTAGCATAAGTGTAGGCGTTGTAGGTTTAGGCACATGGTTTTTAGGCATAGAGGTAGGTTTTTTAGGTACAGGTGTAGAGTAAGCTTTGTAGGCAAATGCGAAGGCTTCATAGGCGCAAGCGTAGGCTTTATAAGGACTGGCACATGCTTTGTAGGCACATCTGCAAGCTTTGTAGGCACAGGCGCAGGCTTCGTAAGCACAGGTGCTCGCTTCATAGGCATAGTTATAGGCTTTGTGTGCATTTCTTTTAGGCTTTGTAGGCTAATAATCAAGTTTTTTAGGTGCAGGTGCAGGCGTTGTAGATGCAGCACATGCTGTCTAAGTACAGGCACAATCTTTGTATGTACATGTACAGGCCTTGTAGGAACAGTTTTACGCGTTGAAGGCGTAGGGATAGGATTGGTAGGTGCATAAACATTCTTTTTAGACACAGGCACAGGCTTTGTAGACACAGGCGTAGGCTTTGAATGCACAGGCGTAGGTTTTATGGGCATAGGCACAAGATTTGAAGGAGCATGTGCAGGCTTTGAAGGCGCACGTCCAGGCTTTTAAGACGCACACGCACGTGTAGGATTTGTATGCATAGGCGCAAGCTTTGCAGGCACAGGCACAAGCTTTGTAGCCATGGATGCAGGCTTCATAGGTGTAGCACAAGCTTTGTAGGCATAGGCACAGGCGTCATAGGCGCACGCACATGCTTTGTAGGCACAAAAGCGGGCTTTGTAGGCACAGGTACAGGCCTTGTAGGCACAGACATAGGCTTCGTAAGCACACGCGGAGGCTTTGTAGGTACAGGTACAGGCATTGTAGGCACAAGAACGTGCTTTGAAGGTGTAGGCGCAGGTACAGACTTTGTAGGCACAGGCGTAGGCTTTGTAGGAGCAGGCTTTGTGGGAAGAGTTGCAGGTTTTGTAGGCATAGGCATAGGCATAGGCATAGGCATTGTAGGAACAGGTGCATGCTTTGTCGGTGCAAGTGAATGCTTCGCAGGCACAAGGGAAGACTTTGTAGGTGCAGTTGCGGGCTACGTAGGCGCAGACGCAGGCATTGTATGCGCAAATCTAGTCTTTTCATTTATAAGCAGAGGCAAATTCTTTGTACGCATGGACATGGGCTTATAAGCATAGGTGCAGGCTTTGTAGGCGGAAGTGGAAGATTTTTAGGCATAGGCACAAGGTTTGTAGGTGCACATAGGCTTTGGAGGTGTAGGCACGTGCTTGGTAGGAAAAAGTGGAGGCTTTGTAGGCGCAAGCGCAGGCTTTGTAAGCGAAGATGTAAACTGTGAACGCACAGACCCATGCTTTCTAGGTACACGCACAATGATTGTAGGCGAAGGCACAGGCATAGACTTCATCGGTGTAGGAGCAAGCTTTGTAGACACAGGGGTAGGCTTTGAAGGCATAGGCACAGGTTTTATAGGCCCATGCACAGGCTTTGTAGGTCACACTCACACTTTGTAGGCACAAGCACATGCTTTATAAGTAAAGAACAGGCTTTGTAGGTACATGCGCAGGTTTTCAAGGCATAAGGGCAAGTTTGTGGATATAGGGGAAGGTTTTGTAGGGACAGGGAAGCACATAATATGTGCAGACACAGGTTTTGTACGTGCACATGATTTGTAGGCACATGCACACCCATTGTAGGTGTAGGCGCCGGTGTTGTAGGCACAGAAGCAGGCTTTGTAGGCACAGGGGCAGGCTTTGTAGGTGCAGGCATGTGCTTCGTAGGCACAGGCACGGTTTTTCTAGATACTGTAGGTAGCCACAGGCACTATGCTAGCAAGCAAGTGAGTGGCAAGCAATGAAGTACGCCATGGATCGGGGAACGCTCACGACTTAGAAAAGTGGAAGAGTAAAGACACAGCTTCACGAGAGTGAGTAGTGAGCGCGGTGGTGAGAGCCAGTTGACCGGGCCACCCACGCGAGACACTCGTCGTGGGGCCTGGCCGCCACCCAGGGATAGAACCTGACCCTGGAGCGAACGAGCTCCAGGCGGTTTCTCACACGCCGGCACAAGCCGGACATGTGGTCCCGAGGGATCAGCAACCCGGTTCACCACTCTAGGAACATGCAAGTGTTCAATCAACTAACAAGCATGCAATCCTACAAGTTGTATCCCCATTTTAGCATGTGAGGTTATCACTAAACTAAGGCTTGTGACAAGGCTGGTGCTGAAGCCACCACTCGGCAGCTTGATGGAGGCATCTCCACTGTGCACTTCATGTTGCACCACAGTCTTGCACCAGGGAGCCTTAATCCAGTTCAATCACCTGCAGTGGTGAGGTGTGTGCATGAATGGAGACAAGAGGGCACTTGCGTGTGTTTGTGACAATAACCAACACTCCCCCATGACCCACAGACGAACAGGCCTCACACACACCGNACAAGCATGCAATCCTACAAGTTGTATCCCCATTTTAGCATGTGAGGTTATCACTAAACTAAGGCTTGTGACAAGGCTGGTGCTGAAGCCACCACTCGGCAGCTTGATGGAGGCATCTCCACTTTGCACTTCATGCTGCACCACAGTCTTGCACCAGTGAGCCTTAATCCCGTTCAATCACCTGCAGTGGTGAGGTGTGTGCATGAATGGAGACAAGAGGGCACTTGCGTGTGTTTGTGACAATAACCAACACTCCCCCATGACCCACAGACGAACAGGCCTCACACACACCGAACATAGAACGAGGTGAACATCACAGGATTCACATCAACCGGCGGCATCACGAGAGCGCAGCAAGCCAACAGCATGCACGGCCGCTTTGAACATTCCACTGCTGAGCGCTTTGGTGAAAAAGTCTGCACGCTGTTGACGAGTGTCGACCCAGACAACCTGAACTTCCCCAACGGCAATGCGCTCGCGTACAAAGTGATGCTCAATGTTGATGTGCTTAGTGCGAGAGTGATGCATGCCATCGTGCTCAGCAATCGCCTTTGCACTCTGGTTGTCACAGCGCAGGGTGATGCAATGAATGGGAACACGCAACTACTGCAACAGGCGGGACAGCCACACACTCTCACACGTACCTGCACCCAGTGCCACATACTCTGCTTCACTGGAGCTCCTTGCAACACAACCCTGCTTTCCACTCTTCCAGGAGACAGCAGTCCCTCCGACGAGGAAGATGTAACCAGTGCGGCTGCGAGCATCTGTGTCATGTGCCCAGTCGCTGTCTGTGTAGCCGACAACGACTACAGAGGGCTGAGCACGGTAGCAGAGTCCTACGCGTGCAGTGGACAACGCGTAGCGGACGACGCGCAGTGCGGCCTCGAGATGCTTCTGTCGAGGCTGCTGGGAGAACTGGGCAAGGAAATTGACCGCGAAGGCCACGTCTGCCCTAGTGGTGGTGGCGAGGTACATGAGGGAGCCGACAACACTGAGGTAATCGGTGACGTCGACAGGCTCCCCCAACTGTGCTTAGTCCAGTGACTTCAGCAGACGCTGACCTGCTGGAGTCATCGGTGTGGACGCGGTGGGGATGGCTGCGAGCAGCGGAGCAAAGCGCTCCCCCAGTGTGCGTATGAAAACAGCCTGGTGCACATGCAGGGTGCGACGCTGACGATCACGCTCAAGCTCCATCCCCAAAAACACCCGTGCAAGACCTAGATCCTTCATCTTGTATGCAGACTGCAGCAGGTCTTTCACTGACTGGACAGCTGCCGGGCTGGGTGAGGCAATGAGCAGGTCATCAACGTAGACCAACACTGCCACAAACGGCTCTGAGGGGGCGCTCAAGAAGAGCGCTGGATCAACCGTGCTGCGACGGTAACCTCCCCGCTCAAGAGTCGAGGAGATCTCCATGTTCCAACACCGCGGCGACTGCTTGAGCCCATAGAGGGCTTTGCGCAGTCGCCAGACCTTGCTCGTGCCATCGGTGAAGCCCGGGGGCTGTATCATGTAGATCTCTTCATCGAGCTTCCCGTCCAAGAAGGCGTTGTTGACATCCATCTGCTCCAGTTCCCAGTCGTGCTGGGCGACGAGACTCAAAAGTGCTTGAGCCGTGGTATATCTCCCGACCGGTGCAAAGGTCTCATCAAAGTCAACGCCGGGGATCTGGGAGAACCCCTTTGCTGTGAGACGTGCCTTGTACCGGTCGACTGTTCCATCGGGCTTCAGCTTACGCCGAAGGACCCACCGGGCGGAGACTGCCTTGCGACCTGCAGGCAGATCCACTAGCTCAAAGACTCCATGGTCTTGGAGGGCTGTGAGCTCCTCCTGCATGGCCTTCTCCCAGAGGGCAGCGTCTGCCGCCTCACGAGCCTGCCGGACAGTGGTGGGCTCAGGAGGGAGAGTGGGGAGGCCAGCGGCCGCAAAGCATGCGGCGACATAACCGGCGACAGAAGACTCAAGAGCACTATGGAACTCATGGGCTACAAGAGCATAGCCAACTGCAGAGTTTGGGTGTACAACGCTCACAGACAGGCCCAGTGCATCAAGGCCGGTGGGGCGCACTGAGGGACCAGCTGAGGATGTGGCTCTGGAGCGGGTGACTCGCTGAGAAGCAGTGGACGAGCCTGCCAGGAGAGACTCAGTAGGTGCCCTAGAAGAGGAGGGCTGAGCGGACTGAGAGGGAGGAAGAGGACGAAGTCTCCCCCCACGAGTATACGGCTCTGGACAGGGGAGCCGAACCTGAGGCGCGTTGCCTGCGGTGGTGTCAAGCACCGGAGAACCCGCAGCGCCAGGAGATGAGGTGGGAGTAGAGTGGGCGGTGGACTGTGCGGGAGTGGGCGCCGAGTGTGAGGACTCGGGAATGGCGGGAGACGGCGAAGACACAGGGCTGCCGGCTGAGGACAGGGGTGACCCGGACTCCAGGGAGGGCACTGGGGCCCCCGAATCAGAAGAGACTGAATCCTCGTCACTGTCTGTAGGAGTGACAACAGGGGACGCTGTGTGAGAGGGAGACGTGGACGCCCGGAGATCAGAGGCTGGAACAGACCCACCCCCCCCCCAAGCCGACGAAGCGAAGAGAGAGAAGACGGAGGAGGGACATGGGACAAGTCAAGGGGGAAGACGTCCTCAAAGAAGAGGGCGTCACGCGACTCGATGACACGGGAACGATCGGGGTCCCAGAAGCGCCACGCCTTAGACATGGCAGAGACACCAAGAAAAGTGCAGAGGCGAGCACGAGGACTCAGTTTTCCATCACGAAAGTCCTCTGGCAACCAGACAACAGCCACACAGCCCCAGACACGAGCCAGACGGAGGTCAGCACGGCGACCGTACCAGCGCTCAAAGGGGGTGATGTGACAAGGAAAGGGACCGTGTGGGACATGGTTCCACACCCAGGTCATGTAACACATGGCCTCGAAGGAGAAGACAGGAGAGAGGGAGGACTCGCTGAGGAGAGTACGAACACCATCAGCGAGGGTGCGGTTCCAGCGTTCAGAGACACCATTCTGCTGGGGTGTGTAGGGGGCCGAGGGCTCCATACACACACCACGAGAGGTGAGAAAGCGAGCAGTGGGACCCATGAACTCGCCACCACGGTCACAGCGAAAGACTTTGAGCCGGCGACCACAGGCCAGCTCAGCTTGTGGTAGCCAGGACTCAAGTGCGGGACAGACGTCACTCTTTTGCCGAAGGGCAAAAACCCAGCGCATGCGAGAAAAATCGTCTGTGAGACAGAGGACATAACAACCAACACCTCCAAGGGCGTCATGGGCAAGAGGTCCCATGACGTCAGCATGTAGGAGATCAAGTGGGTGAGACGTGCGAGACTCAGACGTGGAGAATGGGGAGCGGTGCATTTTGCCTTGAGCACAGTCGAGGGGGTCATTGGGGCAGGGTGCAGAGAACGTGTCGGCATCAAGGCCATTCGCAGGCATGTCCCAAAGTAGACTGTCAATGGCGGCAGTGTGAATGTGACAGAGACGACGATGGAGCAATTGCGCATGTGCAGGAGTGAGGGAGCGAGCCACATGAACAAGAGCAGTCGTGGAGGGATGGGGTGCAAACGAGGGCACGCGGAACAAGCGGTCGCAACGAGTGCCACGCAGTAAGACACGACCAGTAGTGCGATGCATAACAGAAGCAACACCCCGACTGGATGAGAAGTCCATGCCCTGGTCGTCGAGTGTCGTAACAGACAGCAGACTAAGCTCAAGAGCGGGCACATAGAGAACGTCAGGGAGGAAGAGCTCCCCCCCAGGGCCAACGAAACGGACGACACCGACGCCCTGGACAGGAAGAAGGTGGCCAGAGCCAGTGCGTACAAAGCGAACAGAACCAATAGGACCCAGCGACACAAACGATGAACGACAGGAAGTCATGTGGTGGGTGGCCCCTGAATCAAGAATCCAGAAGCCACCCGTCACACGAACAGACGCAGGGTCACGACTCACAGCGGCAATGGCAGAACGAGGAAAGAGGCGCTGACCACAAGTGGCAAGGCAACGAGGGAGACTGTACGACTGCCACTCCTCAATCCATGGGACGTCAACTGGGGGACACCCCTGAACATGACCGAGGGGGGTCCACGAAGAGATGAGTCAACAGCACACGCAAGGCCCTCCTCAACCGAACGTACACTCTCACCTCCCTGATCACAGAGGTGACGCTGGTGAACGGCGTGAGAGAGCGCAGAGTCCAGCTGGCGGTCGTCCTCAGGTGGTCCGGTGATGAGTGCGGTAGAGGAGGGTAGCTGGGGACCAGGGGTGGAGGAAGCCCATGTTGGAGGTGAGTAGAAGCCAGAGGGAGGCCCGAAGTAGACAGGGCCTCCAAACCCCGGGGGCCAACCCCAGGGTGCGGATGGAGAAGGTGAAGAGAGGGCAGTGCTGTAGACAGCTGCTGTAGACAATGGAGAAGAAGCGTGTGTCGAGCCACGACTGGACCCTGCGGAGGTGGAGGAGCGGGCAGAGCTGCCACCAGACCCTGAAGAGCGTGCCCAGTGAGCACGCATGGCGGAGGCCAGGCGTGCATCATCTGGTGGTGCATGGCACTTGGGCGCCGCATGACCAGCGGCGCCGCAGTTCCAGCAGGTGACAGTGCTGGAGGAGGAAGAGGAGGATGCGGTGCTATCAGAACCGCGACCTTTGCCGCCCTTCCCCTGCCCGCCACCGCCAGAGCCACCCCCTCGGCCTTTACCTTTGCTACCCCCTCCACCACGCCCACCCCCTTGGGAAGCAAGGGAGGTGGCAATAGTAACAGAGGTAGAGATGGAGGACGAGCTGGAGGCTGAGGAGGTGGAGGAGGAGGGAAGTGCGGTGGCTGCTGCTGCAACGGCTGCGCGGTGAATGCGTTTGTTCTGCAAGGAGCTCCACCAGTCGGTGAGGCGCTGGGAGGTGAACTCCCATAAAGCCCCAATTCCAGGGGGTGCGTCGGCGGGAACAGGAATTGCCGCCAGACGCTCCAACTCTGTGGCCTTCACTTCGTGAAAGATGTCGCTAAGTTCAGGGATGAGGCCGTTGACGATGGAGAGGACAGCAGGAAGTTGGCCTGGGGCGGCCTTGCTGAGGTCACGCAGCAGTCGCAGACTGCAAGCCCAATAGGCGTCAGCAGTCTCGTCAGCACGCATGGAGAGCGTGTTGAACTGGACAGTGAGGACGCTCTGTGCTGCATGTCCAGTGACTGTCGTGCACCGCTTGATCAGGGCATAAGCCCCAACCGGGTCAGCGGGGGTGCGGCGTGCAGTGTCAGCATTGTAGGATCTGATCTCATCAGTGAGATCGTCTAGTCCGACGCGAATGAGGGCACGGACCGCTCGTGCCGACTCAGAATCGACTGGCACAAAAGGTGGGACAGCTGAGGGATTTGGTGCATGGTAGTATTCCCAGAGTTGTTCCCCTTGCGCCCAGGCACTAAAACGAACCTCCCAAGAGTGAAAAGTAAGACTGGAGGTGAAATGGGGTGGAGTGGAGTCAAAGTCAGGCTTGCGTTGTACTGATGGAGCAAGGGCTTTGGCTGCAGCAGCACCAGCAGCTGCGGCGACTGCAAGTGGATCAGAGGAAGATGTGCCAGCGGCAGTGGAAGCGGAAGCGGGAGAAGTGGAAAACGCTGCAGCAATGCTAGCGGACTAAGTGCTTCACAGTGTGGGCTGCAGACGATTCAGAACCAAGTCAGCAATGTGATCGGCGAATGTCTCTTGGTCAGCCTGCTCAGCCCGCAATTTTTCTTCAGCAGCACGCTGAGCACTGAGAGCTGCCTGCAATGCAGTGCGCTCACGCTGAAGCTCAGCTTGCAGTGCTGTGTATTGGTCATCGTCGACTGGCATTGTGCCAGCGGCGTGACTCTGCCAAAAAAATTTCGGTAGAGTTTCCCTTGCCCCAGTGGGCGTGGGAAAGTAAGATATCGGTGTTGGAAGTGCGCTACAAGGCAACAACCTGAACGCACGAACACGCCAATACAGGAAAGGCAGAGAGAGCGGGAGTACAAGAGAAGGCAAGCTCACCACGCACGGCGGTGCAGAGAGAACAGTGGTGGCAGTGCCGCAGCAGCTGAGGAGGCGACGACTGCGACAAAAGCTGATGTGGCGACCACAAAGCAGGCTACACCTGTCAGGGCTGCACCTGACAGAGTGGAGATGACTGTAGCGGTCAAGACCAACAGTTGTATGTGCCGAGTGACTGACGGTGATGAGGAGGGTAGAGAGGCTGCCTGTGTTGTGGAGGCGTTGGCGGAGTCAACTGCACTGGAGAGTGCTGTGGCTGCTGCGGCTGCGNCAAGCTCACCACGCACGGCGGTGCAGAGAGAACAGTGGTGGCAGTGCCGCAGCAGCTGAGGAGGCGACGACTGCGACAAAAGCTGATGTGGCGACCACAAAGCAGGCTACACCTGTCAGGGCTGCACCTGACAGAGTGGAGATGACTGTAGCGGTCAAGACCAACAGTTGTATGTGCCGAGTGACTGACGGTGATGAGGAGGGTAGAGAGGCTGCCTGTGTTGTGGAGGCGTTGGCGGAGTCAACTGCACTGGAGAGTGCTGTGGCTGCTGCGGCTGCGGCGGATGCAACTGCGTCTGCTGCTGCACCAATCTGAGTGGCTACGTTGACGACGGAGGCCGCCAAAGGTCCCTAGTCAACCGCTGCGGTGTATGTGTCAGTGGCTCGACCAGCAGCAGTGCTGGCTGGTGCACGTGCGGCACGTGCTGTGGCTGCAAAGGTAGTGGCAACGGCAGCGCTGGATGCAAGGGTAGCCTGCAGTACTGAAAGAATATCAGGGGACGAGATGGGCTCTGCAGCAGTTGCGGCTGGAGATGCAGCAAAATGCGGAGCGGAGGCCTCTGATGCTGCTACTGCAGGAGGTGGAGCTGCACCACGGGGAACAGCACGGCGGTGTTACGGGCGCGTCCTATGGGAAATGGGCGGGCTTACCAGAGAGTGAAGAGGTCGGTGGTCGCGTTGTGGTGCTGTTGCCGGCTGGTTCAGCGACGTTGGAGAATCGTCGTCCGCCGATTGGCAACGAGTCGCGTAGTCCCTTGCGTCCGCCCACGCGTAGTGATCATTGGGATCATAGTCTTCACCGGGGTGATACCCCGGACTGCTGCGACGCACCCTCGACCACACTTCTCTCTCCGCCCGCTCCTCGTAGTACGCGAGCTCCTCGTCAGTACGTGCACGGTCCCGAGCGGCCGTGGATGACGGAGGGGCGGGCTCGATCTCAGGTGGAGACGCCAGCGTTCTAAATGCTGGGCTGCCTCAGGGCAGCCCGAGGTAATTGAGAGTGTGCTGGGGTCAAGTCTGGCTGCAGGGTTGGAGCTGTTGCTGCGAGGGACGGAGGTGAGGTCACGGCTGCGAAGCTAGCAGCTGCACAGAACGGCGGCTGCTGCGGCTGCCTAGGCTGCCACGGTCTCGTGCTGTGGCTTGCACGGGATCACCCGCGGCTTAGCTGTGACTCGAAGGAGGTTCACAGGTTGGTGCTAGCGGCTGCATAGAATGGCGGCTGCTGCTACTACCTAAGCTGCTATGGTCTCGTGCTAAGGTTCACGAGTGCGATGTTAGCGGCTGCACAGAGTGGCTGCTGCTGATGCTGCTTAGGACGCCACGGCCTCGTGCTGTGGCTTGTGCAGGATCACCCGTCGCTCGATGCCAGCGGCTGCACAGAATGGCGGCTGCTGCTGCTGCCTAAGCTGCCACTGTCTCGTGCTAAGGTTCACGAGTGGGATGCTAGCGGCTGCACAGAATGGCTGCTGCTGCTGCTGCTGCTTAGGCCGCCACGGCCTCGTGCTGTGGCTTGTGCGGAATCACCCGTTGCTCGATGCCAGCGGCTGCACAGAATGGCGGCTGCTGCTTCTGCCTAAGCTGCCACGGTCTCGTGCTGAGGTTCACGAGTGCGATGCTAGCGGCTGCATAGAATGGCTGCTGCTGCTGCTGCTGCTTAGGCCGTCACGGCCTCATGCTGTGACTTTGTGCGGGATCACCCGTCGCTCGATGTTAGCGGCTGCACAGAATGGCGGCTGCTGCTGCTGCCTAAGCTGCCACGGTCGCGTGCTAAGGTTCACGAGTGTGATGCTAGCGGCTGCACAAAATGGCTGCTGCTGCTGCTGCTTAGGCCGCCGCGGTCTCGTGCTGTGGCTTGTGCGGGATCACCCGTCGCTTAGCGCGTGAGTCTCATGAGGTCCCAGGACGTCGCTGCGGGAGGGACAGTCCTCCTGCTCTGATACCAGTAGGTAGCCACAGGCACTATGCTAGCAAGCAAGTGAGTGGCAAGCAATGAAGTACGCCATGGATCGGGGAACGCTCACGACTTAGAAAAGTGGAAGAGTAAAGACACAGCTTCACGAGAGTGAGTAGTGAGCGAGGTGGTGAGAGCCAGTTGACCGGGCCACCCACGCGAGACACTCGTCGTGGGGCCCGGCCGCCACCCAGGGATCGAACCCGACCCTGGAGCGAACGAGCTCCAGGCGGTTTCTCACACGCCGGCACAAGCCGGACGTGTGGTCCCGAGGGATCAGCAACCCGGTTCACCACTCTAGGAACATGCAAGTGTTCAATCAACTAACAAGCATGCAATCCTACAAGTTGTATCCCCATTTTAGCATGTGAGGTTATCACTAAACTAAGGCTTGTGACAAGGCTGGTGNCCAGTTGACCGGGCCACCCACGCGAGACACTCGTCGTGGGGCCCGGCCGCCACCCAGGGATC
The DNA here is from genome assembly GCA_023375785.1 of Penium margaritaceum. NCBI lineage: Eukaryota > Viridiplantae > Streptophyta > Zygnematophyceae > Desmidiales > Peniaceae > Penium > Penium margaritaceum. Next base: position 259,411 of record SZWC01001288.1, on the reverse strand, counting down.
GAACCCGACCCTGGAGCGAACGAGCTCCAGGCGGTTTCTCACACGCCGGCACAAGCCGAACGTGTGGTCCCGAGGGATCAGCAACCCGGTTCACCACTCTAGGAACATGCAAGTGTTCAATCAACTAACAAGCATGCAATCCTACAAGTTGTATCCCCATTTTAGCATGTGAGGTTATCACTAAACTAAGGCTTGTGACAAGGCTGGTGCTGAAGCCACCACTCGGCAGCTTGATGGAGGCATCTCCACTGTGCACTTCATGTTGCACCACAGTCTTGCACCAGGGAGCCTTAATCCAGTTCAATCACCTGCAGTGGTGAGGTGTGTGCATGAATGGAGACAAGAGGGCACTTGCGTGTGTTTGTGACAATAACCAACAGATACATGCATAAGATTACTAGGCAGTCACGAAGGCTTTGTAGGCCCAGGCGAAGGATTTTCACGTGCCGACTTTGTAGGCGTTGGTGCATGCTTCGCAGGCACAAGCATAGCCTTCAGAGATGCAGGCGCAGACTTTGTAGCCGCAAGGGTGGGCTTTACAGGATGATGAAATATAGCGCAGGCGCAGGTTTGTAGGTATGGGCACAGGCATTGTCGCCAGAGACATAGGTATTGTAGGTGTAGGTGAAGGCTTTGTGGACACAGGAGAAAACTTTTAAGGTGCAGGCGCAGGCTTTGTAGGTGTAGGCGCAGGCTTTGTAGGCACATGTGGGCTTAGACTTTGTAGGCACAGGCAAAGGCTTATTAGGTGTACATGTAGGCTTTCCACATGCACACACAGGCTTTGTAGGCCCACACACAGGATTTATAAGCACATGCACAGGATCCATAGGATCCGACGCAGGCTTTGTAGGCGCAGGCATAGGCTTTGAAGGCGCAGGGTAGCCTTTTTTTGCTACAATGATTAGTTTTGTAAGGGCACAGGCTTGGTAAACAAGCAGGCTTGGTAAGCACAGGCAAAGGCTTTGCAGACGCCGGCACAAGCTTTGAAGGCACAGGCATAGGCTTTGTGGACACACTAGCATTGATTAGCGGAAAGATAGAGCATGGTTTCTTCACACTTGTAATGTCCACTGCCTGTTTTAGTGGCTTGATACGTTCCCACTTGAAATGAGCTCATGAAACATGGCTCATAATGAAATATGTGGAACATGTATGCTGCGAAGAGAAGACGTCGTTTCTGACAACTGAGCACACTTGTTCACCGGTTTCATGAACTTTGTTTGAACTTTACAATGGTCTGATGTTGAACTCATACACTTGAATCGAGGAGAAGACTTGACGAAATGCCGGCACCACATCGGCACTGCACTCAACCCCACGATCACGCTCCTGTACATTAGCGCAAGTGGCTATCCCTGGCTCGGCCGTGCCATCAGCATCCACCACAGCGATGACCTCTTGCTTGGACTGTGGGTGACCACAGCCCATGGAATACCCTAACCAAGGCTGACATCGGGCAGATGGCAGCTCACGATCCATAGAGGGGCCGCCGATCAACTTGAGAACAGAAACCGCAGGTCGTCTTCAGTGAGCTTGCCCAGCGCCTCTGACGACCCTCCCACCGTCCTGTCGTCACACAACATATCGCAGTGGAGAGACAAAGCAACCTCGTCAACGACACAAGCCAGTCACATCAACAACATTGCATCTGTGCAGACGGATCATAATCTCGGCTCACACATTGGCAGTGCCTAC
>SZWC01001288.1:219540-245069 GCA_023375785.1 Penium margaritaceum | reverse complement strand
GGGGGGGGGGGGGGGGGGGGGGGGGGGGGGGGGATCCGCTGGTTTTCTCACCTTGACACTGCCAGGTGCAGTGAACCGAGCTATCTCCTGTCTCCACTGAATGACGGCCACTAGAGGACAAATCACCAACGTTGCCTTCACCGCAGGCAGCGTCGCCTGCTCTGATGATGCCGATGTCCCTGCTGCTGCTAATGCAGCAGCAGCAGGGGCGGCAGGAGCCACTGGTGTTGAGGACACACCCTTCTTGGCTGATGGTACTCCTGAAGAAGAGGGCAGAGATTTTGTGGCTGCTGCTGTTCCTCCACATTGCACCAGTGCATGTGAACATGTAGCCACACCCTGCTGCTGCTGCACCTGCTGCTGCTGCTGCTGCTGCTTCTCTCTGTGCCTGGCTGTGACAATGAGCGAGATGGCCTGGATGGTCTTGCCCATGCCCATCTCATCCGCTAGGATGCCCCCTCTTATGCTGCTCTGCTCCTGCAGCCACCATGACAACGCAGCCATCATGACAACGCAGCTATCATGACAACGCAGCCATCATGACAACGCAGCCATCATGACAACGCAGCCATCATGACAACGCAGCCATCATGACAACGCAGCCATCATGACAACGCAGCCATCATGACAACGCAGCACAACACAACACAGCACAGCACAGCACGACACGACACACAAGCACCCAGCAGCAACGTGGCAGCTGAAAGGGCAACACAGGGCAGGAAAAGATTGGTCGGGCAGGGCAAACTGAGGAGAGGCGGGGCAGGGGAGATAGGTTTAGGCCGGGCAGGGCAGAGGAGGATAGGCCAGGTCTGTACCATGTGACCGGCACAGTTTTGCATGTGCCTGCTCCCACGACTACACACCGTCGCCATCGGTGTGGCAGCGAGACACAGCCACAGTGTGGTGTGTGTGTGTGTGCCTGTGGGTACAGCAACCACTGAACGTCAAGGCACAGAAGATCCAACAGGATTCTTGCACATCACAGGATGACAAGAAAACACCCCGATCTGAGAAGCAAGGCACGGGGACAGACGGGGGAGAGAGCTGGTCTGGTGGTGGGAAAAGGAAGAGAGGGGGCCCCCCCCGGGGGGGGGGGGGGGGGGGGGGGGGGGAGCAGACCTGCTCAAGTCCCCATGCGAGCCACTCCTTCTGGAACGGCAGCAGGGGCATCAGAATCTCGGGCGCTGGCTCTGCCTGCTGCAGAAGCTCCTTACGGCGCACGAGCATGTCGGGGTCCACCGTGCCGTCCACACACGCGCTAATGCTGCGCTCCCACTCCTCCACCTCCTCGTCCGACACTTCCTCCCCCTCCAGGTGTCTCTCCCTCCGCCACTTTGCCTCCACCCTCTTCCCTTGCCCAGGACCCTTCTTCTTGGCTTTGCTTTTCTTCCCGCTCGTTCCCCCCTTCTCAGCCTTCTTTCCCTCAGAGGCATTTGCCGAAGCCAGTTTCCCCCCTCTCTTTCCTACCCCCTCCCCATCTGAACCGTTGTCGTCATCATCTTCCTCCTCATCATCCTCATCATCCTCCTCCTCAGCCTCATCCTCATCTACTTCCTCAGCCTCATCCTCATCCTCCTCGTCGTCCTCATCCCAATCCTGGTCATCGTCTTTATCTTCATCCTCATCAGCCCCGTCCTCACCTTTCTTCCTCTGGTAGAGCATGAGCTCCCGCGCACTCGCGAAATTCAACTCCTTCACGTTGAAACCCTTCTGTCCTCTCCTCCCGACCATCCTCCCCTTCACACGACCATTTGGCTCCTCCTCCTTCGTCCTTTTGCCCTCTTCTTCCGGATCAAACTCAGAGCTCTCGTCATCCTCCTCATCCCCGAACCCCTCACCCTGCCCACCACCCCTACTCTTCCTCCCACTTGCCCTTGCTTGCACTCTCTCGCTTCTCCTCTCCGGCTTCCCAGCCTCTGCCTCTGCTGCGAAGGCTGCTTGGACCCTTGCTGCGACGTTTGCTGCAACGGAAGCAGCCATTGCAAGACGGGACACTGGAACCCCTGAAAGTCCAGCCACAGCATACGACCACCTCCCAGAAGGGTCACATTGCGGGAGCAGCGGGTTCTGCTGCTGCCGCTGCTGCTGCTGCTGTTGACCCGCGCGCTGTCGCTTACGCGTACCCGCGGCGGGACTGGCTTCGACAATCTGAACATCATCGTCTTCGTCATCGTCATCCACCGCCCCTATCTGTGCCTCAAGCTGAGCATCGTCCTCCTGTTTTTCTTCGTGCGCCCCATATCTCCGCTGCTTTGCACCTCGGCTTGCCACTCGCCTGGGTGGCATGCTGGCGTGCTGTGTTCCTGGATGTATGGCGACGTGAAAGCAGACCCTCAGAGAAGGAAGCAGGGATCTTGCGCTGTGCAGGAGATCAAATCATTCCTAAGGGAAGACAAGACCTTGGTGACTACTCATTGCGCCATCCCGCGCGAATTCCAAGAACTTGCGGTGAGTCACAGTAGTTACTCGCAAGTGGAGCTCGTGATCAGCCGTGCGGGCCAAGAACTGGCACAATGTGGCCAGCCACACTTGCTCGTACAGATGGTGGGGGGCAACGGCAATGAAAGCAACTGTCATTGATGATGTATGCACGTTGCGGACGATAGAGTACATCCAGACTGCACGCCGGTGGCCTGCCACCCTCCGGAGCTCGCGCCAGGGGGAGCTTGTTCGGTGTGACATCAGTAACTGCTGCGGCAGCAGCAGCAGGAGCAGCAGCAGCATCAGCGATCGTCCTGTCGCCGAGTTTTGACGGAACCATGTCCTCTCACTGGGGCGACCTCAACCTCTTGGACAGCGGACTCTGGACTATACGAAAGTCGGTGTCAATTCGGCTGATGGAGGGAATGAGTGTGGACAGGGATGAGTGTCCGCTGCATTTTCGTCCGGATGGCGACGAGGCTCCCATCAGTCCAACGAAAAAGTCATGGACAAGTTGAACTTAGATACTCATAAATTTATAGGTTAGATAAAAACCTTATGTTACCGTCCCTTGCAGGCATTAGTTTGGAGCTAAAGGCTCGAGATGCCACTTTCCGGGAAAACTACGGCAACGTTACGAGGTACCCCGTTCCGGATTTTCGAAAATGCTATCGACCCCGTTCGAAGGATTTTGATCACCATCCGCCCCGTATTTCGATTTTTGATCCCCATAAGCCCCGGCTTCAAGATTTTGAGTTCAGGACGCCCCTCAGCCAGAGTGTCGGTCACAAGGTACCCCGTCGGGTACATGTTCATTGTCCACACATTTCCATTTTGCGACTTCAGTGTAATCTCTCAATATAAAACTGTTATTGATATCAAACATTTTCATGAAGTAAATGAGACATTCCAGAAAGGCGGGGAAGGGGGGGGGGGTGGGCGGATATATTGCACGTCGTCATTTGGGGAGGGGGGGGTGGAAAAACAAACACGCGAGCAATTCAAAGACGACACCTGACGATAAGAGGCTTTTCCATCTGTTTCTTAGGACGTGTTCCGAGAAATAAGAAAAATGCTAAAAATACCTTAGACGACTCAATACGGAAACGGGGTATATTGTGACATTACAACATACCCCTCATGTCGGGGTATACTGTAACGAAACAATCTACCCCGCGGGACATCGCGGGTTTTATTGTAACCCAAAAAGTGAAGACGGGTCTTTTGGGGATAACAAACTGAAAGGCGGGGCGACCTGTGCTCAACGTTTCGGCGACGGGGGGTTTCGCGAGTTTGGTTTCTGAACCCGGGGTATCTGGATATTTTCTTCGGAAAACTATCTACCTTTCAGAGATTTCCGGTGAAGGTTGACACAAGTCACAGCTGAACGGCATGGTAGCAGTGTGCGTCGTGGTCCAATGTATGCTCTTCCCGCCTCTGTCAAACGCACGAAGCTCACGGGAGGCTATCAACGCTCGAGTTGGCTTCTCAATGACGACACTGGTGTCGTCAACGAGAAGCTAACGGCCACGGCTGGGAATGGGTGAGTGGGAACATCATTGAAGCTCACCTATAATCCCACCCACCCACTTTCGTCGGACGACCTCCGTGGATGGATTTGGGTGAGGCGATAGGATGTGTGTGTCGGACAGCAGATTTTGAATGGTGAATTCATGGAAACAGTGCTGTATAAATTTAGGCGGCCGTTTGACACGTTCGGATGATTTGCGGGTTTCTTACAGCAGTCTTCTGTAATGCTTGATGAGTGAGGAGTTGTGCTGTAAATTTTGGAATATTTTCGACAAGGGCAGACAGGCTTTTTCGCGGATACCGACGGACTAGAACTACCGGAAAGTGGGTGGGATCGACATGTTTCACCCACTTTCCGGGCAGGAAATTTCTCGGCTCCGTCGTCGCTGATGTCAGCAAGTAGGTGAGCCTCGATCATGTTCCCGCTCACCCATTCCCAGCCGTGGCCAACAACAGTGTGCCCATGTGCACTATTGTCCAGTGAGAGTCGAACCAGACTACGATCGACAAGGCATTTTTTCCGGCAGCAGATGCAGCTTGTGTGCAAAAACCAATACAGAAACCGGCCCCAACTAGGCTCTGCAAAGAATGCATGTCCTGACCCTGATTGCGGCCAAAAATATCATTTAGAAAATTTTTTATCATATTAAATCCGCATCCCATCTCATCTGAAGTTATGATTACTAAGGTTGGTCCCAAAACTACTAAAATTTCCTCCATGAAGACATTTGCGATGTTTCGGGTTACAATGTAACAAAGGGTTGCGATGTGACATCTTGGGCCTTGCTCCCAGAATAAAACTCGAATAATCAGAGCCCCAAATTTTTTACGTTCTTGAAGCAAGACGGTCCATAAACTTCACGCATGGGTACTCTTATCCCTAGAATTGTAGCCTAACACATGGGAAACTCTGCATTTTTACTCTTACACTTCATGGTAGTTTTTACCAACGACCCCGACAGACAGAGCTCCATACCATGTGTTTCCAACAGCTTTGATAACCTTCTTGTTGTGTTGTGAATGGTCCCGATATCTTTGTACAATTTACTATGACCACTTGGTCGTGTCCATACTCATGCAAATCCCTGATACAGAGACCTCTCCAGCATACTATCACTGACAGCCGACCACGACCCCACCTGTATGGCTTCCTAAGGCATGAGAGAGTCTATACATGTGAATGAGTCTGTCCGTGCTTCTTCACCTTCGGTCCAGGCACTATCCGATGACGACCAAGCCATCATGGTCATCTTTCCAGTGGCCTCTTCAGTCCCCTCTCATGCTCGTGAGCCTGTGCCCATTCCCATAAGCACCCTTGCGCCTGTACCTGCCTAGGCCTCCACTCACACACCTATCGACATGCTTATTCCAGTCCCCACAGGCACACCTCTGTTCTGTCCCTACTTCACTCCCTTCACCTGTACCTACTAGCTCTATAGGTTCTCCTGTCTCACGTGCACAATTTTCCTTGCCCATGCCCGTCCAGGCGTTGCTTGTGCCTGCACTCTCTTCTCAATCCTGAAGTTGCTTAGATTGTGCCCTCACTGTCTCCCCTTGAGACTGAGCTCAGCACCTCAATCTCAGGCCAATCTCGCGAGACTAGGGATGCCTTCAAACACTGGGCTCCGGGACTTAGTGCGTGGCTAAATTATCCCTTGGATACTTTATTTATAGCGTTGCGAGCAAAGATCTTGGCACGAAGGCCCTTGGCCTTGTGTCTAGGTGGACTACATTGAGGTGCTTGTGGGGTGCCCCATCAGCCACAAGCTGGTCTCCCGTGCATTTTTTTTTATCTTCCGATGTTATAGTTGACCTTGTCGTGGTCAGCCACGGTTTTCAGGCATGTGTCTTAGCCACCCAAAGCTCTCCCTCCATGGCGCCTCATCCATATACAATGAAAGAGGTGCTCTTGGCCGAGTATGCAAAGTGCTTTCGTGCTGCTTGTGAGGATGAGTCCTGGGCCGTTCAAGAACACGATATCAACGAGCTTTTCGACCTTGCACCTCAGCGAAAGGTCGCATTGGCGAAGTGGGTCTTCTGCAAGAAGGTCAAGCCCACAACTCAGTGGATTGCTACAAGGCTCGTGTGACGGCAAAGAAAATTTCCCAGGTTGAGGGCGATGATTTCACCAACGCCTTTCACATGCGTTGGATGTATGACCTAAACCCATGCTTTGTTTCAGGTCATCGCTTAGCACAGCTAGGAGCTGCATTAGATGGATGTGAACAACGTTTTCCTCCATGGGACTCTAGAGGAAGATATCTTTATGGTCCATCCACCTAGCTTCAAGGTTGGAGACAAGGTTTTAAGCTTGTGCAGGGCCTTATACAACATCAAGCAGTCACCACGTTGTTGAAGCCAATAGATCAAGGACAAATTCATTTGTGTTGGGTACGTGCAAAGTGACGTAGATCCATCCCTCTTCCTTTGATGGACACGTAGACACTTGACTACCATCCTCGTCTATGTTGAAAACGTCCTGATCGTGTCTCCGTTGATGGAGGCCATGAAGGAGGCCAAGGAAGTCCTTTCAAGTACCAAAAGGATCATGGACCCCGTTCCTACAACTTTGGTCCTCAGGATGGACATGTTCTTGAATGTCGATGGTGGAAACTCTTGCTTCATCAGACACCCTATACTTAACAGGCAAGATGCCCTGAAGGTGTAGGTTCATTTAGAGCTAGGGGAGACAGTGGACATGACCATATACCTCCACTTCATTGGCTCTCGGATGTACTTGGCCACAACCACTTTGCCTGACATCCCCTTCGCCATCAATGCCCTCCAAGTGTCCACGGGTGAGAGCTCCTCGGCTAGCTATGCGAGTGGTGCGATACATGGTTTCTACACCGAACCTTGGACTCTATTTTTGTCGCTTGTGTCCGGTGGTATTCGATGGATACACTGAAAGATTCTAGGCCTAGAGCCCTGATGGACATAGTCAGATAGCCTTACGTATTCTTGCTCAATGGCATTGTCGTGCCATGACACAATGGTGAGCAAGATTGCATTGCACGTAGCTCTTCAAAGGTAGTGCATGTTGCTCTGGAGGTTAGGGCTATAAAGACGGTATGGTTGTGGTACTTTGTTCATGAGTTGGGTCTATCACTACATTCCATCGTTCTATGATGTGACAGCTAGAGTACCCTTGCCATTGGAGAGAACTGTGCTATGTTCCGTACACGCACACAGCACATTGCTATTGTACAACACTTTGTGCGTGATTCGGTGGAGCAACATGTGATATGCATCATGTGACCTTGTATGGTCATGATGAAGGCCGACTTCCTAACCAAGACACTAGCGTGGAAAATTCATGACAGCCATTCAAACTTTCGGGCTTCACCCCTTTCCTAAGGATGGTCAAGAGTGGGGTGTGTCTCCATGTGGACTGTTGAGGATCTCGTTGTCCACTTGTGTCAGTTTTGCACGTGTATGGACATGCATACCATTAGGTCATCCTTGAGTGTTATGATGTGAGCTATCCCTATCAGTTTGCACAGCTTACTATGGCCACTCAGCCAAATCCATCCTTCTGCAGATCCTTGACGTAGAGCCAGCTGGCAATGGAGCATCTTCCTATGATTTTGTATGCACTAGCAGCTAGAGGATACCCACCACGACGTCCTAGATTTTTGCTGGGACGTTCTACATTTTCCCTTATAGTGACCAGAGTTTTCTCGGTGGACTCGCTTGGGACCCAATCTTAATCCTAAACAAACCCACCCCATACTTACACCCGGGATTTTTGGGTTATATTTTTGCGTGGGCACCTGCTGGGCTCCGCAATAGTGAGGCTCAACAGGTTCCCTTCCAACGCATGGGGAGTCTCGGTCACCTCATATACAAACTCCCTTTAAACCACCCTCAAACAATCACAAACCCCTCTATAAAGGGGTTTGTGATTTTTGGGCCAATCAAAATGATGTGAGCATGTCGACACCGCATGCCATGCAACGACGACATGCTGCCTTTTGAAAAACGAGAGGTGGATATCGTTTGTTTTTCTAAACCTGATACCGGGGTCTGTGCACAAGGGATGAACGAGGCTTATTGTTACAAGGCAGGGGCAAATCATGCTTGTTCTCCACGGTGGGGGGTATATGATCAGTCCTTCCTAGGTATGTTTAACAGGTCGATTACTTCAACACATGTAATCAAAGGACACATATTACACATTCCAAATTTGAACTCGCAATTGTTCTCATGTCTTGGACGTTTGAATCACGTGCATTTTTACCCACGTAACATGTAGTATCAAAGAGCAATGGTACTAGAAAGTGCAATATTCAACTTCACCCACATGCCACAACCTTGCAGAAGTCTTTAGTACTCTTCTTTCAACTAGGAATTCTGAGCTATATGAAAAACAGTTATGGATTGCTGCAATTGACAACCACTACGTCGTTGGACCCGTCAAGCTTGTAAAAAAAAACATAGCACGTCACAGTGACACTTTGAGCAATCGCACAGGGCAAGAGAAGAGTAGTACAAATCAATGATGACCTGTGCTAAAAGCTGTCAAAAGCCGCAGATTTCAACAATCATGTGCTCCAATGGACCGAGAGAGCAATGGAACAACTCTGATGACTGGGTGTTAAAAGCAATGATCCCCTAGGGAGATAACAAACCCTCAAAAGAGCACCAAGTTAATAGGTCCTTCTCGAACCGTATGATCTTAAAAACCTCGAAGGACTGATGGTCTTGATGTTGCAAATGATTTCAGATATATGATGCATTGAGAGTTGGGGTCAATGTAGGTAACAAAGTATTGGCCTCTAGAAATCTCTTCTTTCAGAAACAACATTGAGTTGGTGGCCCAATTGAATGGAAGTATGATGGCAACAGCAGACCAGAGGAGCCCAATCAACAGCTCACAAACATGGCCGAGGTAGATTTAATCGAAGGACTTTTAAACACTAGTAGAATTGTGTATAAAGGGAAGTGGTGTCTTAGGAAGGCTCTCGGAAGGTGCACATAAGTGTACCATTTTGTGCGAGTTTAGCTAGAGGTGGGTGAATGGAATGTGTGTTGGGGAGTGGGGGCTGGAGTGAAAGTGCATATGGGGAGTGAATGTGGAGGAGTATAAATGGACGAGTTTTTTGTGTTTAAAATATTACACTATTTTATTGTTTTTTTTTTAACTGGAGATGGATGGGGGGGCTCGTTGGATGAAAGTGCATATGGGGGGTGAATGTGGGGGTGTATGAATGATTGAGTGGGGTGTAGATAAAATCGTATACAAATGTTAAACATGCTTTGGGTGAGGCTAGTTTTAGGTGAGAGGGGGAGGGGGTAGGAGCTCAGAGTGCATGTGGGGAGTGACTGTGGAGATTTATGCTAAGATGAGTTCGTTTCGCATACAAATGTACACTAGTGTACAATGTTTTGTGAGTTGAGCTACAGGTGGGTGGTGGAATGTGTGTTGGGGAGTGAAGGGTTGAGGTGAAAGTGTAAATGGGGAGTTCATAAGGAGGCGTGTGAATGAACAAGTTGTTTGTGATTAAAACAGTGTTCTTTTTTAAGTGGAGGTGGATGGGGGGAATTCTTGGGTGAAAGTGGAGATGTATGCTAATTTGAGTTAGTGTCACATACGCATGTACACTAGTGTACAATTTTTTGTTGGCTGAGCTATAGGTGGATGGTAGAATGTGTGTTGGGGAGTGGGGGGTTGGGGTGAAAGTGTCTATGGGGAGTGCATAAGGAGGTGCATGAATGAACAAGTTCTTTGATATTAAAATAATGCACTAGTGTGTAGTTTATGTTTTTTGGAATGGAGGTGGAGGGGGGGGGGTCGTGTTGGGTGAAAGTGCATATGGGGAGTGAATGTTGAGGTGTATGAATGTGTGAGTGTGGTGTAGGTATAATGGTACACAAATTTATGACATGCTTTGGATAGGGGTAGTTTTAGATGGGAGATGGAGAGGGATGGGGGCTCAAAGTGCATGTGGGGAGTGAATGTGACGGTGTATGTTAAGATGAGAAGTATCCCATACATTTATACACTAGTGTATAATGTTGTGTGGTTGAGCTAGAGCTGGATGGGTGGAATGTGTGTTAGGAGGTGGGGGTTGAGATAAAAGTGTATATGGTGAGTGCACAAGGAGGTGTATGAATGAACGATTCTTGTTGTGATTATAAGAATACAGGAGTGAATGATTTGTATTGGCTGAGCTAAAGGTGGATGCGGGGGATTTGTTCCGTGAAGGTGCATATGGCGAGTGAACGTGGAGCTTTGTAAACGTATGAGTGTGGTGTAGGTAAAATGGTATAAAAATGCACAACATGCTTTGCGGAAGGCTAATTCTAGGTGGAAGGGGGAGGGGATGGGGGCTCAAAGTGCATGTGGGGAGTGAATGTGAAGATGTATGTTGAGATGAGTTAGCATTGCATATATTTGTACACTAGTGCATGGCATTATAAGGATAAGCAGAGATGATTGTGGAAGTTGTATGGGGAGGTGTGCAAAACACTATCTGTGGTGTGTGTAGAAATGAGTACTTGTATATGATTCACTTTTGAGAACATCATTTCACCTTCAATAATCTTTCTAGGATATTTCCTATTTTCTTTAAAGTACAGATACATCAGTAGAATAATTTTAAGATAATACTCTGAACAATCGTGAAGATTTTCCATTCAACAAGAATGGTCAGGTGATGCATCAGGATTTTGAATCTATTTTATCAATTGAACAAAGATTTATGTAAGCAAGGTAAAGCATAAAGTTTTATTGTGCGTAATAATTTGTACTTTTGTATGTTGGTGTGAGGGATGCGCTTGCGATTCGTTGGTGGAGAATGAAAAAAGAAAACAACTAGTGTATGATGTGTGTAAGGCTTAAGCTATGTAAGTGTGGGGGGATGTGAGGTGATAGTACATGTTGGTAGTGTATGTGGAGGTGAATAGAAGAGAATTGTCATCTGATTGAGGATGGTAAGTAGTGCAAAAAATGAAAAAAAAAACTGCTTAGCATTTAATCTTAGAAAAATCGGTAAAAATCTTAGAAACAGACTAAAGTTGTTTTTAGGCTTAAATCGGGACAAAATACCACCAAATTACCCTCCTAGAAAAATTTAATTTTGAATGAATTGGCAGAGAAATGACAAGAAGATGTAATATGTATAGTTAATCATTAACTATGAATGGTGATTCCTGTGTTTTCTTTCCAACACCTAGATGTGTATTAGTCCTTTTTTTGGAATAGACCTGGTACCGAAGTCATTTTCGGACACTCGCGTGCTTCTCGACAACAGCTGTACCGACAGTCAAACAGTAAACCTGCTGCTCGACCGGCACAGCCGCTCGACCGGCAGGTTATCTGCCGTCTAGTGATTATCCGGCACAAGCACACCGAAAAAACTATCAGACGAAAAAAATACTCCCACTTGTCATTGTGATTTTTCTATGTTGGATGATTCGGCCCTTCGCTTTCTGCATTCGGATGCAAGAAATATGCTGTCACTTTGACGCTTGGATTTTCGATTCGTTTGGCGTCTTGAGTCCGTCCGATTAAACCATAAGAATTTATCCAACATCGCAAGAGATCCGAGCTAGGAGTATGTGTTTTCAAGGATGAGTATGGTTAAATCCTACTGAAATCTTTATGATTTGGACATTCAAGACGCAACATAAAAATCGTATTGATCTCAGTCGACGGTCAGCACTGCCTATTACTGCGCTTCAAATGTATGACCTTTTATATGGTTCACATTTGTTGGCAGGCGCCGATCGTTGATCTTTATTCATCGATGATTTGTGGACATGGATCTCTTTTGTTCACTTGTGTACACTACGTGGCCACTTGTGTGGTATTTTTCATGCAGTTCCATGTTCACTCGCGACATACACAAGTACCTTTGAGGGGGATGGGGGATGGCATGTTGAACCCAAGACTAGATCCCCCTCGCCCCTCCTCCCACATCTCCATGCCTCGCACTTCATGTCGGCGGAGAACTACAGAAGTACGAGAAGGAAATTTCTTGGAACGTTCTTACGCCGGAATGAACTAGTTAACATCTACGGCATCTAACCACACAACGTGTTGTACACCTCCTAATACACTTCTCACATACACTTTGTTGGTTCGGGGAGGGGGGGGGGCAGCGAATCCCCAAGAAGCGAGGAGCGAACAGCAAATATGTGTTTTCGATGGACTGAAAGTCTCAACCACTGTCGCCAAGACATCTCATCATCTTCCCGCTCGCATTGTTTTTGAAATAAAATATCCGAAGACCAATATGTATTCCGATAGCCAGAAGTAGGTCTCCTAAGCTTCTGGGAGTTGTTGACTTCCTCGATTTTTAAACAGTAATGGTGGAAGTTTGTAACAATAAAAAATAAACTTAGTACAAAAATCATCCAGAAACATATAGACAACCCTTGTAAGTTGTGTTCCAAAGATGTTCTTTCCTTCGTTATGCATCTTAAGTGGACGAAGGGAAACCTCCTAGGAATCAAGATGTATGTGATAACCCTTATGAAGAATTGTGATGGAAACGTACTCTTCTTTGTGTTTTAGAAGGTTCCAACTACCTTCCATTTTCCACAACAGGAAATTTCCTAGTAATCTCTTGTGTATGGTTGTGTATGGTGTAAATTATGATTGTACGATTTTGGGGTGATTGGCTTTGTGTTGTTGACTGTAGGCATGCTGCCTCAAGAGGTAGTTTTCCTCAACTCCATCAAATTCTTTGAACAACTTTGTGTGTGTGATTTGCACACGATTGGGGAAGTTGAAAAAAAAAAAAAACGAAAGCAAATGAGAGGCAATACCATTTGTGTCTACACTCTAGTGTGACATGCTAGACGCCAAATCTGTGAAATCATCACTGGTAGTACAACTACCATTGATGAGATATGTTTCCACTACAGCACTGGCCTTTATTGTGAAATTCAGCATGCACTTCCCATCTATGATATTCAGGTGGAACTTTTGCAACATATTAGAGGACTCAAATAAATTGACAAAGCTGATTGCAAAAATCACATTGCGGACTCCAATGTTTTTTAATCCCAAAACTACAAGTCCATTGCAGTGGAAGGTGACAATAGTTTATGGGAACGTTGGATTTGGATTGGGATCTACGTAGTTTTAAAATATGATGTAGCATTCCTCGTTACTTGTAGAAAGTCCATGCAAAATTTTGAGGACTTTTATGAATGGCAGAACCATGAAACAAAAAAGAGGAAGAAATTGGAGAGCATTAGTGCCATAGTGAATGCTATTGTACGGAAATGAAGGCAGATGTTTTGCAATGTGACTAGTTTATTTTTGTACGCAAAATAAAACAAAACAAAAGTATCATTACTAGGTGAACCCTAGAGTTTGACCTTGAAAGTAGATAACTTGGTGTAAAATTCAAGTAAATGTTAAGAAATAACGCATCCAATTCGTCTATCCAAAACATCATTGAAACAGAATCCAAACATTGAATGGTATGCTTATGGTGTATTTGTTTCAATAAACTTGTCAGTTTTGTTGAGGGTTCAACACAGGCATTTGGACCATGATCATTAAACAGTTCAGAAATGAGTTCAATATCTTTCTATGGTAACTCATGAAATAGGACTCTCCCACGGCCTTCTGACCCCTTTCATGTGCATTTTTGGTTGAAAGGAGAAATGTACAAAAACCAAAGGAAAAGGGAGAAAATCACATTTTTTTTCTAATGCAAGTGCATCCCCGGTTTTGTAGAAAAAACCATATTGTATCCCTGCTTTGTGGTGGTATAATTGCTTTGTTTTCCTCATTTCTTCTCATTCTATCTCTGGTAGCTCTTTCCTACTACATGTTAACCCTTTCCTTTCCCCTTCATATATTCTTCCTTTAATTTGTCATCTTTGTGTTTTCCACTGTCATTTTTCTAACATACTTTGCATGTAATGCAATGTTGAACTTGGTGCCTCCAAATTACGGTGCCCACTTTTCTTACCTTCTCATATTTGCTAAGGAAAAGTTGAATCACTCCCATTTTTCGTGTTCAAGTTTCACTCTACCCAGCTGCTCTGTCTTGTTTCACTGGAGGTTTTGGAACCCTTCTCTCGTTCAGGTGTTCTACTCTTTTTTTTTTCCATTTGCCTCCCTAGCGTAACATGAATCTCTCTCTCTCTCTCTCTCTCTCTCTCTCTGTGTGTGTGTGTGTGTGTGTGTGTGTGTCTCTCTCTCTCTCTCTCTCTCTCTCTCTCTCTCTCTCTCTCTCTCTCTCTCTCTCCTTTTTGCCTTTCTCTTTCATCAAGGTGTGACTTCCATGTCCAAGGCTGAGCTCTTTTAGAATATCATGGGAAATTGCAATGTTGATCCACGTGAGAAAGTCTCCTTTGATCAATTCTTCCTTTTCATGAACGATTGCATTATCTCAATCTATTTTCTGGTTGTGCTCTCTCTGCTTGGGGAAATCTTTACACAAGAATCACACTGTGATCTTTTTTCCAAGTCTTCTTTGTTCCCATCGCGTGTATCTCCTATCCTCATGTCCATTTCCCAATTATCTGAGTTAATGCAAAGATGTATCATATTGCAATGCCTGTGACATTCATTCCACTTTTGTACTGTGATTAAAATTCAATGATGCTCTCCAACATTCAGTTCCTTTTTCTTTTTAACTTCAGGCCTTGTTGCATTTTTATTGACAAAAATGGTGCGATCAATCTCATCCATTTCTGCAAAATCCTTTCGTGAGCTACCAGGGGCAGCGGCTCCTTCTGTGGTTGCTGGAAGAGAGAGGAGGGCCATCTTCTTATGGGAGGTAGAAGTACATATCATACGCATTACGTGGGCCAAAAACACTGTTAAATGAAAACTTCATTTTACTTCATGACGTTTTTTAGTTAAAAAAGAAATCAACAACGTGATACACAGTCTCCTATTGGTATTTGTTGACTAGTACATAGTGATCTTGAACATTAAGGCATTCTCCTAAGTTCCTATTATTGACTTTGATGATGCATATTCCCAATATTATTCACACCAATGTGTGTTTTCCTTTCATTGTGGTAGCTCGCCATGTCTTGGAGATTCAAAGATGGATATTTAAAACCCATCTCCGAGCAAAGCCAAAAAAGGCCTTCATGGTATATCCCTGGTCATTAGTAACAACACTAATCGCATCTTGTGCCCTCGAGATATCCTCCATGGCGTGAAGCTCTCTCGTCACCACTAAAGATCACCTGCAATTTGGAGAAAGGAGAGCATTGACACAGTAAGATTGACCCTGCACCATCCTTCAGTTGGCTAATTACCTTGTTGACTAATTACGTGGTCATTGAAGTCCCCACAATTGACCTACAGATTGTGCTATCTAGTATCAAGGATATATAGGCAATGGAGGCCATGATTAGTTTCACTTATCTTTCCCTTTTTGAACAAGATTATTAAATCTTGCACACAGAGATTGAGCAGAAAGTTTCTTTTCTTCTCCATGTTTAACATGATGTGTACATGCATAGCATCAGAGAGACTTGCTCCCCATTGCATTGCTTTTGTTTATTCTCCAACAATGTTGACACTCATGACCCTAGCTGGCCATGGGCTGCTGAACTTACTTTATGTAATGAATATTTGGAAGACATTTGATGGTAAGGATGATCTACCTGTCAACAGCCCGCTCATGTATCTTACAAGTACAACTTGCACTCGTATCTCATTCAATGTTCACTTTGTCATCCAGTTCTCAAAATTCCCTCAAGCCTAAAGGATGCATTCTATGTTGTGTGATACGCTCTCTTGACATTGGGAGTCAAATGGACCACTGTGTCGAGAAATAAGTTAGTCAGTCGCTCTCACTGACTGGGCCCATGACATCGATGGTCATAGATTTGTGTGCTACATCTTCCATGTAAAAGGTGCACATATCTTCTGTGAGAGTTATAAGCAATGTCAGTTTGCGCACAAATTAAGTAGGACCAATTATGTCACACTTAGCGCATGTATGTCTAAGATGTTAGGTTGTCTCTTACTTTAACAGCTTTGCTTGCTCCTTTGCCACATCACTCGCAATGATTTTTCCAAAGTCCATGTTGAGAATGACAACATGCATCACTCATGCACAATGAACATCAATTGTAGAAAAGAAATGATTCCATGAAACATTCTAGTCTCTGTCATCTTTCGCCTTCATATAGCATGTTATAGGTGGAATATGGCTGATACGCTGTTGATGAGCTTTCTTACTTTAACTGGATGCATGTGCAAAATTGTTGTGCCTCAAACCTGCCGCGGTCAATTTTTCTTTGACATGAGAACTCATCTTGGAAGAGTTCCTATTGCTCATTGCTCCACAATGAGGGAATCAACTACCCCTACAAGAATTCTACCTAGTCCTTCATCGTTATTGGTGTATAGATGTTTCTCCAAGTCTCTCGGTGATGTTCATTCACAATCCACGTTTCATGATGGATCTACAATGAGCAATGTCCTATTTTATAACAGATGTTCTTCATTCAATCTTTGATGCATAATGCATGCGCCACTACTTTACTTCATGAGCTATGCGCCAATGACAGACTTGTCCTTACAAATGCTCTTTTTTCATATCTATGTTTTTATGCGAAGAATGTTTTCCAACACATCATACTCAAAAGCACCATACTGGAATCCACTGAACAAGAAGCCTTACTTGTGTACATAAGCCATCCTTTATCCTATCCACTTTGCAACAAATTGGTATTCATACATAAACCATTATTTGGATTTAGATTTCTAGTAGTTCAACTATCCAAATGCATAGCTCCAATATGTGTCTTATGTTCCATGTCCAGTAAACAAAGAGACCTGGAGGTACGTCGTGACGTCAACGCACCTCTCCAGCTAGATGGGGTCAGCTCTTTTCACAAGCATCTTTCCAACTTGTGTCATGGACGTGGAAGCATGGAAAACAACAGCCAAATACCACATCCGCAAAATGCTCCCCTAGGATGCAAGCATACCCTACCTGATGCATTTGTAGCACTTTTCATTGACGGTTATGCTAAACCTCCATACCCATGAAGATACGAACAAGACAAAGATCCTTCATTTGGTTTGCTGATTGAAAATTTGCCTCCACAGCCTTGACGGTCTAAAGATCCAAAGAGGCGATGAACATATCACCCACAAAGAACAAGATGGCAATGAAGGGTGCCAAAGGGCTGCTTAGAAAAAGCAACTACAGTTTGACAAGTTGTGAAAATATCTACCTTGCTGAAGGGAGGTAGAGATATCAGTGTTCCAGTAGTGCTGACATTGCTTTGAGCATGTACAGGGCCTTGCAGAGGCACCAGACTTGGCATGTTCCATCATTGAAACCACGTGGTTGTGCCAAGTATATCTCCTTTTTTAGGTCCATCCAATGTAGCTCCCAATCATGCTAAACTACCTGGCTAAAGAGCACTTTGGTAATGGTTTCCTTCCTTGTACAGAAAACAAATGGACTCAAAGTATATGCCAAGGATCGAAAAAAATCCCTTATCCATGAGGTGGGCCTTTAGTGTATAATGTTTTAGTTTGGCTTTACCTTGCACCACTACATCCAACGAGGGACAATGGATCTACGACCGGGATGTCGCTGTACCTTCATAAAAACACCATGTTGTTTTGCTCTCCTACAAAGGTACATGTGAGTGGAGGTTGTACTTAATGTAAGCACGTAGAGCATAAGATGCGGGAAGAGAGGTTGTGTGGAGATCCCCTCAAGGTACACAAAATGGATCAAAATTTTGTGGTTCTTACATGGAATCACGAAAAGTTGCAAGTAAGACTAAGAGAGAGAGGTGATTTCACTTGTAATTGTGCCTCTCGGTTGTGCCTGATTTTCACAGAGACCATGCCGCCAACCGGGGGTCGAGCCCGACATCTTGGTAAAGACCGAGGGCAGCTACTCACTGGACATAGAAAAGGTCTGTCCAGGTGGCTTCCTAAGGATCATAACATGGTAGACAGATTTTGACTCCCCCACAATGCCACAATAAATTTGGAGGTAGCGTTGGCATCCTAAAGTGTCATCCTGGTGGGGAGCTAAAGCTCCCCACCAGCAAAACCAACAGGAAGAGTCACGTAGAGCACAGATCATGTGACCACAGGCCACATGTTGAGTGTATGCTACTGCTGGCAGAGAGTACAAGCTTCATCATAAATACCTCCCATCTTGTGGTGCAGAGCTCCACCGCAGTCAAGACACTCAATCTCCTCTACATGTTTGAGGTAGTATGCATTTGGAGCAATACAAGAGGGAATTACAAATTCAATGGGCCACCGACTAGACCACAAATATGAACACTCCCCCGTGATCCAAAATGATAGCTTTCACATGCCACGACAAAACAGTTCTAGACACAACATAGACATGGTGAGCACGTATTATCTGGGATGATGGGGACAGGCAAGACCAACAGCATGAACTCCATAGTTGAAGACATGTTATCTGATTACCTGTGAGAAAATTGCCCCGCTACGAATGTGTATCCACCCAGACAATCCAAGCAACCCCAACAGTGACGCAGTCACACACAAAGTGGTGCTCAATATTGATATTATTTGTGCACTGATGGTGCATGCCATAATTCTTAGCAATGGCTTTGGTGCATTGATAATTGTTGCGCAGGGTGATACAGTAAATTGGAACACATAACTGCTGCAACAAGTGACACAACAAGACAGCTTCAGACATACCTACACCAAGCGCACCATATTCAGCTTCGCTTAAGCTCCTTGCGACACACCCTTGTTTGCCACTCTTCCAAGAGACACTTGTGCCTCCAATCAAGAAGATGTAGCTTGTGTGACTTTGAGAGTCTAAATCATGGACAGAGTCACTTTCGGTAAAGCCATGAAAAATCACTGAGGGTTGCACTCTGAAGTAAAGCCCTACTCATGGAGTGGAGAATTCATATCGCACCACAGGTAATGTGGCTCAAGGTGTTGCTCTTCAAAACAATGGAAGATCTGGGACATACATTTCACTAAAAATGCTACATCTGTACGAGTGGTAGTGGCCAGATGCATGATTGAGCTAATCACATGCAGTTAGTCCATTACATTCATTGTCTTTCCTATTTTGGAGGTATCCAGTGACTTTAGTGGTGTCTTACCTGTTGGATTCATTGGATTAGAAGCCAAAGGAATTGTACTGGAGTTGGAGGCAAAAAGCTGTCCCAATGTGTAGACATACGTAGCTTCATGAACATGCAGTGTACGCATTGAGCACTCATGCTTGAGCTCCATGCGTAGAAATATTAGAGCTAGGCCGAGATCCTTAATTGTAGGCTGGGTACAGGAGACCCTTGACCAATTGCATGATAGCCGGACTGGGGGATGCAAGGAGCAGATCATCAACGTATACAAGAGTGGCCACAAGTGGCGTAGATGGTGCACTGAGAAGCAACGCATGATCAACTGCAATTTTATAAAATTTACCCCTCTCAAGAGTATATTTGATATTTTGGTTCTAACATTGTGGCTACTGCTTGAGGCCATAAATATTCTTGTGCAACTGCCACACCTTGTTGGTGCCATGAATGCAGCCACTGGGGTGGAACATGTAGATAACTACATCAAGCCTATCATCAAGGAAGGCATTGTTCTCAT
Source organism: Penium margaritaceum (assembly GCA_023375785.1). Classification (NCBI taxonomy): domain Eukaryota; kingdom Viridiplantae; phylum Streptophyta; class Zygnematophyceae; order Desmidiales; family Peniaceae; genus Penium; species Penium margaritaceum. The sequence continues at coordinate 225,553 of SZWC01001288.1, read as the reverse complement.
TCATTTTCTCAAGTTTCCAGTCATGTTGAGCAATAATATTGATAAGCTCCGTGCAGTAGTGTATGGTCCCACTGGAAAAAAGGTCTCATTAAAGTCGATGTAAGGGACTTGTGAGAATCCCTTGCTTTTCAGGCAATTTTTTTATTGTTTGACTGTGTGTTCAGCTATCTCGAATAAACCAACTTGGGTGAGAGAGACTGTCTTCCAGGTAGAAAATCAACAAGCTCATGCACACCGTGCTCAGTCAGAACATTGACTTCATCCTACATGGTTGTTTCTCACAAATCTGGAGCACCCAGACATAAACCTGGGACTCTAGTTCTTTTGTGTTGCTTCCTGATGACCATCACGAGGGCAAGCTTTCACCTCGTGGCCTTCTCTCTATTTTCCTTGGTGTCCTCTCTTTCTCCAATGCATAGCTCTCGTACCTTTTCTCGATGTTGCATCATTAAGAAACCGTGTTGCGTCATTTTGGGGCGTTCAAGGATGTTAGTCTGCCAGCAGACACCCTTGAACGCCCCCAAACAATGCGCCATGAAGAGCTCCATCTGATTTACAGACAAGTAAATGAGACATGCCCATCACACCCTCATCACCCTGATGAAAAATCTGACGCAGCTCTAAGATGCGCCTCTCTGGGGCGCTCTCCCCAGAACGATGAGTGTTTGGTGGACACTCATTGGGACCTGGCTCAAGGAAGCTGACACCGGCCTGAGACCAAGCTGGTGGCCTGTAATGAACAGTGGGTGGTCCATAGTAGGAGGACCCCATGGGGGGTGGCACCCAGCCCTAAGAGTGGGTGGGACCCGCAGGCTATTGCAATGAGCTGTGGTCGGAGTAGGACACGGCTATGGAGGAAAAGGATGAGGAGGACGGTGAAGCCACGGTGATGTTGGTGGCTGCAGAGGAAGAAGAGGTGACCCCAGTAGGAAATCTGCCTTGCTTCTGCCATGCGAACACCACTGGGGCTCGCGAGGCAGATTTCATCACAGGGCGCAGGACACTTGGGGGGAGAATGCCACAAGGTCCATAGTTCTAGCAAGTAACTGTTGGTAGGGTGTCGGCGCTGCCGGAGTCCCTCTCCCCTTGTCCACAACCCTTGCCTCTTCCATGACCCTGGCCACCAGTTCCACAACAAGCACCCTGGGTAGAGCTTGCGGTGCCAATGGAAGTGCTGGCTATAGGAAAGGTAGAGGAGGAAATGGAGGTAGCTCAGGAAGAGGATGTGGTAACTATATCAATAATGGTGCAATTGAGGCACTTATTCTATAGTTTTTTATACCAGTATATGAGACATCTAACTGTGAACTTGTAAAGAGCACCAATCCCACAAGGTGTGTTGGGTCAAACAAACCCGGTCGCAAGGCGTTGAAGCTTGGTGTGGGGGACATGCAGGAAGGGATCATATAACTCAAGAATCAAGCATGCCACGATGGAGAGACAAGTACAGAACTGTCCAGGTGTGGCTTTGTCAAGGTCACACAAAATACGCAAAGTGATTGCCTGATACGCATCAGTAGACTCATCAGCTTTCATGCAGAATTGGTTGAACTGGACATTGAGACCGCTCTGGCATGACCTGTGATAGTTTGGGGACGGCAAATGAGGCCGTATCCACCGATGGGATTAACAGGGGTGCAGTGTTGTACATGTCGATGCCATTGAAAAGATCATAAGGCCCAGCAAGGATTAATTCACGCACATTACAGAAATCTTCAATGGGAGAGGGCGTAAAAGGAGGTGTGATAGAGGGATCCATAGGGTAGTAGTACTCCCAAAGGAGCTCACCTTTCACCCAAGATGTGAAACACGTCTCCCATGAGGAAAGATTCAGTTTGGGAACGAAGTGTGGTGGAAGGGTTTCGAAGTCCTTTTGGTGCTGTGGCAGAGAGGAATGAGACTGTCCAGGATTGGAAGTGACCTGTCCTTGGAGAGGTGCTGCGGGGTTGCTAGAAGTGCCCCCTGCAACAGTGGATCCAGAGCTAGAAGCAGCACCTGTAGCGGCCCAAGCAGCCACAACACCTCTGGCATCGCTAGATGCCCCAGAGCCCACAGTAGCCACAACTCCAGCAGCAAAGAAGGGCATGGAACGAGGGTGCTCCATGACTAAGCCCGCTAAAGCTATGACCATCTCAGTCTTTCTCAATGTCGTGCTACAGGTTGGAGTCTATACAGGGTGGCCTGTAACATATCAATAGTGTCTGCAATCTCAGGCATGACGGGAACTGAGTGCACGATGGAAGAAGAATACACAAGGAAGGGGTATGGATGATAGAGAATGGTAAGGAGAAAAATGAATTTTTCACCAGTATAGCGCTATGGGAGAAAGAACGTCATTGCAGATGAGGCAATCACAAAAGGTAAAGCTTGGATGGCCACAAGGAGGCATAGAATTACTACCAGTGGGGCGCCAGCAGCAGCTATAGCTCCAGATGCATCCAATATACTAGTACTGGCATGATGTGTCGGTATCCACAGCTCTCAGTTGGAGTGAGGAATAAATTAACAGTAGACATACGGATGGAGCTGACTGCACCGAACGTGGTGTCAGCTGCTATGGCACCCGCAGTGGCAGCGACAGATAATGCAACAACTATTGTAAACAATACTGGCAGCAGCAACTACTAGGAGAGAGTGAGCAGCAGTTACTTCAGATGAAGTACCTGTCGCGTGCCTAACCACATTGCCTATGGGAGTTGTGCTAGCTCGGGCTGTGGCAGAGAATGTGGCAGTTGCACCATTTTTCAACATCAACAATTGCTCAACTGAACCTATGTGCGTTGGAATGGGAGGGAAGGACTATAACACGTCCTGGTTGTTCATGTTTTCTAGCTGCGCTGGCTGGACCTATGTCCAAAGTGTTGTCTCGAAGAGGCTAAGGCGCGGTAGGTCGCATCCTCGGAGGAGAGTCGGGGAGGCACTCAACAGTGTGTATTCGAATCTCAATCGCTCAATCTCTCACCTCCTCAAGAGGATGGATTTCCTCATGTATCAGGTTGAGATAATGTACAAGCATGTCCCTCTGAACTGCCTGCATAGGGACATGCATGAGGTTTGGGATGATGGATGCAATAGGCCGATGGTGGTAAAGCTCAAACACTAGAGTTGAGGGGATGTTGTGAGCGGCATTCAGATCCTGCCGCCACTGCAGTCAAACAGGATGTGGGGATGGGACTGCGGGTCCAAAGATTAGAGTATGCAGGCCGGAGATAGCTGGAAGTAGCGACCAGATGCTGCTGCTAGTTTTGCTGTTGCGGTGGTCACCAGAGTGGTGGTTACAATGTAGTATGTCCCGAGATGAGGGTACGAGGTCCAAAGAGGACCGTAAGAGGTGGTCAGATCCTGCTGCTGCTACTGCTGCCGCTACAGTCACAAGGGTTGTGGCAAAAACACACTGAGTCCCGAGATAAGGAGATGAGCACCAGAGAGGACCATGAAGGGCGCTCAGATGGCGCTAATGCTGCGGCTATTCTGGCCAAAGGTGTGATGACAAACAAGCATTGGGTCCCGAGGTACTGGGGCCAAAGATAAGTTGAGGGCTAAAGCCATGTGTGGCAGTCAGCTTCCGCTTTTGTTGATGCCGCTCCGGTCACGAGAGTAATTAGGTGGCAGCAGATAGTGGGGCTGATCCTGTTGAGGTGTCAAGATGTAGGCGCGGCAATGCGGTGGGCGCGTGGGTGATGTTTACGAGCTCATCATGACAACGGCCAGTGAGGTACCAAGATAAGTGTGTTGCGATGGCTTTTGGCAGGGAGCAATTGTTCCTGCTGGTGCTGCAATGACCGTTGCGACTGTAAGAGGTAGCAGGTGCACAGTGGTGAAGGCCCAAGAGTGGTCCAGCACATCAGAATGAGAGAGTGGGAGGGATCTTCCCTCCTTGCTTTGAATCGAATAGCTATTCGCTGTAGCACGTAGAGCATGAGATGTGGGCAGAGAGAGTGTGGGAAGATCCGTAGAAGGCACACACCATGGATCGAAAGCTTGTGGTATGTAGACGAAATCAAGATTATTTGCAAGTGAGACTAAGAGCCAGAGTCGAGCACACTGGTGAGCGTGACTCTCGGTCTGCGTGCTGCACACCGAGATCACGCCACCACTCACGGGTCGAGGTTGACCTCTCGGTAAATGCCGAGTGCAACTTCTCACCGTGATTGTCAAAATATGGCCAGGTGGCCCCCCAAGGACAATCACCCAGTAGACAGAGTTGGATTCCACAAAAAACCCACAAGCAACTTGGAGATATCTCTGGCATCCTAAAGCGTCAAAGAGCTAAAACTTCCCACGAGCAAAACAAACATTAATAGTCATGACAAGGAAAGATCATGTGACCACAAGCCACAGGTTGAGTGTGTGTTACTGCTTGAATGGAGTACGAGCTTCATCATGGATAGCTCCAATCTTGTGAGGCAGAGTTCGAGCGTAGTCACGGCACTCAATCTCCTATAGATGTGTGAAGTTGTGTGCATGTGAGCAAGCCGAGAGGGCATTACAAGTGTGATGGGCCACCAACTGGACCGCACACATTAACAAGGGCCAGTGGACAGATATATTTGTAGTAGAGGGTTCAAACTTTAGCACCAATACCAATACAACGGACATTGTGACACAGAGTAGAGTTTAAAGCGGTAGTGGCCTAGGTTGCTGTAGAGGAGGTCATAGTAGCGCGGATGATGCAATCCAATCAACATGCGAAAAGGTGAAGAGATTCAACATCTTGCCGCAAAACGGGAAGAGTTGTAGCACTGTCGCCTGAATCCAAAGTCATTTGCGAAGGATTTTCTCTTTTTGGTTTGTTTCAAACAACGGGGCCAAATTTTTGCACACTGGCTACAAGGCCTCACAGAATTATGGGTTTCTAAAAATCGGAAATGTTCAGGAGTCTGGGTCAAACATGCATGCTAACGACCAAAATCAAAGCAATCTGGGTACGCCCCTTCTTCTATAGCTTCGTGCGAGCATGAATCGAGCCCTCTTATTCTTTAAACTCGTTTCGAGAGGAGTTTGTGCACACTAGCTACAAGGGGGGAACCTAATAATGCAACAAGGTCGAGCCCAAGGGTAATTACTTTCTATCCAAATTTTAGCCGGTAGTAGGTTATGTGGCTTGGACAAAGAGCATTACTCATGACGTAAGAGTTGCATTGCAATGAGTTGAAGAGCACAATGCCTTCAATAACTATAAAGGAACATCTAGATAGACTGCAACATTTGGAGTCTTCGTCCCACCTTGCCATTGTCCAAGTTGCACATTTCCTAGAAGGCACATTTCAAATCTCATCACATGCCTTGGGACAAAGCTACATTATTTGAGGCTGCTCTTGGGGGGTTCTTGCCAACTCATCAACATTGTGGATTCCACCTTGAGTTCAAGGCTCGTGGCTCTAACAGAGGTGTGCTGGAAATAAGGGCCCGCCATCAGAGAGCATAAGAACTGTTGACTTGGATAGAAGGCAACATGTACTGCTCGTGTAGCAAAGAAAGGTATGTCAACCTCTTGTATATAATGAGAACAATCAAGAATGATGAATCGGACGAGGCATTCCCCTCCTCCATGCCTCTTTCCCCATCTGATCCACACGTGCACCCCTCCCCAGCCCCCCCCTCCCCTCCTCATCCTCCTCCTCCTCTTCCTCTTCCTCCTCTTACTCCTCCTCTTCCTCCCCCACACCCCCTCCCCCCCACCAATCCCCGCCCCCACCCTTGCCACCGCCCATTCCCTACCCCTGGCCCGCCCCCTCCGCCGCCCCAGCTGTCGCCCCCACCACTGCCGCCGCCGCCATTGCTGCCACTGCCATCGCCACCTCCACCACCTCATCCTCCTCAACTCCACCTCCTCCACATCCACCTTCCCCCTCCTCTTGTCCTCTTCCTCATGTCCTCCTCCCGTCCTTCTCACCCTCCTCCACCTCATCCTCCTCCCCCCTCCCTCCTCTCCTCCCTCACCCTCCCCTCCTCAGCCTCCTCGGCCTCCTCCTCCTCCTCCTCCTCCTCCCTTTCCTCCCTTTCCTCCTAC
>SZWC01001288.1:175091-191956 GCA_023375785.1 Penium margaritaceum | reverse complement strand
TCCCTACTCCCTTCCCTACTCCCGCCACACCCTTCTACCCGAGTCAAGGCGCATTGCACCAGTCAGCCAGCCTCAACCACAGTCCTGCAATGCAGCTGCGGCGGCAACGGCGAACTGGCTATTGCCAGCTCAGCCGGCTTGGGCAGCGGCTGAAAGTCACGAGCACACGCCGCACTGGCACCTGAGAGTCGTTTGGAGCAGTCCAGCACATGCTCAGGCATGAGAAATGAACTGCGGTATCTGGAGCCCAAAAGCTCCTCCCTCGCCCCCCCAACCTCATCTTGATACAAATTGTTGGCGCCCGGATGAAAGCGAGAACCAAAAGCTGCTCCGGCTGGAGCGAAAGTTGTGCGGGTTCAGTGACCACTTCCCATTCGCAGCAGACAAGCACGGCAGCAGGCCACTTGAACTAGTGATTGAACGCAACTGCTGGCGTTGCACTGCCGCAGTCCAGCAGTAGGCGGCGAGGATTTTCCTACTTCTGAATCAGGGCCAAATCCTGCCATCTTAATGTAAGAAAGAGTTCTCTACAAAGAAAATGAGGAATTCACGCACGCCAGGAGGACAGCGGGAGATATACCTGCGAGCCCTTCACATCGCCCTCTGTCGCCTGCTTGTAGTAAGAGTAGTACTTGAGCTTCGAATCATTGGTGGCATTCGGGTTGGGAGGACCATTCCGGATCAGGTACGCCGCTTTCTTGAACTTCGCCTCGACTTCCGACATCTTGGCAGCTGTTCCCGGTATTTCTCTGCTCGCAACTGATGCAGGCCGAAAAAGATAGCAGAAGCAGCCTGCGCCGAGGAAAGACTGGCGTAACCAAGTTGGCGTTTTCAGTGAAGGACTTGTCCGATGGCGACGGGGCGGCTAGTAGCGCCCACAAAGGGAGACTTCCACAAGGATCTGCAGGCTAGAGAGGAGATCTCGTAGAGAATGGAGATACCTCGCGGAGATATCATGGCGTAGAGACGTCGTGGCAGGAATAAAGATCTCGAGGGCGCAAAGCGTTGGCGCGCAATCAGTGCCGCTGAGAGCGCAACTGGAGTAAGGGCATGGCCGTCCAGACGTGGACGGCGGCCGGCGACAAACTGGGAGACGGCGGTAACTGCCGGCGACAACTGGGACATCGGAACGACGGCCAGAGACAAACCAGCAGATTTTGACGGCCGGTTTAAGACGGCAGGACGAGCCGTGGCAACTGCCGGAACAGCGAAAAAATCTGCAGCGAACGGAAGGTTGACGTGGGCAAGAAGCCAGCAATCAGACGTAGGGGCCTATTTGGCGAAACTCGCAGTGGCCTGGACTCTCCTCTTCACATGAGTTCGGTGCATTATCCTGAAACTTCTGCAGGGGTGCAGTGGGTGTTCCACTGCATTTTCTTCTGTATTGAGCTGTGTCGAACCAGGTTACTTCACATACATGTGTTAACCGCCCTAGGAAAAGATGTATCCATGTGGCTCTGGGGCCCACCTCCCCAAGCAGGAGGACTGTCGGCAAAAGGTGGTAGTGAGTTGTAATGTTGCTCACATGATTAAGCTTGCGAACAGCTGTTGCCCGGAACCTCGGTCCACCATTCATGTGTGATTGAACCAAATATATGTTGAAGCAACACGACCACATTATTGCCCTGGAAATTCCATACAATAACAGCCTATAATCTTTTGTGCAATTTGTTTGCAAGGTTTCACCAACTCTTCACATTGGAACTTCTAAAAGAAGGCTACATCAACCACATATCTATGGTTGTCCTGGAAATTTGCACTCAGCTCGGTGTGGGAACTAGCTCCACAACAAGCGCCTCCTTGTAGCACTCGTTTTGGGAACAAACACACATTGTATAATGTGCTTACCTACATGGCCTCGTACGTGACTACCAAGTGTCCTTTCTTACCATGAAGGACCTTGGATGTTTCTTCAGTGATATACAAACACTTCCTGTCCCCCTTTTTATCACAAAGAATATGTTCCATTACTTTCTTCAAAATCAGGAATTCTCAACCGCATGGTTGATTATAGCCACATTTGTGCCTTGGTGCTTGTGCCTCTATGTCGGCGCCTCCAAGCCTATGCCTACACGCTTCTGCCTCAGTGCCTACACCTACGTGCCTTTGCCTCCACGACTACACCTCCACACCTGCGCCTTTGCACTTGTTCCCTAATGCTTGAAGCTTTGCGCTTGTGCCTCCACCTTGATGCCTGTGTCTTAGACTCTATACCTTTGCACCTAGGTCTCTATGCCTGCATTAGCATGCCTACGCCTCCATGCATACGTCCCCCAGCCTTTGCCACTACCCCTAGAACTCCAGGGCTATGCTTTGGCACCCACACCTTCACCAGTGTACCTCTACACATGTGCCTCCCATCCTACGCCTCTTCAAGTGCACTCTACGCATGTAACTTTACGCTTGGCCCTGAGAGCCTCCACCTTTGGACCTATGTCTTTGCGTCTATGCCCATGCCTCTGCGCTTACCTCCATTCCTGGACCTCTGCACCTACACCTACGCTTGTGTGCCTTCGCACATGCACTTCTACTCATGTCGCTAAAGTCATGTACCTGCATGCCTGTACCTACGCACGTGTGCCTCCACACCTCTGTCTACATGTCCACGCCTTTGTGTAATAGTGCATTGTGTGTACTTTCATGCCTATAGTCTTATGCCTGCACCTCTATTCCTCGGCCTCCACTCATGGACCAATACTTCTGCAACTCTCCACCTCTACCTCAACACCTACGCCTTTGCACATGCACCTCCGTGCAAGTGCCTCTGTGCCTAATCCTCCACGCGTGCCTCTCTAACCCTGCACTTGTGCACTTGCACCTACATGTATGCACCTCCACGCTTGTACCCTCTCACTTGCGCCCCTTCTCCTTCACCTTTGCATGTGCATCTTGTTAATAGTCCTTCTTTGTCTGCACCTCCGTGGTTACGCATCATCCCCTGTACCTCTACTCGTGTGCCTCCATGTCTGTGCCTTCACACTTGCACCTTGCCTCTACCTCTATGCCTATACCTCTTCTCCTACACCTCTACGCCTATGCCCCATACATGCACCTATGTGTTTGTGCATCTGAAATACACATCGGTGCATGTGCCTTCGTGCTTACACTTCCATGCTTGCACCTCCGCCCCTACACCTACACACCAATACACTTTATGGGTTTCCATGAACACTTGCTCCTTTGTTCTTGTGCATCCACTCTTATGCCTGTATGCCTGTGCTTCTGTGCCTATACCTAAGTGAATGTCCCTCGTCTCCTCTATATTTGATTGAAAAGATTGACATATTTCTTGCATTTTTTTCTTAACAAAATCACTTCTCATCGAATTTTATAGGTGCTCCCTAAATAACTACTTTGGGACCCTCGATCACTAATATTCAAATATCCCCCCAAAAAATCCCATGCATTGTCGATGATCAATGTTCACGACCGGACTCTCGCGCGAATAAGCTGCGTAGATTACCCACGCGTGTCAGCTATGTTAGTTTGACACAACTGTTTGCGTCAGGAGAACCATGTTAGATTGGCATGGCTTCGAGAACCCTTAGTCGAGGGCGTTCGAGACTGCCTCCCATCGAATTTCAATTTGCAACATTTTTGCTGAACGAATCCAAAGGAGCAACCCAAGTGCTTGTTTTGCCAAAAACTGTGCTCGAGAATAAAGTTCCCATGAACGATATTTTTTAAAACAAGATCGAATATCAAGTACAGTAAGGTGTACATGTACCTCTGTGTCCGCACCTCGGAATCTATGCCATTGTGCTTACACCTCATCTCTTGAACCTTAACTACTAGTTCTATGACTACGTCTCTACTCCTTCATCTCTATGCATGCACCTACATGAATGCGCCTTCACGTCTACATCTATGTGTCTACACCTTTACGCCTATACCTATGCATATGTGTATCCATGCATGTGCCTCCTTGCCTACCACCCTGTGCCTATCATAAAGCTCGTCAAACCACCATGATTTTCCTCTACATGTACACCTTCACTCCTATCCATCTGCACCTACACTTCGTACTTGTCTATACCTCTTTGTTTACGTCTATGTGCTCGTACCTCCGTGCATTCGTAGCTCTTGTGCTCTCCATCTCTTGTGTTCCAAGGCTCTTGGGATCCATAACTCTTATGCTCAATATCTCTTTTTCTCATGACTCATTATACTCTACATCTTTTGTTCCCATAGCTCTTGTGCTTGATTGGCATCATGCTCTTCAGCTCTTACACCGTGTAGCTCCTCTGTTCTATAACTATCACGCTAAAAAGAATTTGTACTCTATAAGTCTTGACATCCATAACTCTTGTTTTTCAAAAGACTTGGGTTATGAATCTCTTGTTCTTCACAGCTCTTGTGCTCTATAGCTAATCGTCTCCATAGATCTTGCATGCGATGGCTCTTGTGTCCCATAGCTCCTGTACTACATAGGTCATGTACTCTATATATATTGTGCTCTGTAGCTCTTGCGCGCCATAGCTCTTACATTACACAACTCATGATCCATAACACGTGCTCCATAGCTCTTGTGGTCTATAGGCATTCTGCTGCATAGCTCTTATGCTTCACCACTCTTGTACTCCATGGCTATTGTGGTCCATAGTTATTATGCTCCATAACTCATGTGCTTTGTATCTCTTCTGTTGCATGACTTCTGTGATCTATAGCTCTTGTGTTTCAAATGTTTCATGCTCCATAACTCTCTTCCTCCATTTCTTGTGAGCTCCATATCTTTTATTCTCCACATCTGTATCATTGTAGCCTTAGTATGTCTTATAATCTATAGCTCTGGTTCACCATTTATCCTGTAATTCATGAAACTTACGCTCCACGGATTTCAAATTTCTCATCCCTTATGCTTCATAGATCTTGCAATGTGTGGCTCTTTTTCTCCATATTCTTGTGCTCCATAGCTCTTTTGCTCCGTAGCTTTTTTCTCCACAATTGCTGTGATCCATACCTCTTATATCCCATGTCTCTCATTCTCCATGGCCCTGGTGCTGCATAGCTCTTGTATTATAAAGCTCTTGTGCTCTATACCTCTTTTGCTCCACAACTCTTGTACGCCATGGCTCTTGCACTCCATAGATACTATCATATGCAGCTCTTGTGTTGCATATATTTTGTGTTGTACAGCTCATGTTGTAATGGTACTTGTAGGATGTCGACCAACTAGGTCAAAAACCGCTGGTAGGCGAAGGCCTCTGGCCTTCGCCTACCTGCACACATCATCACAACATTTATGACCAATCACACCCAAATGTACACTCATTCTTCAATTTACATGCAAGGTCCACATCATGCAGACATTCATGGAAATTTCATGGTCGGTACTTGTTCATTTCTTGACACCAACAATAGTTTGTATATCCGTTCGAATATGATCGAAACATGTGGTGAAATTTTAGGTGACTTATTTTAATCCTAAGTACATGTGTTGTCATGTTTTTAATAATATAACTTACCTATTCTTGTCATTTTGTCTTTGAATCGTATTAATTGAGTTCTTCGGATGGCGAGGATCTTTAATGAGCAAAACCCCCTCCCCTAATTACGCCTATGGTGGGTGTTTTATTTTTTCTCTCGTACGAGTCCCTGTTGGGCCCCATAGTAGCATGGGCCATCAAGTTCCCTTCTATCATATGGGAGATTTTTTAACCCCCAACTCAACCTACTTGTAAACTAGATTTTTTAGGAGTTTAAACTTCAACAAAACCCATTCCCTACTCACACCCATGCTTGTGGAATTTTTCGGGCTCCTATTGGGCCTCGCGGTATCGGGGGCCCAGCTGGTTCCCTTCTATTGCATAGGGGATTCTCGGATCCCCCACTCAAACGACTTGCAAACCTGATACCTTAATTATGAAAACCATGCCTTCAAATCCCATTCGCAAAAATTGGAGAAGTCACGAGATGTACACTAGTATACATCTCATGACTTCCACCACATACATCCACTCGTACACCCGCCTTGTACACTTGGAGAGGGGGGGGGGCGAGCGGAGTCGAGGGACCCGTCTCCCCACCCACTACAAAACAAGACAATATACAAGGTGAGCATACAATATGGTGCACGGAGGAAAGGTATTAAAAATGATACTAGTGTACTCTCGTGAAAGGTTTTTGAGGAAGTAACGAGATGTCCACTAGTGTACATCTTACAACTTCCACCACATACACCCCCTCATACACTCACCTCGTACACTCTGAGGGGAGGGGGCGAGTGATATCAACGGACCCGTATCTTACTCCCATTAGAAACAAGAAAGTGTATGAGGTGAGTGCATGAGATGATGTATGTGGGAGGAGTATGAAAAAAGACACTAGTGTATTGTCATGAGAGATTTTCCAAGAAGTCATAATAAATACACTAGTTTACGTTCCGTGAACTCCACCACGCACACCCCCTTGTATTCTTACCTCGTACACTTATGGAAGGGGGAGGAGCAAGTGATGTCAAGAGACCAGTGCTCCCACTCCCCTCTCCAAAAAATGAAGAAGTGTATGAGACGAGTATGTGAGATGGTGTATGTGGGGTGATGTTACAAATAGACATTAGTGTATTCATGTGAAATACTTACCAGGAATTCTTGAGACGTACACTAGTGTACATTTCACGAATTCCACCATGTACCATCCCTTGTACACTCGGTGGGAGGAGGGGGTCGGAGTTCGTCGGATCGAGTATTTTGCATATGTGTAAACAATTTCGGCATGTGCATCTCTCCAATATGTGCCAAGGAGCATATAATTGAAACATGAATGGCCTATCAATACATGTACTCAAACTAGGTTTCGTAAGAAAGTCTTACCAGACCTATAATGGTCTTATTGAAATGGACACCTAATGACCCTCGTAACCTTTTAGGAAGCTACCTGGTCAGTGAAAACATAAACTTCCATCGTCAACATAAATACTCCATCGATTTATTTGTGTTCATGGAAAACACCCGTCCACATTGATATGACATGCTTCACAATGCTTAGGCTAGTGTTACATCTTGTCATCATGTGTAATTTGGAAAATTATTAGACGAGGTTCATGTTTACAACCACGCAGAAGAATCACCATGTGAGCAAGAGTCAAGGAGGCCTCCCCCTACTATACATGGGGAGTTTATCATTGGGTTTGCCCAATGGAAATCTCTATAACTATACACTCAGGGTTCCATTTTTGCATGACATGTCTATAAAGGATATCCATTAGTAACTTCCAATGGTAGTCTTCCACACAGTGCTAAATACACCCATAAATAGAATTCATGCATGCGGGAAGAGGGGACCTGTGAATCCATCATATTCCATCTTCGATGTACCTCTCATCCTCCTTGAATCAAAAAGTGTACAATATATACATATATATGTCAGTGAGTTAAAATTCGGAGACGTGAAAAGGGAATGTAAAGTAAAGTAGTCAAGATTTCCACATGGGTACACACTATCCCTCTTTCTTAGGTCCAACATTATGTCCATGAATTTCAGTAGGTCGATGGATTGAATTCTCCCATTGAAGCAATCGACAGACGGTTACTTGGAATTTTAACTTTGAATAAGCTTGATGTTTGGGGCATATGCTAAGTGAACGAGTGGTCCCGATTCAGCTTTGTTGTGAAAAGTTTTGCTATGTCAACTCTTTGCATCAATGATGCAGTAATCACGATGACATCCCCTCGTGCCACCAGACAAGCTGCTCATGTTGAATGTACCTAAATTACTCGAAACTCCAGTTGAGGATAATGAAACATGTCCGATAATATTTGGTATATTTATGCACCTTGTGGTAAAAAAATGAAAATTTCCATCTTCAGGCACGAAACAAAGAGAGTCGATTCTAAAATTAATTTTGCAAATAAACTTTGTCAACCTTCTTTAATTATACATTTACTTAGGATTTTATATAAAACTTGAAAGGGTGTACTGCAAAACTCCAATCAACATCTTTTTAATCTTGCTTATACACTCCACTTGCAGGGTATATTTTGTGACACATACACATGAAACTAACACATGTCTTGTTGGTAATTATCGCACTAGTACGTGAAAGGTTGAGGGAAAAATGAAAATGTATGAAGACAAAGTGTGGTGGAGGTGTGGGTATTTGGGACGAAGACAAAATCTTGGTGGGGCATTCGACACAAGGACACATCAAAACATGGGTGTGATCTCAACTCCGCATGTGCGTGTTGAGAAATACCGGTTTTAGTGGCCGGGTTCTACTTAAATCTCCTTCTACATGTCCTAAAAATACGGGGGGAAATCTCCTCTTACCAAAGGGGCTCATATCTTAGTACTAGCCATCTCTCAGTTGGCTAGTGACCCTTCATCTCCCAAGTGCATCTTCAACCTCCAAGTGACCCTTCAGCTGCTGGTGACCCTTCAGCTTCCAGGTGACCCTACAACTACCAAGTGAACCTTCAGCTGGCTTGGGTGGTTATGCAACCACCCAGGTAGTTATGTAACTCCCTACAACTCCCTGGACAAGGTTCATGTGAGAAGGAATTCCAGGCCTACTTCAGGGGGACCAGTTCACTCAGTCGAGTATGCCTATAGTTGTTCAACCCAATCAGCCATTCGTGAGTCACTCCCAAATCCTCCATCCAGATCTCTAAGTGCTGCCTCCAGTACAGTGTACATCATACATCGTCACTGAGGTTCCTCAGTGAGAAGGCATCCATGATGGACGCCCTGTGGTTCAAGCTACATCCAAGTCCTCTCTCTAGCACTTGGTACGCTACGCAGCTTGTACAGTTAGAACACCTACTACTACTACACTTCTGGTTTCCAGACTTAGTGTGAGTGAGCCGTGTGGATTCAGATCCGTGTACATACTTTTCCATGTGATGTATGTGTACAAGTATATGCTAACTAATTGTGTGAGCTGAATCTTGTATCCAAGTGTGCTTTTATCCATGAATATTCCAGTTTTCTTGACATGGTATCAGAGTAGGGTAACGGCATGTGACCAACAGCAACAGACACAAACAACACGAATACCATGGATGAATTGGAGGACTTCCAGCGCCTACAGTAGTAGGCATTCATGCAAGGAATGCAACATGGTGAAGAGCAGCAACAGGCAGAAATGTCTACACTCGCCACACAGTATGCGGAGCAAATGGAACTACTCCGCCTAGAGTTTCAGGCTCACACTACTCAACTTGAGAATGAGTTCAACAATGAGATCCAAAAAGCAGATATGCGCAGGCAGCATGAGAGTCTGCAACGTCATCAAGCCGAAGAGAGCCAGACTGCAACCAGGCAACAAGCACAGCAGATGGTCTCTCAGCTACAGGAAGAGGCTCAGACTCGCATCCATAGCTTGATGCAAAAACACACACAATTAGCAATTGCAGTAAACCCCAATCCGATTCTAGCGGCTCATCCCGCAATAGTTCATCCTATAGTAATTCATCCTGCAATAGCCCATCCTGTAGTAGCTCAACATGCAGCAGTCAACCCGTTTGCATCTACCACAGAAATAGAACTCTTGCCTCCGGCACCTTATTCGCCAGAACTAGTGAGCATGCCAGCCATCTCCAACACCCTGCAATAGACAAAATCAACACAGAGAAGTTCAACGGTGAAGACACCTCCCACTGGGCTTTTAGCTTCAAAGGAGCAACTCGTCCACACAAGCTGTGGCAGTTCTTCAACGGACAGTATAGACCCCCAGCTCCCGACAGTCCACCAGATTTCCTCAAATAGTTCATCTACTATAGCTTCATGGCATACTCAGTCCTCTTAAAAAGCGTGGTACCACACATCTAAAAATCTCTCTGCATGTACAAAGACACGACCGAACCTGTCTACTCAGCATAGCAGTACCTGAAGCAGCAGTACCAAGCCAACGACTCCACCAAGAAATCTTACCTCCTTAGAAAAATCTCTCACATCCACATGAGCCAGTTCAAAAGAAATGTTGAACTCTACATCAACAGAGCATAAGATATTTGTGACCATCTTGCTGTCACTGACTCACCGCTTCCTGAAGCCCTCTTCGTATCCTACACCATGAATGACCTTGGTGATGAATGGAGAGATGTGAAGCGCATACTTTGCTACACACAGTCTCACCTCCTCAGTGAAAACTTTGTTTGCATGATATTACTTCAGGAACAACATGACAAGCAGATAGAACAACACCATGAGCAAGCACTTGTCAACCTTGCTCACCGTGGCTCCAAGATGTCCTCACAAACCAAGGACAATTTATGCTCCGTCGAGAGCTCATCGCCATCATTTTCACCATTGTCCACCTGGAGCTAGAGAAGGATGTCATCATCAATCCCCCAGCGAACGTCACCAAACACTGTATCCCTCATCTCTGACCCCCAAAACTCCAGACAACGTCCTGCAATCACGTGCAGGCATTGCAGTAGAAAAGGACACATTGAGAAATATTGTTGGATGCGACAACGCCATCAGTAGGAAAGGGAAGGCATCAGACCATCAAGGCCCATATCGCAGTAACAAGGGCCACCAGCCAAACAACAACAAGCACTCTAAGTTATAAGCAAGGACAAGTTGCAGACAAAGAAGCAGAACGATGAAGACAGTCCCACCAACACCAAGGAGGCAACAGATGAAGTAGGACAGTTGTATGACTCCTCTTGTTACGTAAACCTTTCTGGAACTGAAAAGAAGCAGCTTCTATGTTACCCACATATCTTCTACCTGGATAGCGGAAGCAACGAACACATCACCTAAGATGCCTGCACCCTACAAAACCTCCAACCATACCCAAGACTTTCTACAGTGATGGTAGGAAACATGACGGAACTGCCATCAACGTCATCGGCGATCTCAAAGGTCGTGCTCACAACAACATCGATGTCACCATCAGTGATGTGCTTTACGTCCCTCGCATCTCTCCATGGATATACTGATGATGAAGGGACTATGCTTCACCACAAAAGCCAAGGAGCTCTTTTTCAGTACTGTCACAGAAGAACTCGTTGCAAAAGGATAATTGCAGAGCAACGGCATGATCAGGCTTTAGCTTTACCCTCGTTGTCTCTAATAAACAATCACAGCAGTCGTCAGCCTCTCACCACAGAATTTGGCAGCACCGGAATGCTGGCATCTCCACCTTGGACATATCAACGATCACCATCTCCAACTACTCCTCTCCAACAACCTCATCGATGGCCTCACCATCGTCAAGAATGACCAAGGTCACCACTGTGAACCTTGGGTCAAGTAAAAGATGGAGCGCAAATCCTTCCCTCTAACAACAAAAACAGACGTTTCAGACAAGCTACACCTGTTCCATATCGACATTTGTGGATCCTTTGTCAAATCCTCAAAAGGACACAAGTATTTTTGTGGTCTTCGTCGACAATGCCACGAAGTACATTTGGACATATCCTCTAATCAGCGGCGATGTGTTCCTTGAAACCTTCCGCCAGTGATTCCCACAAGTGGAACGCGAAGTCATGACCAAGCTGTAGATTCGACGCTCAGACAATGCTGGTGAATTCACCTGGAATGACTTTGTCGCTCTACTCAAGGATCAAGGTACCAAACAACAAAAATTGACATCCCAAACTCTGCAGGGTAACGGAGCGGCAGAATGCTACAATCCTATGCTTGAGGAGATTTTGAAAGCCATGCTACTCTCAGCACAGCTTCAAGATTCGTAGTGACCAGGAGCACTCCAACAAGCAACGCGGGTAAACAAACGACTACCAACAGCGAGTCTCCCAACAACAACAACAACAACAACAACCCCATACTCAACGTGGTACAACAAAAGGCCTGACATTAGCAGCCGTCCCACGTTCGGTTGCATGGCACTCTACTTCATTCCTAAAGAACGGTGGCATAAGCTTGACGACAAGGCTGCATGGGAGATCTATATCGGTCAAAGCGAAACACAAAAGGCATGGGTCTTCTACGAAATCGCAACCCACCGCTGCATCACCAGTCACAATGCCGTCTTCTACGGGAACCTCACGTACAAGACTAAGACTAAGACAA
This sequence comes from Penium margaritaceum, assembly GCA_023375785.1. Taxonomy (NCBI): domain Eukaryota; kingdom Viridiplantae; phylum Streptophyta; class Zygnematophyceae; order Desmidiales; family Peniaceae; genus Penium; species Penium margaritaceum. The sequence continues at coordinate 179,977 of SZWC01001288.1, read as the reverse complement.
AAGAAGGGACGTCAGAGACAACTGCTCAGCATAAACAACAGTTCCTATCAGAGATGGAGAAGTAAGAACTCACTGAGACGGAGCTGGAGTAGTCGCATGATAAGAAAGTGGAGACAAAAGAGACCATCGCGATGCACGGTGAAAGCCATCGCCTCGCACTCAACAAACAACCTGATGAAGGAGACCAATGAGTAGAGGCTCCTCTGCTCGAGGAGGCCAAGAATCAAAGCGGTGGGAGGGGGCTCCGGGAATCTTCCACCGTCTAGCAATTTGGAGCTCGGGTACTTCCAAAATCTCCTTTAGCAACAACTCGGAGACATCGAAATAACATCATTAACAACATCTCTTACGGCATGCACCATCCATCAAGAGGAAGAAATTTTTCACGCGTATTTTCTTACCAACACTCTTGCTGCTCTGACAACGGCAAACAACCTACCTTTGGAACCCTCCAACATCACCGAAGTACTCTCCAGCCCTCATGCAACAAGTTGGAGGCAGGCACTTGACGCTGATTATAATAGTCTCATCACCCAAGGAATGTGGGAACTAGTCAAACTTCCTCCAGGGCAGCGGAATGTCGGAGTAAAAAGGGTCTTCCGTGTGAAGACCAAATCAGATGCCAGCCTCAACAATTTCTAAGCTCATCTTGTCGAAAAATGCTTCACGCAGATACTTAGGAAAGATTTTTGACACCTACGCTCTAGTGAGCTGCTACACAACAGCACAAATGATGCTCTCCCTTACAATAGTGAACGATTGGGAGATTCTGCAGCTTGACATCAACAACACATTTCTCGATGGTGAAATGGACACAACAATTTACATGAAGCAGCCAGAGGGATATGATGATGGCACTACGCAAGTTTGCAAGCTCGTCAAAATCCTTTACGGGTCGAAACAAATTCCCCTCCTCTGGTACCAAAAACTACAAAACATCCTCGGCAATGTCAACTTCACTACTTCATCCTATAATGACAGGCTTTTTCTACATCAAGACTCATCGACATCATCACCAGACTACTATGCCCTTGTCTATGTCGACGACATCCTTACCAGCAGACGCAGAAAAGACCTTACGACAGCAACATCGGTTAACATCAAAGTCATGCCAAACATGAGTTTCTACCTTGGCATGAACATCGATTGCAATCACGAAGTACACGCCATCACTCTCCGGTAGCAAACTTACGCTGAGAAAATCGTAAAATGTTTCAACATTGCTAACAACTTCTACGTCACTCCATTGTCACTTCAACCATTTCCACCACAACAGAGCGATCAAGGTCCTCTAAATGAAACAGCCTATCTTTTACGTGTCAGATCCTTCATGCACGCAACAAGATGTACTCGACCCAATCTATAGTTCGTAGTCGGAAGATTGGCTTCCTAGAGCAAGAATCGTTCCCAAAGAACATGCAAGGAGTTGACTTGTGCGCTGCGATACTTCAAAGAAACCTCTATGTTGCAGCTCGTCTATGGCACCGGCATTTCTCTTCAAATATAGTGCTACACTAACGCTGACTTTGGTGGACAGCCTCATGATCGCTGTAGCATTACAGGCTTCATTTGCCTACTTGAAGGTGTAACAATCTCTTGGTCCAGCAATAAATAAACCCACGTCATACTCAGCATCACCGAAGCTAAATATGTTGCAGCTACAAAAGCGACACAGGAGGTTACCTACCTACGAAACCTTCTCGAAGAGTTTGGATTTCCTCAAAAAGGATCTACACCTCTGTTCATGGACGACCAGTCTACAATCAACCTTGCTAACTCAACTCAGTTCAACGGCCTCACCACACACATCAATATCAAGGGCCATTGGATCCGATCAAACGTCTCTGATGGTACGGTGGCCCTTTGATTTGTTCGCGGAGAGGAGCAAGTCGCAGACTTCTTCACCAAGAGCGTCAACAAAGACAACCACGCTCTCTGTACTCAACAAAGTCGACTCCATGGGGATGGACCACTCACCTCCACCGTGCTGTTCATGTGTGTACGAAGCTCATGGTACGTCGCGGTGGGAATTCCAAACTCACACTCTGGTCGTACGCGAATGCGCATCGCCTCTTGCATACTTGGGATCTCCAACCTTGGATGGACGCGACGCCCCTCTGAAGAAGCGGTGTTGGAAGACTACCCCGAAAACATCGGGTGACCGATTGCAAGTCCCTCTCAGAAGAATCTCGGTCCAAGAAATTGGATTTCGAGGCTTGGAAGAGCTATTTGGAGGAATTCTACACCAGTGACAACTCATAGTGGGGTCCACAGTGCCAACTGAGGCTCCAAGGACTACTCCAATCGAAGTGGGAGTCGCCACATACCTTGTCTTGGAGGTTACAGGCAACTCCCAACTTCTTACTACCAAAAATCGCGTAGAAAAAGTGCTTCAGACAGTTTCACAACTACCTGGCGACGGTTCAACTTCACCTGCACCGACAAGGGCGTTTCTGTGAACTTCGCTCGCCAACGTGACTGAAAACTTGGTCAAGGTCGAAGCTGACTCGTTCATGCTCTCAACTACCAGTGGGACACCTCGTACGATTCAACTCGGCGAGGTCGTAGGTGATCCAACGTCCGTGAAAACATGGCTGGTCCTTGTCGAGCTAATGATCGACGACGCCGATCGCCCGCTGGCTATGGACCAGCCGTTTGAGCGAGGACCGGCCGCTCGAGCGGCCGCTGCGTCCTTCCCCGCAGCTTTTGCGGACACTGCAAACATCACAGTATCCCCGATTTTGTGGAGAGAGAGGGGAAGAGGGCGGCGTTCTATGCAACCCACTCTCTCGCCCCGAAAAATTCAGTGGACCAGGGGGGGCTAATTCGTTGTCGACTCGAATTTCTTCAAACAACCTCAAAGACAATTTTACCAACAACAACAGTCGCGCCTGAAAAAGCTTCTCCCCCGATCAAAGTTTCCAACACAACAAACACTTCCACACCTCTGTCATCCTCTAGCAACAAAGTTCATCTTCAGAAGGACCCTCGTAGCCGTGACACAACATCTACCGGGGGCTTTGTTGAATGGGAAAGCCCTCCTGCATGTCCGGAAAGAACGGTTTTGGACTGCGACATCTTCACAATTCACCAGACACTCCTCCGCACCTTCTCCGACTCGCCTTCCACGACCACCAAACGTCACAACATCACCATCTTCACCACTCAATTATCTTCCCCTCTAACCTGCCCGGCCATCTTCAACTGGGGGGGGGGGGTGTTGAGAGATACCAATTTCAGTGGCCGGGTTCTACGTAAATCTCCTTCTGGATGTCCTAAAAATACTTTGGTAAATCTTTTCAAAGTCAAGGGACTCATAACTTGTTACTTGCCCTCTCTCAGTTGGCCAGTGACCCTTCATCTTCCAAGTGCATCTTCAACCTCCAAGTGACCCTTCAGCTTCCAGGTGACCCTACAACTACCAAGTGAACCTTCAGCTGGCTTGGGTGGTTATGCAACCACCCAGGTAGTTATGTAACTCCCTACAACTCCTTGGACAAGATTTATGTGAGAAGGACTTCCAAGCCTACTTAAGGGGGACCAGTTCACTCAGTCCAGTATGCCTTCGGCTGTTCAACCCAAGCAGTTGTTCGTCAGGTACTCCCAGCTCCTTCGTCGAGATCTCCACATGCTGCCTCCAGCAATTGGACCTTGTACAGTATAAATCATACATCGTCACTGAGGTTCCTCAATGAGAAGGCATCCAGGGCGGACGTCCTGTGGTTCAAGCTACATCCAAGTCCTCTCTCCAACACTTGGTGCCCTACCCAACTTGTACAGTTACAACACCTACTACTACTACTACTACTACTACTACTACTACTACTACTACTACTACTACTACTACTACTACTACTACTACTACTACTACTACTACTACTACTACTACTACTACGTGTCTGGTTTCCAGACTTAGCGTGAGTGAGCTGTGTAGATTCAGATCCTTGTACATACTTCTCCATGTGATGTATGTGTGTAAGTATATGCTACCTAATTGTGTGTGCTGAATCTTGTGTCCAAGTGTGCGTTTACCCATCAATGTTCCAGTTTTCTTGACAGTGCGCACTTCTCTTGCACTCTGTTGTTTGAATTTTGCAATAGGAACGCCGCACAGCGAGCGTCTAGTGCGGTTGCATGCTCGTAGCCGCGCTATTCGACGCAACCAGGTCACTACACCAATGCCTCTCACAAGTGTCAAATAGTGCCGGTGAACCAAAATACAACATACCAATATGACCAGAAACCAGAACTGGGGACAAACCCAAATAAATCCATTGTAAATAGGGACAAAGACAAAAAAATTAATGAAACCACCTTTCATGTCCTATTACGGAGATGCTTCTTGTTCCTGTTGAGGTGCTCAGGACTAGTCTTGAAGATAATTTGTGGTATCTTCCTTTCTCAGAGTGTTCCATGAACATTTTTGCACACAAAAATGTATGAAATACCGTGTGGGATGGGAGTTGTACCTAACCTTCTACAAAATTTCTCAAAATTTGGTTTCCAACTCCCCGAGTTGGTAAACACGCATGCAAGTGTGGTGTTGGAAGGGTGATCGGTAATACACGTTTAAAGGTGCAGATTGTACATCCAAAGAGTTTTAGCAATTTATTTAGCATAACAATAACTCGGTCCCAAGAGAGAATTAGATGAAGAGCTCGCAAAATAGTTTAGTGTGTTGCCTGGACGTCTGACCAGAGACAATTTTCAACCCTTGGTCTTCCTTAGAAGGAGAGGTGGTTCCTTTTGCCCAGCATCGCAATTGGTGATATGTGCTCTTTACTATCCTCGTCGTAGATGCATGCCTAACATGATCTCCACCAAGAGGTCAGAGTTTCCCTCCCGCCTCTCCTCCCTCCATCTCTCTCCATCTCCCTCTCCCTCCC
>SZWC01001288.1:150972-158472 GCA_023375785.1 Penium margaritaceum | reverse complement strand
ATGTGTTATTGTATTGTGAACATGCTAGTTTCACACGTCTATTATAAACTTCACAAAAAACTGATGTTGGACAATTTTGAATGGATTTTGAATGTTCTATCATGTTATGAAAAATAATATGACGTAATTATTGGCATAATCTATTTTTTAACCTTCATGTATGATGGTGGTTGAATTCATTTTCCTTCAAATTCTTTTTGACCCTGTTTGAAGCTGGGTTCACGAGTCTCGAGAGTTTGCCATGACGACCAGTTCCGTGAAACCAGGACAGGGCGAGGCCAATTAGGAGCGACGTTGAGGGAGAAAACAACATTAAATTCTGCTGACAGTAGGGATCGGACCCCAACCGTAATGTCCGTTTTCCCGTGATTGGCGTCGCTTGGTGGATTCCGTGATGTCCGGTTCCGGGTTTACCTAAACGCCGGTAGTTTTAGAGTCCGGCTGTCCGATTCCTACATCCGCCAAAATGTTCGCATCGTCATTGGTGGACACGCCAGAAAAATGACGGATCCATCAATCACAAAACGAAACGTTTGGAAAGGGTTACTGTGTAACCCAAAAAGGTCAGCCGCTGCCTCGCCCCTCCGCCCATCCGGGGCTGGAGCTGGAGTGTGGGGCCCGAGAGATCCGGAGACACGTGTGCCGCCGACCTCCTCGCCTGCCTCCCCCCATCGCGACCGCGAACAACGTCCCCTGTGCGACAAATGCCCTCTGCGCCAAGGCCTGATGTGCGCACTAAGCGCCTCAATGCGCAGTAGGTCCCCTCTGGGTGCTAAACGTACAAGGTGCCCGCGCACATGCAAGAAGGTTGTAGTAACCCATTACTCAAAATTTCAGTGGCGAAGCGTACTTCTGCCGAACCAGAAGAAGATAAGTAAAAGCAAGAAGGGCGGACGCGCGGCCGCCGATCCGATTCCACTCTCATTCCCGCGGCGCGAGTGGTCCACGTGGCGTCGACCTACGAACTCATTCAGACCGCAGCAAACTTGCAGCGAATGGTGGTCAAGCCGCAGACCAGGCCGATGATGGCATCGCGGCGTGTCAACGGGGCCCAGCCGTGCAAGTACGTGGCAGCGCTTGCCCTCGTCTTTCTCCTGAGCTGGATCGCCTTGGGCCCGCTCTCTCCATCCCAAAAAGATGATAGTCTCTCGCTCTCTCCAGTCAGCCCGGCGAGTCATTCTGAACTTTCGGCCGGTGTTTCGGAACGAGCCCTGGAGGAGGACGGGGGGAAGGTAGTCCAGGATGGAAAGAATGACGTCGAGGGAATCGGATCGAGGGAGAGCTTTGAGCAGCCGGCAGAGCTGCAAGCCGATCTGGAGGGCGTTAAGGAGAAGCAGCCTGCTGTGGTTGTGCTTGTGCAGGTGAGCGGAGAGCGGTCCGTCCGTCCGTCTGTCCGTCCGTCCGTCCGTCCGTCCGTCCGTCCGTCCGTCCGTCCGTCCGTCCGTCCGTCCGTCCGTCCGTCCGTCCGTCCCTCCCTCCGTCCCTCACTCCCTCCCTCCATCCGTTCCGCCGTCCCTCCATCCCTCTCTCCCTTCTTCCGGCCACCCTCTTCCCACACAAACTTTATCCCTATCCTCCGGGCAAGTTCCAGATCACCACTTCAACTCAACCACTATCCCTCGACCACTCGACCTCCAACCACATCACCCTCAACCAGTTTACCTTTGGCCACATCACCCTCAACCATTTTACCTCCTACACAGTATTGCCTATGAAATCAACCGCATTTCTCCCGACCAACAGTAACCCAATTACTTTACCTCCGCCCACCGTCCACTCTTTCTTCCCGCTTACTTCATTGTTAGTCGTAGTCCCTCATTCCTCTCCTCTTTCCCTCACTGCCATTGTGACACAGGGCACATTAAGTCAGCGGCTGAAGTCGCTGTGTGTGGGAGCAGCAGTGGGTCGGCTGCTGCAGCAGCAGACCCACACGCACCACAGCAGCAGCTCACCCACACCCGGAAGCCAACACGTCACAGCAATCTTCACTGACGATGGCAAGGAAGGGAGCCTCAGCGATGGCACTGCCGCCGCAGCAGCAGATGAATCTACTGTTGCAGCATCTGGCGGCAGCACAACGACCAGCTCTTTCAATGATGGAGTGCGGTTCAGTGATCTGTTTGGAGCTCCACCGGAAGGCCTGCGTGCTGTTCTCGACACTGTCCCGTCTGCGTGGCAACTCTCGGATTTCGGAGAGAAGGTGTGAACATGCATACGTTGCTTGCAGTCATACGCTGCTGTTTGTTGCGAGGAAGTGAACACCGATGCGGACATTTTCTTTCTTGCTCTCGTGTCCGTTCATGTCCACGTTTGACTGTAGCGCACGGATGCGTTGCCGCTGCATTTATGATCATCCATGCAGCAGGGCCAGCATACGCGGCGTGCATACACTGTAATCCCACTCCATCTAAAGCACTTGGATTCAGTTGGATTCAGTGCATTATGCCGACTTTGACACACTCCACCACACTGGACACACTCCGACGCAAGTTGAGTTAGGCGAATGTGGGAATTTGTTTCGACATTGACTAAGCAGACAGACGGTCCACGGCTTTGTCATCCATGCCATGATGGGCCACAAATCTAAAGCCTGCGACTAGCCAATTGTCCAGGTGCTGATCTGGAAACGAGACAACTGCGTCATGGGTAGAGCCGAGTCAGGATCTGCCCATGCAGCTAGGATGGTGCACAAAGCCAAGACCTGATGGCAGGCACTGGCTTTGTACCTTGGGCGCCATGAGACCTTTAGGACGATGGGCCTCAGAGTATGCTGCTGCATTAGTGAACTCTGGATGAGGAAGGCAAGGAGAACAAGACAGCGCAGCACATACCCATTGCTGCTCTGTGCTGCTGTTCATTCCCTCCGTCTTGTTGACAACTCACTGCACTGCACTGCACTGCGCTGCGCTGCGCTGCGCTGCATTGCGGTGCGCTGTGCTGTGATGCACTGCACAACACAGCACAGTATAGCACTGCGCTGCGCTGAGCTGCCCCGCCCCGCCCTGCCCTGCCTCGCCCCGCCCTGCCCCGCCCTGCCCCTCCCTGCCCTGGCCCACACTGCCCCGCCCTCCCCTGCCCCACCCCGCCCCACTGGACTGCACTGCACTGCACTGCTGTGCTTTGCTGTGCTGTGCTGTGCTGTAATGGGCTGTGCTGTGCTGTGCTGTCCTCTGCTATGCTGTTCTGTGCTGTGCTGTGCTGTGCTATGCTGTGCTGTGCTGTGCTGTAATGGGCTGTGCTGTGCTGTCCTCTGCTATGCTGTTCTGTGCTGTCCTCTGCTATGCTGTACTGTGCTCTGCTGTGCTGTGCTGTGCTGCCTGTGCTGCACGTTGAAACCGCTGTGCTGCAAACTGCATGCTTCCTCCGCAGTGGGTGCGGTGGAGGTTTCTGGAGGTGTACAACGAGGACGTGGACAAGGCGTCGCTGCGGCACTACTTGGACTATGGCGCTGTTGCCGCTGACGCCGCAAGCGCAGGCTCGAGAGCAAACCAGAGGCATCTGACTGTGGAACGAGTGGCAGTGAAGCTGCTTGTGGACCCCAGTGCCGGCATCGACTACTCTCTGTGGGTGCGTAATAGGAAATAAGAAGAAGTTTTTTTTTCTTAGTTGTCTTGCAAAACGTTTAAAATTTCTCTTTCTATGTGATGGTGCAACGCGTGGAAGTCAAGCTACTTGTGGACCGCGGTGTGGGTGCGTCCCCTCCCTCTGGGTGCGTCTGGGGCTGCTTCCGCTGCTCCTGCTGCTGCTTTGGTTGCTGCTGCAGTAGCAGCAGCTGCTGCTGTTATCCCTACCGCCCACTTGTAGGCGAAAAGGTAGGAGCCAGCTGTGAATGTCGGCTTACATCCCTCTCTTGCCTGCTTTTGCTGTGTCGTGGGACAATGGCCTTTCGTATGTGCACAGCGTCGCATCACTATGCAACTCTGCGCTTCTCCACCTCTGTGGCCAGTGGTTGCGCTGCTGCAGTCTGCCTGCAGCAGCACGGTTGAGACGGCAGCAGCTGTGAAGACGATGGACTCCGCATTGCTTTGGCAGGATGTGAGGGGAGTGACCCGTTGTGGATTGCCCAGCGATATGTGTGTTTTGCCAAGCATGCTATGCTACACCATGCCATGCCACAGCACATCAAACCACACCATGCCATGGCACACCACAACATGCCATGCCACCACACACCATGCCATGCCACATCTTACAACACCATGCCACACCACACCACAACATGCCATGCCACACCATCACATGCCATGCCACACCATCACATGCCATGCCACACCATCACATGCCATGCCACACCATCACATGCCATGCCACACCATCACATGCCATGCCACACCATCACATGCCATGCCACACCATCACATGCCATGCCACACCATCACATGCCATGCCACACCATCACATGCCATGCCACACCATCACATGCCATGCCACACCATCACATGCCATGCCAGACCATCCCATGCCATGCCACACCATCACACGCCATGCCACACCACACCACAAGATGCCATGCCACCACTCACCATGCCATGGTGTGCAGGAGAAGGCATCCGAGGCAACAGCAGAGCGTCTGATGATGGAGTGTTACGCGTCGCTCCAGCCGTCGTCTGCTGTGGCATCGTTGCTGCGCCAGGAAGTGCACGGGGCAGCGCAGGAAGGCACAGCAGCATCGGGGGGAAGCGTGGCTGAAGGCGTGCCTGGGCTGCTGCAGTCCACTACCGTCTATGTCGAGGTGAATGACTTGGTGTTTGTAGAGCGTGACGAGTCGTGGCGTGTGGTAACTGATGGCGTGATGGTTCTGTTGACACCTTGTTCCAACATGTGATGGAGTTCGGGGTATGTGTGCTTCGGGGGGGGGGGGTGTGACACGTGCATTCTGCAGATTGCAGACTTGAAATATTTTCTCAACTCATTTTCTGTCTGTTCTCCACTGGCATCATGAGTTGGCTGAAGATACGCTTTCACCTAGCACAGCTGATCTCCCAAATACATCCTTTTCCAACACTTTCTTTCTTCCTTTCTTTCTTGCTGTCTTTCTTCCCTTCTTTCTTTCCTTCTTTCTTCCTTCCCTTCTTTCTTTACTTCTTTCTTCCTTCCTTTCCTGCCTGGAACAGACAGAGAAAAGGAAAAAAAAGAAGAAAGATTTAGAACTCTCCCAGTTCTTTTTGTCTCATGAAGCAGGCTCAAATGCAAATACTTGTGTCCAGGGCAGTGCCGGGCGTTGCATGCTGGGTCAGCGTTTGATAAGTGCAATGCAAATCCATGTTACATCTCACACGATAAGGGCAGGGCAGGGTGGGCGCTGCGCGGTTGGGATGCCCTTCGGTGCCGACCTGCCAAGTCAAAATGAAATCTCTTTTGAAGAAGAATCCTACTCGTACGTTGGTGTGGCGTGTCATGCGCAGGGCAGTGCGGGCGCTGCATGCTGGGGATGCCCCTCCACGCCCTCTTGCCGAGTCTGCCCGCCAAACTTCTTTGCGCCAAAGCGCAGGGCCTACTGTCGTGCCTGCTTCCCTCAAGCCTTGCCCAACTGCACCATCCGTCGCATGGCGTGGAGCCTGCTGGCAGACCCTGCTGCATCCTTTGCCGTCGCGTCGCCGTGGCACGGCCACGCGACTGCCGTTGCAGCAAGCTTCCACGAGTCGCGCGGGAACATGCTGCTGCGGGCGACGAGGCAGCGCGCCGAGCTCTGCCGCGACGAGCCTGCTGCGCCGCCCATCCCAGCAGCCCCTCCTTCGCTGCAGCAGCAGGAGGCGCCAGCAAGCTCAGCCAGCACCAGACGCTCTCTGGAGCAGAAGCCACTTGAGAGCCCATCTCTCACTCTGAAGGGGACATTGAAGGCAAAGCACACTCGAGGCTTGCTCGAGGTTGCTGCTGCAGACAGTCTGCCTGCTGACGAAGCTGACAGCAATCCATCCCAGGCTGCTGCTGTCGCATCGGACGCTGCTGTCGCATCGGAGGCTGCTGTCGCATCGGACGCTGCTGTCGCATCGGACGCTGCTGTCGCATCGGACGCTGCTGTCGCATCGGACGCTGCTGGAGCATCGGAGCTTGCCAACAACCCAACCCTTTGCCTTCAGCTGCAGGTTGGGTCCCCACTATTCCTATTGCCATTGCTCTTGCTTCTGCTCCTTGTCCTCAATTCACTTACCCTCTCATCCTCTCCTCTCCCCTCTCCTCCTTTATTCTGCCCACTCCTCTCATCTCCTCTCCTCCTTTTGTTTTAATCGCTGAAAGTGGTGTCGTTAGTCGGTTTTCGTCTAGCAAGACTGTTGCATGAGCACTTAATCCACAAGATGCTTTGCACAACGTCTAACACTTAGCACGTCGTCTAATGATTTGCACAATGTCTAACACTTTGCACGTCGTCGAATGATTTGCACAACGTCTAACACTTAGCACGTCGTCTAATGATTTGCACAACGTCTAACACTTTGCATGTCATCTAATGATTTGCACAACGTCTAACACTTAGCACGTCGTCTAATGATTTGCACAATGTCTAACACTTTGCACGTCGTCTAATGATTTGCACAACGTCTAACACTTTGCACGTCGTCTAATGATTTGCACAACGTCTAACACTTTGCACGTCGTCTAATGATTTGCACAACGTCTAACAATTTGCATGTTGTCTAATGATTTGCACAACGTCTAACAATTTTCAGGTTGTCTAATGATTTGCACAACGTCTAACAATTTGCACGTTGTCTAATGATTTGCACAACTTTTAACGGTTTGCACAACGTCTGACGATTTGCATAACATAGCTGTTTGTGTCGAGTCTCAAGTGCCGCCTCCTGCGAACGCAGTGGTCAAAAGCATGCAATGAGTCTAAGAATCTCTTTTCCTTTCTGTTCTAGATTATCCAAAGTGTCTAAGGGTTTTTTTCCCTTTCTGTGCACTCGTCGTGGGTGGCAGGTGACAGAGCTGTTTGCGTTGAGTCTGACGCGTGGCCTCCTGCGGTCACAGAGGTCATCGTCCACCGACTTCATCGTAGCTCAGGCGTGCGTCAGATCTGGCGGCCGCAACCAAGCGGACGATGGGAAGCCAGGCGACCCGTGCGGACCGCTGCGCACTGTCATGGGCGCGGAGGGTGATGGTGGTGGCGCTGGCGTTGCTGCTGATGCCGGTGGTGATGGTGGCGCCAGCGATGGTGTCAGCGATAAGGGTGCTGCTGACAGGAAATCCACCTTTTGGTGGGCGTCGTTCACTCGTGATGCAGCGTCCGATGTGTCCTCCTCAACCTCCTCCTCCCTGTCTTCGTCTTCCCAATCCCTTCCACTAGGACCCTCAGCTGACGACTCGCGAGGTTTTCGAGTGCACCGCAGCATATGCTCCGGCCCACCCACCGTGCCGCTCATTGCCACGCGTGTGGCCAGACAGACGTATATTGAAGGTGCTCTCCTCTCGCCTCCTCCTCACCCTTGTCCACCCCATTCTCCAGCTGCAGCTCCTCTTCCTCCTCCAACTGCGTCATCGTCGTGGTCCTCTATCCCC
>SZWC01001288.1:99413-122667 GCA_023375785.1 Penium margaritaceum | reverse complement strand
GCTCGCCATCAAGACCATGAGCCTCGGCATGACCACCGAGCACGGGACTGTCAACAGTCAGCGCGTTTCCAGCTGACACAGCTGCTTCTGCCGCTGCTGCGGCGGCTGCAGCTGCTGCCACCCCCCTCAGCACGTCTTGCAGTTGCCGCGCCGTTAAAGGTGATGCTTCTCTCATGCGCGCCAATGCAGCGGGCGCGATCATGGGGAGCGAAGTAAGCTGCTGCAGCGCGCTGAAGCGAACGTCAAAGGCTGCAATTATGGCGGTAGGCTGCTGCCGGGGAAACAGCAGGAGGGATGCGTCACACTGTGCACCGCGCCACGGGCAGAGGGGGCGGTGGCCGGAGTCAAGCTTTGCTGCAAACTCTGACGCAGCCCTGTCCACTGTTCATGCATAGAGTAAGCAACGGTCGAGCAGGAAAGTAGCCCAAGTTAGCAGGAGCAGGAGCAAGAGCGGGAGTTGGAGCAGGATGATAGTTTGACTTGGCAGGGAAGACACCAACACTAGGAACCCACATAAGTGGAATGTAAGATCCGAAAAAGCCTACTGACACCTCTGATGCTGCAAGATTGGTAATCGAGTGCTCTGCCATATTGTGCGCTACAGAGGCATCTGTCTGCTTGGTTGAGGAGATGCAACAGTTGCTTCCGACCATCCTATATTCTGTCCATGCGGGTGAGAGAATGGCAAGGGGTCCAAGTGGTTCAGAATAATGAACTAGTTGCTTTACATCAAACAAGATGCCATGCTGCCCTGCCCCAACTAGGCAGGCCTTCATTGTGACGCACCCTCCCTCCCTTCCTCTCCATACCTCTCCAGCCCTCTCCCTCCCGCTTGCACTGCCTCGCCCTCGCTCCCCTTCGTCCTTCCTCGCCATTTTTCCCCCTCCCTCTCCCTCCCTCCTCCTCCCCTCCCCTAACCCCACCCCCCCCCCTCCCCCCCCCAACACCCCACCCAACCCCAACCCCCAGAACGGCCCACCTTTCCCCCTCCCTCCCAAGACCACATACACACCCTGCGCACGGGACCACACACTCACCCTGTGCACGGGACCACACACTCACCCTGCGCACGGGACCACACACTCACCCTGCGCACGGGACCACGAGGCAGGCACGGGAAAACTGAGCATGGCGCCGCATGTGCGACACGCAAGCATGTCCGCGTCGCTGTTCACCCACCCCTTGCGCGCGCACTCCACTGCATCCGCTACCTGCGCTCCCACGCACACCACGCCAGCCACAAATGCATGCAGGCATGGACAACTGCTCTACAGAGCAGCAAACACAGTTTGAGCCATGATGCGAACACTCCACTGCGTCCGCTGCCTGCGCACTCACAAGCCATGCATGAAACATCTGGACTTTGTGCATGCCTGTGTGCTCGGCGCAAAGGCAAGCGCAGCGCTGATGGATGGAGTGCAGGAGGGCACCATATTGGAGCAGCTTCCCCCCACCTCCACCCCCCCTCCCAACCTTCCTTCACATCCGCAAAGGGAGTGAAAAGTAGGACAAATGCGATGAGGCGTGCGACAGCACCCCACTACCTCACCTCACCTCACCTCACCTGCGGTTTGGCGAACCAGGTGGTGGCCTTGAACGTGACGATGCGCCGAATGAGATCCTCCCTGGCCCACGGCCGACACGGCGCAGCACCGCCCCCCCCGCTGGGTTGGCCATGGTTGAAAGAGGGGGGCAAGCTCGGAGAGCCACTGCTCTGGTTGAGCAAAGCAAGGGCAGAGGACCTCGGTGCTACCACGAGTGCTCCAGCTGGTGTAGCTGGTGTGCCTGCTGCAGCCTCTGCTGTGCCCACTGCTGCTGGGTTCCACTGCCTTGACGGTGTGGCGAAGGAAGCCCCAGCACCGGCCGAGCTCCGACTTTGCGGGGATTGCGGCACCAGCTGCTGTGACAGCAGGTGCTGCTCGGGAAGGATTCCTTCAAGGCTGCGGCGAGCTGCTGTGATTGCTGCCGCAGCAGCCGCTGCACTGGGGGAGATGTCTGCTGCGCCGGTGGCAGCAAGCCACAGGTTGCGGGACCGAGAGTGGGGGGTCGAAACAGGTGGGCTGATTCCGGCGGGTGGTGGCGCTGGTGGTGTGGGCGTGGCTTGCGTGGTGGCTGCTGCTTTGGCGCCATGTGAGGAACTGCGTGGCATGACCACACACAGTACATTCCGCTGGTGTGTCAACACATGCCCCACATGTCGACAGAGCATGAACACATGCACTACATGTCAACGGTGGACCAGAGTGGGCAATTCACGTGAGTTGCATCACCCTCACATGCTGGTGTGACGTAATTCAAGGCAAGGAGGAAGACGGAATGAGGAAATGGGCTTGAGAGGAGGCGGGATAGAGCTGCTTACAAAGGCGTGTGAAGCAGACAAAGGCAACTAAGAATCCAAGGCGAAAAAGTTGATGAAAAGGGAAAAGAATGATTCATTGATAACATCAACAAGATAAAATTAGAAAAAATAGAAGTAAAAATCAATTACAATAATAATAATAATAATAATAATAATAATAATAATAACAATAATAACAATAAAAATAATAATAATGAACAATGGCGAACAGCAAAGCCCTGGCACGTCTGACATGCCAGCTGTGGGATGACAAAGTAAGCACCTTGTCAATTTGGCAGCAGCAGGCGTGGGTGGAAGGTCAGCAGCTGGTTTGTCAACGTCTGAAGGTCCGCCGAACAGTTTGCCCATGGCTCTCTCGAACCTTTTCTCCGGCGTGTTCTCGTCCCCATCCGCTCCGCCACCGCCGCTGCCACCGGTGCCGGCAGCNGAACAGCAAAGCCCTGGCACGTCTGACATGCCAGCTGTGGGATGACAAAGTAAGCACCTTGTCAATTTGGCAGCAGCAGGCGTGGGTGGAAGGTCAGCAGCTGGTTTGTCAACGTCTGAAGGTCCGCCGAACAGTTTGCCCATGGCTCTCTCGAACCTTTTCTCCGGCGTGTTCTCGTCCCCATCCGCTCCGCCACCGCCGCTGCCACCGGTGCCGGCAGCTGCGTCCGCCATGGCCAAGTACCTACGGCGCAGAGCTCGAACGGGACGCGGCCGAGAACATCCGCAGACCGGAGTTGCTCATTTGCTTCAAACGCAATTTCGACAGCAAGTAGTCCTGCACGAAGCTGGTTTCGGCTGCAATAGCAGTGAACGCGGCACTGCAGAGAAGTCTCACGTCGGTTGCGAACCCTCTAGGCGGCCGTCATTTTATACTCTCTGGTCGTAGCCGAGTTAGGCGGCGGGTCAACATCAGCACCAAAGAACCCGGCTACCCAAAAACTATGTTACCCGATGGGATGTAAGTCTGGATACAACTACTGCATGATGATTCAAGATCTAAATTCAGTAAAATATATTTCTGAATGGGAATTATCAATTAAAATTTCATAAAAAAATTCATCCTCCATGGTTTTCAACTTGGGTCTAGCCCATCGGCGTTCTTCCACAAAAGAAGGGTGGAGACCAACCACATATGTTGATGGAGGTTGGTAGGAAAGGTTTTAATGAAATTATTCACGATAATAAACCCATCTCTCTTGCCATGTTTACCGACATGAATTTGACTCTTTCTCTCTCGCCAAAGGTAAATATGGGAAGCTTTTTTTCTTTCTTGAAGATCAAGCAAGATAAAGCCGTTTTGTCTCGAATCGACCTCCAATCAGCATGTCATTACAAATTTTTTTCTTAACCGACCAAAGTGGGGAAGGAACCTCAGCACAAAGCAAGCCTAGGGTTTGACCCCGCCCCGCCCCACATGGAGATTTCATAATCTTGCCCTTTTTCTAATCATTGTATCCTTTCATGAAAGCTTCCCATTCATTTGAAAACTTAATGAAAAAAAAAAAACTCCAGATGCTTACCTTGATTGGCACTATACACTGTCTTTAAAACAATTTCCTCTATCATGGAAAAGGTCATAAAGACCAGCATATTCTTCCTTTCAACCCAGATTTTCAAAATTTCCAGCTTATCTTGAAGGGATCAAGGGCATGCCCATGATTTCCCTATGAAAAAACCTCTACATTATTTCCACCTCCACACTTGACAACTACTACAAGAGAAATTCTACATGCATTCCACCTTTGTCTTCTCCAAAACTCATTATACTATTGTATTGATAGGCCCACCTAAACCAGTGTTCATCTTAGTATGGTTCATGGTTCAAGATCCCCTCTTCCACAACTTTTGGAGGGAAAATGATGAGTAAATCAAATCTCTATTTGTAGAAAGAAAAAAAAAGAGAAAAAAAACAGCTTGGTTATTCCATCGTTGTCAGTATGATTTCAAAATGATCACCTTCCTTTCATGAAGAACCATCAACTCATTAAAAGCTCATGCTCCACTCGCTAGTGAAAAACACCCACCTTTATCCTCCGCCACTAGTGGCATCGAGAGGAGACTGGGGCACAAGGCAATGTACAATTCCCATACCGCATGCAACGAGATTCTCCAACCATAGGAGTAGGAGTTTCTTAGATATCCAATTCTATGCACGACTGACCTTGTTTGGCCACACCATGACAATTCACTTTTAGTTGACCGTCGTTCACACTGATCTCAGAGATGCACGATAGGTTAACCAACAACGATTTAAAAACAAGAAGCGTGCGCATTGGCAATTATTGGCTACAAACTACTTGTGCCAAAATTGAGAATGGGCCACAGTGGTTGTCTACACCCCTCCTTTTTTCAATGAACTGTGCCGGCAGATTGTAGATTAATGATAAGATGTCTCCATTCCACCTCTAAAGACGGGTTGGTTGAGGTGTTTGCGTCGACAAGACGTCACATGCATGCGAAATCAAAGTACTAGAATTACCATCTTCGTTGAACAATGGCAAGGTCCGGATTGGTCCCATGCTCCCACATTGAACAACAAATTGGAAGAGGGCAGCTAACTTTAAAAATACAAGGATCAACGATTCCCCAGGTGGGTCGGCGTTGCTCCTCATGGGGTCATCGGTCTGAAGCGTAAGTCGCAATCGAGCAACGACCTATGTTCTTTTATGCGCAAATCCCCTAGTATGAGTTAGGGTGTTCTATGTTTTGCATGAAAAAACATAAAGAATCCTAAATCATATGAGGGTGTTGTGTGTAAAAAAACAAAGACATCATCGCTCAATCGCGATCAAGCAAAAATACTTGTAAATTTTCCTGCAACTTGCGGTGTAGCGTACGGAACATTTTTATAGTTAAAAATGGTCTTTAAATAATTACGGGTGCTTCGGGTACTTGAGGCTCAAGTTTCGAGGAGCCAAAGCACGGAAAAATATAATAGGCTAGAGTCTCGTTCAACTCTAGCCTGGAAAATGTCCGTGGCCGGATTCTAGGTGAAAGGAGTGCCGCGATGGAAAATCCATCGCGTCACTCCTCCTCCACTCCTAGCTTAGCGCTAGGGTCCTGTTCCAGCGTGGCAATGCCACGTGGAACGATTAGGGTTAAGATGCATGTTTTGCAAACATGCCCTATGACGACTACGTCCATTTGTGGCACGATTCGTCTCAGCCAAAATGGCTGAGGCGACCATTCGCCCATCCTCCTTGGACTACATTTTCTGAGGGCCTACGTGTTGGGTTCCAAAGTTAGTCGCAAAACAGCCCACGGCTGTTACATGCAGACTCCATATTTTTACATGAAAACCATAATCAGACCACACCCTTACTTGCATTATGGATTTTGGGGATTTAGTTTTGCGTGGGCTCCTGTTGGGCACTGCGATAGCGAGGCTCAGTATGTTCCCTTTGAACACATGGAAAATCTTGGAATTTCCATGCAAACTGCAAGTAAATCACCCTTTCAAACAACCACTAACCCATTGAAAGAGGGGTTGGTGATTTTGTTATGACCATGTTGTCGCCATCATTCAAACAAGGTATGCATACCATATTGTGTTGACGCAAAATCAACATCAACATGACATTTTGAGGCGAATCGGGACGTAGGGTATTTAATTTACAGCTTCGGGCACGGCTCTTTTGAAACAAAAGAATGGGGGTATATAATGAGTCAAGAGCAATCACAAACACCTCTTTTTAGGGGTTTCTGATTTCTTGAGGGAGGTTGTGAAAGGCTTGCATGGGTTTATAGCGGGCTCTGTGCGAACAAAATATACAAAACCCTAAATAATAATGAGGGGTTCACACGTTGGAAAGCAAAAAGAAAAAGCTGTCATCCCTCGATGGCGATTCTTGCAACGGAGACAGGACCCTATCAGGAGCGACAATGACCTTGGAAAAGAGTTTTTTTTTATACTTTATTTAAAGCTTGGGACATCTTATCATCGTCCAATGTGGGAGAGATAACCATGAGGACCCTTCAAATTTTGTGGGAATGTTTGAGAAGTGCTGACTAACTCCAAGTCACTTGTACAATGCAAAAATTGATTCTTGAGACACCAAGTAACAAGACAAACGATGAACTGGACGACAGTCAACAACACTTCCGGTTGCTAAGTCCATGGTTATTTTCTAGCTCAAAATCCCGTCCCCATATTTCTCTAGCAATTGTCCAAAAACAACCCTCGTCCCATCTCTCTTTGAAATTAGTCAAAGATTGTTGGTAATTGCTCGTGCCGTATTTACATCAGGCAATGACAGATTTATAAATTATTCACGTTTCTCATTAAAACGGTCATCTTCATCTGTTTTATTCACTCTGGAAAAATCTTTCGCGCCCTTCCAAGTATGGAATAGACCTTGAGGACATTCACAAAAATGATGAAGTATTGTACGGGCTTCTTTTATATTTTTAAACTAACAAATATCACTGTCCACTGTTTTTTCATGAAGCATGTGACTGAACAACAGTTTGCAATAGCTGATGATTATCCGTGAATGTTGAGCACTCCTTATGCACTACATCAAAATATTTTCACTCATCTCATAATTCCTTCAGGATTAGTGGGTTTTTGCCTTCATTACTTTATCTTTCACATCCCCTCTATTAATCAAGACATCATTTACGGTAAGTTTGGATAACGTTGCATGGCCACGCAATGTTCTGAAACCCTTGATGGCCACAGAGTGTGAGTCGCCCTTAGGCCATGGTCGGGCATCCGCACGAAAATCGAGGACACCTACGGGAAAGCGGTCAGACTTGCAAGACAAGATATTGAACTAGCCGGCTTGTAGGTTTAGATGTTAGCCGTTTCAATGCGATATTATCCCAACGTATCCTCATTTTCTTTTCTTTACAAAAAGAGTTTCACTACCCAACCACACAATCATAACAAGTTTTGTTTCTTTCTTAAATTCTGAACGTGCATTGATACCTTCACGACATGGTATGAGATGGGGATTGCCTCGGGAATGACAAATTCTGAAGCTGAAAATGCAAGAGAATTTGAGTGTAGCAGACTAGAAGACTTGCAAGATATGGATATGCATGGACTACATAGCATTGAACGACATCACCATGAAGAACGTCTACCCTCGTCCACGATTGGAAGAACTTTTGACCAAGTATGTGGAGCAAGAACTCCCCACAAAAAATAAAACTACATAGTAGATATCATCGGATCCATGTCTTTGATGAGGAGATGAAGTAGACGGTGTTCTATACGAGATATGGGAACATTGAATTCACAGTTCAATCGTTCGGACCCACGAACACACTTGCAAAATTATGGCATCCATGAACTTCATTTCTTGGACATACCTTGATAACTTTTTTGTTGTGTATATCGATGACGCCTTAATGTACAACTGCACCCCAAAGGAGCACGGTTGCAAATTTTGAAAAGTTTTTGAGATTTTACAAAGAGAGAGAGATCCTAAGGAAAAATCTCAATGTGCAACTTTTATTGCAGTTCAATCAAGTTTTTAGGCCATTTATATCGGCGATGGAGTGATCACCATGGACCAAAATAAGTGGAAGCCATTTCTCATTGGCCGAATCCCACCAACATTCAGTAGGTCCACACATTTTGGGGGGTTTTGTAACTACTTTCGCCAATTGGTTAAGGACTAGTCTCGGGTTTCAAGGCCTCTCTTTGATATCACTCCTAAAACTACTTAGTTGATTTTGGGGGATACTTATGAAGAAACATTCAATTATTTGAGAAACACTCTGACCTTGGTGCCAACCTTACGATTTTCGGATCCAACAATGGATCATGGGATGGCTACTGAAACATCTGATGGAGAAAAGTTTGCTTTTCCTCTACGAAAAGAATGGTGGAAGACAAGCGATCGTGTACATGCTGAGAAAATCGTGCGCTCCGGACCTGAACTATGTGGAGCACAAACTGGAGATGCCGTATGTTGTACACACATTCAAAATGTGGCCTTGTTATCTGGATTGCCAACTATGTGTCATTCGCACCGACCACTGCATACTCTGATATCTCAAGTCTCAACTGAATCTCAACCGCCGAAGAGCTGGAGGGACGGAGTTCTTTGAGGCCAATTCTGACCACGAGGATGAGCACCGACTAGGACAAATAAATCCGGTGGATGATCTAATTTGAATACCGGACTTAACAGCTGAGATAAGAATTTTAGCTCGTTGAACAAGACGTTTACCTTGCGGGACTATTTTGAAGGGATGTTTTTTTGTCTTGACGAACCCTACTGGAAGATACCAGTTAAAGGTCAGGTAGTCGTATCCATGAGAGACAAACTCTGTCGCATGCTATCGGAGGAGTGCCATGATACCGATCCAGACACTTCGGCGAGGAAATAACTCTGAAAAAGATCACAAATCACTACTGGTGCAACAAGATTCAAGCCGGTTCAGGTGGACAGTCGTAAACTACTTCAAGACGTGCTACGTGTGCCAACTTCATAAGTCGAGATGAACAAAACCTCCGGGTATCCTTCAAATTCTACAACAACGATAGAACCATGGTCTCTGTGAAATTTGTGACATGTTTTCCCGTCAAACTAGAAGGGTTTGATGCAAAACTCATGGTGGTCGATAAATTTTGGAAGATCCCTTTATTCCGACAACGACCATGGTCATGAGTGCGGGAACGGCATGATTGATAGAAACATCATCCTACTACACTATGTCCCTTCCTCCATCACTAGTGACAGGGATGGACGGTTCACCAGCAGATTTTTTCAATAAGGTATGACTGTCTACAGTCTTGCATTCCTAGACCGACGGTCAAACGGAGCGGTCCTGGGCGGTCAAGCTACTGGCCGCCAAGCTCGAGTACATCTTTGCAACATGAGCTGTAACTGGAAAAGTTCATTTCTAGGTGATTTAAAGCCAAACCCTGTCAATGCTGATGGGTTTTTGTACTTTGAGAAACATTCTAGCAGTCGACATTGAGCGGTGGGACTTCTAGAGGATTAGGAATGAGAATTAACAAACATTTAAGAAGACAAAGGTGGCTATGAATCAAGTAGCGGAAAAGCATCGGATAGACACCAAGTTGCATAATGGTGATGTCAACCTTCTAAGTATTGTAAACTTCCATTTGCGAGAACAGGTCTGCGGCAAAATCAAACCTAAGTGGAAGGAACAATCTGCGATTGAGGAGATGTGGCCACTTGTAATCGTAACATTCAGAATCCATGGCTATCCACACGATGTTCCTCATCAGGAGACACAAAATCCACCAGAAAAAAATTCCTCTGGTATCGACATTCCACCGCCACCACCAAATCGAGCGGACGAGGGTACTGAGTAAATTGTCAAAGATATCTTGGAACACCACCGTTGTGGAGAATTCACACAGTAACTGGTCAAATGGCGAGGCTACAACACTCCTTATAGCAGCTGGAGGCCTTTGACAATCCATGGGATATGATCATCAAATTGACAGATATTTGATCAGGCATCACCATAAGTCTTGCAATGTATCAGAACTCTATGGATAAAAGGGGTGTAGTTCTACATCCTTGACATACATGAGCCCCAAAACTCCATATGTGGACACAAATCGGTCGATGGAATTTTAGCCACTTGCCCCGACCTCCGGTGTTCCACTCCAAAAGGTTCCAAAACATTTGACCACTTTTCAGACGGGTCAACAGAAGTATCACAAACCGTATCTATGTTTTAACGTATTTTTGGTTGACTTCTTGTCAGTGCTAGAATTTAGAAAGACAGGCCTTGATATCTTTGAAACCCCCTGCCTTCTTGGTAGACTTTATTGAAGCGACCTCGCATGACGTGAAGTTCCAGACATCACTCGATTGAAGTACTCAAGACCTCAAGTATTCCACATTCGTTTTTTTTCAATATTATGTATATACTGTCAATGGTTCCATACTTGTCATCAACGTAGACATATTTCTCATTTCAGATTATGTAATTGTCTAAATTTCTCAAATCGTCCCTTGTTGCACAACTCATCCATGTGAGCCATCAATGTTCCGCTCGGCGTAAAACTCAAGGCTTGGGAGGTGCCCAGACCTTAATATAACACACAATTCCTGATTGATACAAGGGGCTTGCTAGAAACTGGTTTTCCTTGATGTATTCAAAGTAGAATCTGGATATGGGGCCAAAATAGTAGTAATAATCAGGGAAATGCAAATGATCAAAACTTAACTAGTGGATTACAAGGCAAAGTTTTACGTCCCAGACAAACACGATTTCCTAAAATCCACAAGTGGGCATCTCTATGATGAGATATGTGGCCAACATCGTGTCAACCTTACGAATCTTATGCCACCCAGCCGAGGGTATTTTGGCCACTTTCCCTAACCTACAGGGTTCCAATTCATCAGGTTCTGACATGTTCGACCACTTTATAAAAAGTTCGACAGAAATTCCGTTAGCCACATTGACATTTGGATATTGTTATGTCTTCTTCGTGATGTTGCTAGACCCTCATAAAGTCATGCCTCGATATTCTTAAAACCCTGACGTCTCGACGGAGTTTCTGCAAGCGACCAGTCACGTCGTGGTGATCCACACGTCGCTGGACATGATCTTCCAAGATCTAACATATGCCTCATTATGTTACTTGTTATTGTATATGTGACTCGACATGCTTGACACTTGCCATAAAAATATGATTACTACTGAATAAAAACTATGGAAGTGTCTCAAATCCTCAACTTGTCTTCTGTTGTGTACCTCATCCTTGTGAACCATCCGTGTTGCACTCGCTGAAACACCTGATATTGGAGTGTAGTGGCATTGGAGGGACAGCCGACACATTGATCACAAGGCAACAGCCTTGCAAGGGTCTTCAGCATATCTCCACCATACAAAAGCCCGCAGACTTCACATCGGCAATGGTGAATAGAGCGAGCACATCGGGCAATTAATAGTATTACCCAGTGAAGACTCAAGGATGGGGGATTTGTAACACACGGGAAACGATACACTCAAGGCAAACCAAGCAATAGTGGTGAACTTTGCAAAAAATGTCGCAGCACCAATAAATCCAACAGGCAGTATAGTGATAGAACCCTCAATCCTGGCAAAACCTTTGCCTCCGCCGTTGCTTGTTGGGACAACACTTGGCACAATGAGAGGAACTGGCTGAAAAGCTCACATTAATGAAGACATGTGTCAGAATCTATCACAACTCGAGAGCCTCAACACACATCTACTCCAAAAACTCAACCCAGCAATGAAGGAGCTTTGGAACGTGCACATGCGGGAAGCAGTACTCACGTGAGGAACATCCAACTATCAAACAAGCTGCAAATTCGACCAGCACTTTTTTATTCATTCGATCCTATAAATTTTTAAAGACCGATAGTTTGGATGTGGCTAAAGGATTTGGAGGAACACTTTACCAGTCCTGGGGTCAACAATGAAAGAAAGCAAAGTGACCTTGCGGCTGCACTTGTGCGTAGCAGGATTTTAAGTCGGTTGTTTGATCTGATGACCATCCAATGATAGCAAAGAGACCAGCGCAAAATTTGGTCTCAATAGTACTGGCTACCACGCTTCGATGCAGGAATTTCATGGTTGGTAATCCTGAAGCCATAATCCATATCATGGTGGTGGAAAATTGAAGTCGGGAGCAACCTCGTCTTTGATGGAGATTTACGCTATCCATCAATGCAATTAATGGGTGTGCTAGACTTGCAGGAAGTCGGGGAAAACATCACGTGACTGTCAAAAGCGATACTGGTAGGCAAAGAGGGAGGAGGGGGGGAGTCACAGAGAACAAAATGAAGAATCAGGAAACTGGAAGGCTTAGGACTAGACGGCCAACCTCCCAACCGGTCTAAAGAATATGCACTGATTAATCACCTATCCAAATGTTTCACGTCATTGCGAACAAGGATGATTGCAAAGTCTGATAAGGGATATGAGGGCAACTTACCAGCGATGCTGCTATGGGTATAACATAGAAGTTGTAAGACACAAAGAAGGGTACCGGCACCACTGGACAGAGGAGATTCTCATAGTTTTGTCAGATAGGAAATTATTCAAAGCTGGAATTCCATACCAAACCATGAGTTTTGAAGGAAAACCTGTTGATGGCTGACTACAAATCCGTCGACTTTTCAAACTAATCCAACAATAAATTGGAGATCTGCATGGCGTAATGGTGTAGAGGACTTGTCCTATGGGCGACTACATAATGGCCATCGGACGATATTCCCTATAGCGATACGATTTGCAGGTAGACTTGAGCAGCGTTGCAGTCTACGACAGCATAAACGACAAAGAATGAAGTCTGCCTTTGATTGAGATATCCATGATGCAGTGTCAGTTACAAGAGGTAGCAAATGAGGAATAAGGAGAGGAAGTTGCAACAGTTGCCTGATGATGTACGTGGCGGATATCTGTGAACGTGGCCGAACGATACATTCGATGCAGAGCACAAGCATGGGTAGTCCACGTGGAAGCAAGGAAAGCAACAGAGATCATAGGAATGGACAAAAGGACGTCAACCTTAGGGGCCTTCACACCTAACATGGTCACAACCATTTGCAGATTTTTTACATTCCTTGTCAGGGAGTTTGGATATAATTTTCATGACGAACTGCTTTGAGAATTGCATTCTTCATACAACGTTGATCACTAGATAGAAATCTAACCAGAGAGAATACCAAACAGTAAAGGGAAACCTCCCGGATGAGCGACCATGAGCTGACCAAGCTGAAAAAGTAGCTGGATGAGATGCTCCATAGGGGGTTCATAAGGTCATCCATGTCATCCTATGTTGCACCTCTAATTTTACTGAAAAGGAAAATCAATGAGTTGCAGATCTGCATGGATTACCATGCATTGAATGTCATCACCCAAATCACTACCCCTTCCGAGAGCACACAAACGTTTTTACTAGCTATGTGGACAAGAATTTCCTCCAAAATTGATCCACACAATAACTATCATTCGAATTTCGTTTAGGCTTCCAAAACTACCACAATTGACTTGCAAAGGAATACCCTTGAGTGCTAGTGCCTCTCTTTGATCTCAGTGAAAAAATACCAAGTGGATTTGGGGGAATAAAGAACAAGAGGCGTTCAACTCGCGAAGAAATACTATGAACTTCATGCTATCCTTCCAAGTGGTGGATCCAAGGGTGGACTATAGCATGTCCTCCAATGCGTCCGATCGAGAATTCGAAGCTGTTCTCCTTAAAGACAACTGTGGCAGAGAACAACCGGTTACGTATATGTTGAAAATATGACGCAGGCCGGAACTATATTGAGTGGTACATGAGAAATAAATGTTGGTAGTTGTGCAAGCGTTCAAAACACGTCAGTTATATTTGAAATACCGATGATGTGTCATTCGTATCGACCACCATGCACTAAAAAATCTAAAGACTAGGCCAAACATGAATTGTCAACAAACTCGATGGATGGAGTTCCTCTAGTCCAACTTTGACTGCGACATGGAGTATCGACCTGAAAGGACAAATGCAGCGGATGCTTTATCGTGACGACCGGAATTGATGGTTGAGATGGGCACGTGACTCATCGAACATGACTTATATCTTGTGAGGTTGTTGGTGAAGGGTTGCCAGGAGTTCGGTGGGTAGAACAAAACCAAGTTCTGATCTGAAGATCCCTATTGGCAACGACGATTCACTCGCGTAGTTGTCATAGGATACTATTGGAGGAACGCAACGACACCGGTCCAATGGGCACCTTGGCGAGGACAAGATCTTTGAAAAGCTAGCAAGATACTATCGGTGGGATTGCAAGCAGACTGATGTGGCCACATTATAAAAATCGTGGGCCACCTGTCAGTAGCAAAAGTCTCATCACACAAGGTCACCGGGACTTTGAACATCTCCATTTTCCAACAAAGCCGTGGGTTGGCATCAAAGTGGACTTCATGACGGAACTACCTTCCATTTCAGAGGGATATAATGACCTCCTCACGGTGATGGATCGGTTTTCCACAATGTTCCACTTCACCCCAAAGGTGACCACCGTCACCAAGTAGAGAAAACCACGATTGTTTCTAAATGACATGGTACCACTACACTGAGTGCAGCGTACCATCATCAATGACAAAGACGACTGCTTCACTTGCCAAGTCGTCATACCAGTGGACAAGGAGCTACAAAGGATGCTTCCGGAGGAGTACCATGACAATAGGCGACACTGGTCTTGTTAGACACTTTGGTGAGGACAATGCACTAAAACCGCTGGTAAATTACTATTGGTGGGACCGCAAATGGATGGATATAGCCACAATTTGAAAATCTTATGACACCTTCTAGTGACAAAAACCTCGTCGCACAAGGCCAGTGATATTACTCCAATCCCTTCATGTTCCAACTTAGCCTTGGATTGACTTCAGAATGGACTTTGTAACGACATTGCGGGCCACTCCGAAGGGATATAATGCGATCCTCATGGTGGTGGACAGATTTTTCAGTGTTGTTTTTTAATTCAAAGACAAAAATACTCAACACCACTAAAACACCATGTTTCTTTCTAAATCACATCGTACGGCTACAGAGGGTGGCAAGTACCACCATAAGCAATAAAGACGACTGCCTCACTAGCTGTTTTTCTGCCGAATGATGACACATTACAAAAGTCGGATCCAACTATGAACAACATTCCATCCTCGAACCGACAGGCAAATCAAATAAAGAAGTCAGACACTCGAAGACCTCTCCACTTTATGCGAACCCTATGGAACTGATTTGGCGGTGAAACTACCAACCATCGACCTCATTTATAGATTGGTGTATTCCACTGTAATGGGTTAAAAACCATGTGAGGTGGTCAGCGACAAACTTCCTACAACACAAGTAGGACTATAGAGCCAAAGCAACATTCCTACGGTTGACAACCATTATTGCAAATTCTATAGCGTCTCAGAGGACACATAACAGACCCTCGCGAAGATGCAAGGGGCAACGAAGCGAGTTGTGGACGACATCTTAGCGAAGACACTATATGTGATAGCGATTGCGATTTACTTAGCTCGTCGATTATGAACCTGCGCAGACAAGTCTGTTGCAAAAGTCAATCCTTGATGGTTGAGATGGTTTGAGATCGAGCAAATGAAAACCCTAGTTTTCGTTTGAATTTGCCTACCTGATAGCATGGCGATACATCTTCCATGTAAATAAACTCAAGCACTACCGGGACCCCAGAAAGAGATTTCCTGGCAAGAATGTCGTCCCTCGGCCTTGAATGAAAGAAGACGGGGACACGGAGTATGTTGTCAAGGAAATTCTCGGAAATCGATCCCATGAAAAAATCCCTAGTATTTCGTCAAGTGGCACACTTACAATGTCGTCCACAACAGCTGAGAGCCTTATGACAACGTTTGCGAGGTCGATCATCTGATTACCGGCCACTACTAGCTTCACTGGCCCAGTTCACTAACGCACTGGGACGTCGTGACTAAATGGGGGGAAGTGTTACGTCCAAGGCATACACAAGTTCCTAAATTTCGTGAGTGGATATTATTGTCATTTCATTGATGGCCCACCGTGAGTGGATGTTAAGATTTTTAATGTGATAAGCCGAGGACATTGTGGCCACTTGCCCTAACCTGCGGCGTTCCGTGCATGCAAGTTAGGACTAGTCTCTAGAAAGGAGGACTGAAATGTCACCAACCATATCAAAGTTACAATGAAGTTTGGTCAACTTCTCGACGACGTTGGAATTTTACTAAGCCGCGAGTCTAGATTCTCAAATCCCCTGAAATTATAAATTCATTATTTCTTAAGTGACCACTCATGAAGCAGCGCTGCATCCATTGCTGGATTAGGGCACTCATGACCCAACATATGCCTCATTTTGTTACTTGCTTTTGTCTACATGTACTCGACATGTTAGACACTGGTCATCGGAGTGAACTTAAGTCTTAGTACATGTTATCTTATCCACCCAAATCCGGTAATTGTCTTCTGCTCGGCACGCTTACTTCCACGTTCCGCTCGGTGTAAGAGGCTGGATTGTATTTGGCAGTCCAAACAAATAGGAGAGGGGTTTGTTCATCTTTATGCAAATCCTAATTTTAAGTGTTTTGGACTCGGAGGCGCGACTAGACAGATGCGCTGCGCCCCTGTAGAGGGGGGGGGGGGGGGGGGGGGGGGGTGTGCGCTTGCGTTTCCGCGCAGGAGTGCGAGAGCTAGCCAGGTCCGCCTATCCCTTCGCAAACCGGACAAACCGCGTGAACGTATTGCATTTGGCGGCGGCTACTGTGTTGCAGTAGGGACTTCTGTCATCCAGAACCCCGACGACGGCATCACCCCTCGCGACCGCAGTAATTGTGTGCGCAACGTTGTACGCGGGAAAAGGAAATTCCGAGGGCGGGAACTTCTCCAGCCTAGACGCTAGCGCAATGCGAGAGGACCAATCAGAATTACCAGCCAGACAACGAGTTGGCGGGAGCGGCCGACATTTCGACTCACCTCGATGACGCGATGGAAATCGAACCGGCGCTCTCATGCAGCGCCCTGACGCATGGTTGAACTGATGCATGAACGTTCGTGCATGGCAAGCTGAACTTTCCAGCTCATTTCACCATGCAGGCATGACATGAGCATTCCAAATGCAAGCACGGTGGATGGCCCATGAGGACGAGGCTATTCTGTCTAGGCCATCAACACGCTGCTGTGGCAGCCCCACTCTCGTCGCATCCGATGCAATGCAATGCGCCCGAGCCCGTTGAAGCCACATGGCGAGTGCCGCATCAGCCGCCGATGAGAGGTGATCGAAGAAGCCGTTTTCCGAGGCTTCATGTAGCTTCCTGGTGGAACGCTGCCAGGGGCTCGTGCATTGTCGCCTGCGTCGCACACTGGACAAAGTGTGGATCTGAAACCCGCGAATGCCCGCACCTAATGTGATAGGCCTGGTGCAACTGCAGTCATAACAAGACGGAGAGCCACCTCATCAAGTCGTTCTCATACGGAGTTAAGCTGGAGATGTCCACTTCGTTGCTGACTAAGATCTTTTCCCACTTCGGCTGCCAAGGTTGAAAACCTTGAGCTCGGGCACACCGAGTGGCCTTGAAATGGCCAAACATCGGGATTCAGACTCAGAGCCAGTGACAGCTACATTTGCACCGTCCGCGTCCCTAAACCATGTCCACGACCATGTGCATCCTCCTTCAAACGAAGAGGACAGAGAAGCCCCCCCACCTCTTCGCAGGCACGTCACTGTCAACATTCCCAGGCATGACTGCTGCTTCCACTCAACTGACCAGACCAAACATCGCAGTCAGCCTGGACCTTCATCCTGGCGTCAGAAGACTCCCACCGTCCTCGTCAGCAGTCCTGCCCTTCCTCCTGACAGCGCGGGAAGCAGCACAGACAGCAGCGGCAGCGAGGAAGATGGCAAGTGGCCTCCTGGCTTCGAACCAACTGCGAGTCATCGTCTGCATTGTGAGCCTAGACGCAGAGACTGCAGCCGCAGCAGCGCCAGGAAACCAGTTGAGACTCTGGCTCACCGGCATGGCCAAGCTGAACAGCAGCAGCGGCTTCCGCCTGCAGACTGTACCGCCCTTCCGGATCTTGAGGGAAAGATTTCCAATGCCAGCAGTATGGCTTCCGCCCACCTTCCTGATGGGACCAATTACTTCACGTGTCTGATGCCTGAAGGAAAAGGAGCTGTTGGCAACGTATGTGAAGCTGACCTTGACGTTCGAAGCAGCGGCTTCTTTGCGCAACCTGGGAGCCTGGGGTTTCTTGACGCCAAGAAAGTTCCAAGAACAGTTGGCGTAGAGAATCTCTTTGAGAGAAGAGGAAGTGTGACCTCAGAGCGTCGTAACAACTCGGAGACACTCTGTGCTGTTGGTGCTGTGCAGCTCGACGTACCCCAGCCAGGCAAAAACGCATTGCCCATGCTCGAGGAAAATCCTCCAATCACGTTGTCCTTGTCACTTCCACTTATGAGCAGCCATGCAGACAACGGCACAGTGGCAGATGCAGGAGATCGTGGAAATGGAATTGAAAAGGTTCCAAATGCAGGTCATCCTCATCCCAATCCTTGTCCTGCCCACCCAAGAAGGCAGCCTCTACCACATCTTCCCTATCAGCTTTCCTCCTCATCTCTGTTTCGCGCCAGTTCACACACAAGCACCACTAGCAGCCTGTACTGCCTTGGTCCTCACGATGCTGGAATGAAGTCGCTCGTCTGTGACGGCAACATGAGAAACATAGCAGGCGAAATGGGTTGGAATTCCAGCGGCAGAACCGATGGTGTTGCAGTTGTGGAAGTATGGAAGCAACAGGCGCTACTTGGAAAAGCTGTGGTGAAGGTTGTTGATGGGTCCGCTTTGTCTAATGCTGCTTTCCAAGATTCTACAGCTGGTATCTTGGTGCCATCGAGTGGAAGCATCATTGAAGGAGTGGCGTACGATGCAGACCACAACCTCGCATGCATGTGGCAGCTTCCGCATCGGCTGCATCTTGACCACAGAGTTCATATGCGCAGGTTCGTGAAGGCCTGCTTCCGTCTTGTTCAGGATGCTCAAAGGGGATGAAAGCATCTGGTGAACAAGGTTGCACCTTGCAAGAGTAGTGCATTATTTGCTAGGCAGGTTTCATCGTACTGCACACCCGTCAATCCTGTTCATCTCATTGGTTTTGCATCCTTTGGTTTGACACCACATAAGGTACCTGAAAGTTGCTTGTGCACGCCAGGTGCTTTGAGCAATGCAATTGCTATGCATGCGTCGCTGCCTTCCATTTTTGTTGGCATGTGCATTTTTTTCAGCGTCTTTGGACTATCAGAGCTATGCTTGATAATGCCAACTTGGCATTGCCAATTTGACAAGTTTTAGGGCCCCACGCCATTCCATGCCCGGGTTTGCCATACATGAGATGGCCATTCCGTGCTCTGATTCCTGTGTTTTGCAATGTTCCTCACTTGTGATGTTGCAGGCTGTACTGCAAGATGGAGCAGCTAGCAGGTCCTTTACTCTGCTTGTCATCAGCAGAAGGTGCGGGCTTTTATGCTCACCCACACGACATCTTCGTGCCCACATCTCCAGGCCATCCAGAAAGGGCAGCATCATCAGAAGAACAGTCACTACTTGGGAACGCATCCCGTTCAGGAGGACATGTGCATCCGCCCACGCCATACGCGCCTTTCACGGGGTTGCACTGCCTGGTGAGGCTCCCAGCAGCTGCCAAATTTGAAATCCACGTGTGCAAGAGCTGGCTCTCCCCTCTCCACCCCCTGATGCATATATGATTACTGTTCGTCTGTCGAAGTCCAAACATTGGCTGGATCAGCTCATGAATTCCGTGCAAATCTTCACCCCTTGTTGTTTCATGCTAAGTTGCTAGTTTGGAACTTAAAACCGCACACAATTTCTG
The DNA here is from genome assembly GCA_023375785.1 of Penium margaritaceum. Lineage (NCBI taxonomy): Eukaryota > Viridiplantae > Streptophyta > Zygnematophyceae > Desmidiales > Peniaceae > Penium > Penium margaritaceum. Next base: position 102,991 of record SZWC01001288.1, on the reverse strand, counting down.
TCCCTGCTTACCAATCTCTGCAGACTGACGGTGACAGAAGACAAGCCGCGCACTTACCCGATGTGTACGTGGCCCGCATGAGGACGTTACCTCTACCACAGAACTTTCAGAACCACGCTGCATCCGTGCTTGTTGCTGCAAGTGGCCCAGAAGGAAGAGCAGAGATTCAGGCTCTTCCAAGACATGGACTTTTGGAGGTTGATGCACACAGCGAGCAGGGGCATGTTGAAGCCGTTCATGTCTCTGGATCTTCACAACCACAGGCAGCACTGCTCTACCTCATGAGCAGCAGCCAGATGCACTTCCTGCTTGGCCAGGCGGATTATCAGCGCAGGAAGCGCAACCTGCCTGTCTTTTTGGAGGCCATGAGGGGATTCTATGAGAAGCTGTTGAGGTGCGGGGACAGAGAGCCACTTTTGTGGGGTATGGTGCTGGTAGAGGAAGAAGCTGTGAGGGGAGGCTTGCTGCAAGGGACCCATGGAGTACTGGAGCAGAGGGAAGGAGGTGGGGTGTCAAGGACAGGGTGCCAGAACGTGGCTGAGCGTATGCGTGAAGCAGGCAGATTGAGCCGCACTGGTCCGGTGCGCACCTCCTCTCTCCCTCACCCTGCCCCTGCCACTTCTGATTCTCATTCTTCCTTGGAACCTTGCCGCTCGGAGCCTCGTTTTCTTGGGTCTCTCAGGGGTCCTGTTGACTCGTCTTTCCTTCCACATGCTGGGATCTCCCAGCTGCCATCTGTAGGCAGAAATCCTGATTGTCCACGGCTGACCGCAGGAGGGCATCAAGGGTATACAGCCTTGGGGACAGAAAAGCCTCCACGTCCACCTCTGAGATATGCGGAAGCTCTGCAGAAGCAACAGCCTGAGCTGGATCAGCACAGGCAGCAGCAGCAGCAGAAGCAGCAGGAGCAGGACCAGGGCGAGGAGCAGGCAAATCAGGACGAGAAGCAGCAGGAGCAGGAGAAGCAGCAGCAGCACCACCACTACAGTAACCAGGACCATGCTGTAGAGAAGCAGGTGCCCACACTGCAGCTGCTACCTCCAGTGCAAGAGCGGAATAGCTCCAGCCCCTCACTACCACTGAAGAAGAGACACGTGAGCAAGGCAGCAACGATGGTTGCGCAAGCCAGGGAAGAAGTCTCGCAAGATGCTTCCTGGATGTCTCAGAACGTGGAGAGGCATGGTGAATGCAGATGCGAGAATGAAAGCCTCGGAGGAAGAGCTTCCCCTGGTGAAGAGAAGGCAGTGGAGGCCTGCACCAACCCTCCTCCACTCGATGGCAAGCATGCCTCGCCACGTGCACGCAAGCGCAGGCAAATGGAGCAGCAGCCGCTGTTGCTCTTGCGGACGTCAACGGGAGTGAAGAGAAGTAAGCTCTGTCAGCCCGAAGGCAGCAGTCAGCATCACCAACGGCCTGCACTGCTGCAGTCTGGAGAAGCATCTTCTAGCAGTGGTGAGGGATCACATGAGGGAAGACCAGCAAGTCGAGCTGCTGCACTTGCGGAAGTGGAGAAATGTATGAGAGCAGGTGGCTGGGGTGCCTTGGCGGCTGGCATGCCATCCCCCATCCATGGCCTGGTGCAAGCAGGAGGGAATGGAAGTAAGGAAGATTCAGGCAAAGGTGGTGGCAGAAGAAGCAATACCAGGAGGGGCACCGTGGAGCTTCTGCAGAGAAGTTCTGGCACGGAGAAGAGTGAGGGGGTAGTTGACGAAGCACTGAAGGACTCCATGGTTTTGACCAGCAGGCCTGATGCATCCAGAGTGAGGGGAACAGGGAGTTCAGGTGCTCTGGAGATGAACGATGGCCAGAGTAATAGCTCAGAGGAATCTTTCAACTTCGTCGTTCCTCCAGTCCTTTTGCAGACCTTGTCATCAGTCTCAAGTTCGGCTGGTAACTTGCTACCTCCACCTGAAAGCCCTCGAGGGTTTGGACAATTTTCTGCAGGGCGCATCCCTTCACAAGCCTGCAATCCACCTGATATCCCAGTAGCTGCTACATCCATTGCCCCCGATAGCTTCAAAGGAGGACTGCATGGGGAGAAAAAGACTGTTTGCGAATCACAGCAGCGGAGCAGTGGTGAGAACACTCTTGCTGTTGGAGTACATGAAGCGTCATCATCTGAAAAGGCAGAGAAGCAGGTTCATGTACCCCCTGAACAATTTCACGAGAACCAGAAGCAGCAGCATGAGCAGCAGCAGCAACAGCAGCAGCAGCAGCAGCAGCAGCAGCAGCAGCAGAAACAACAGCAGCAGCAGCAGAAGCAGCAGCAGCAGCAGCAGCAGCAGCAGCAGCAGCATGTATGGGGACAGGAGGGGCAGCAAGAGGAGAAGCATGGTTGTCAGACCCAGTGCTGCTCACAATCCATCGGCAGTAATTTGGTCACACCATCATCGCCGCCTTCACCTCCCTCGCCATCGTCAGCCCTCTCTGTAAGGGGCAGTGGGGCAAGAAGTCCAAGTCTTCACCTGCATGACACAGCAACCTCAACGTCCTCGTTGCCATCTGCACCTACATCTCCATGCGAGGAGACGATACCTCCACCCCTCTTGCCACTTCCGGAAGCAGACGGCTGCCTGCCAAAGAATGACCAAAGCCTGCATCTGATTGCGACACCACCATCACCTGGGCTTGGCATGGCATCGCACCCATCACCACGGCTTGTGCCCCTTCCACCACTGGTATGGCTTGGTAGCGGTGGAGAAGCTGAAGGCTGGAACCGCCAGGACTGTGGTGCGGAGTGTCCAACCACAATGACCACTGCGATTGTAAGCACGCTGGAGGAAAACAATAACTCTCAAGCATCTACCCTTTTCCATTCGGAGCCAGATTCAAGTGGCTGCCATCTGCCTGCTGCTCCAGATCATCGATCCTCTGAGCCCAGTGAGAAAAGATCTGCTGAAAGCAGACGAATGGCCGGTCAAGAGAGATCTGTCTTTCGTGACTTGGATCTGAACCAGATCCCATTGCCAGACAGACCGTTGCACAGGGTACCTCATCCGGATACAGCTGCACGTTCAACTTCTGGATTGTGTGGCTCTAGTTATGTGAAGGAGAACAAGAATAGAGAGCTTCAAGAAGTTCATGAACATCTGCCTATTGGGCATGCGGTGCTGGATGTGATGCACAACAACTCAGCTATGGGCACTGTCACTACAACAGGCAAGGACGAAGGTCGGAAACCTGTTGGTGACCTTCAGGGGGCACAGTTCAGCTTTGAGAACGGGAAGCAGAAGCAGCAACAGCAGCAGCAGCAGCAGCAGAAGCAGCAGCAGCAGCAGCAGCAGCAGCAGAAGCAGCAGCATCATCAGCAGGAGCAGCAGCAGGAGAAGCAGCAGCAGCAGCAGCAGCAGCAGCAGCAGCAGCAGCAGCAGCAGCAGCAGCAGCATCAGCATCAGCAGCAGGAGCAGGAGCAGGAGCAGGAGCAGCAGCAGCAGCATGAGAAGCAGCAGCAGCTGCTGCAAGAAGAGCAAGCGGATGGGGAGGAGGAGGAGGATAAGGAGGAACGGGAGGTGGAGGCGGGGGAGGAGGAGGAGGAGGAGAAGAAGGATGAGGAGGAGGAGGAGGAGGAGGAGGAGGAG
>SZWC01001288.1:63525-75870 GCA_023375785.1 Penium margaritaceum | reverse complement strand
GGGGGGGGTGGGGCTGGGGGTCATCACGAAGTGGAAGAAAATCCAGGGAGGCTGGGAAATGACCTTGCCGCTCTTTCTTTACTATCGCTCCGGTTTTTTTGGGACCTTGGACAGACTGAGCCAGGAGGGCACATAAGAAACCATGATGCTACGTCCTGATCCCGGGACGATCTCTTTTTCAGACGGACTGTAACATCTAGAAAGAAAAAAAAGAAATTTAAAAAAAAATTATATGTATTTATTATAATAATATTGAAATCAATGGTAAAAATGTTGATGTCTTGAACGAATAGAGTATTGTAATGGAATGCTGTACAATTTACCATGAAATAATAAAATACAGTAAAATATGAGAAATTTTTTCAAATTAGTTTACGATTCATATCATTATTTAATCCTCATTCTATTATGCTATAGGAAGACAGATTAAGACAAGTATTATGGTTTTTTTTACCTCCATAGGCTTGAGATTCTTCAGGGAAATTTATATTGGCTAAGAAGAAATAATTTTTGGACGTATGTTCATCAAAATTGTCGAAGTGAGTGGATTTGTTAGTTGCAAAGTCTCCATCAGGTTAGTCACGTGCATCACTTCGATGCGTGTCCAACGATGCTTGAGGTCACTATGTGTTATGGACACAAAAATAACAATCTGATGTACGACTAGTCACAAAATACAGAACACCTCACTTGGGTTGAAGAGTTATTCCACCGAGAAAACTCTAGTGTTTGAAGAAAAAATACCCAAGCAAGCACACGGGACATCGTGGCAGTTGTCAGGCAGCTGTTGGTGGGTGAGAATTATTCACATCATCACAACAAGGCAGTTTGTTCCTTTATGGCGCGCGACCAAATAATATGTTCTTGGCCTATAAAAAATTACAGACTAATGCTCAGGAGACATTTTATGGTGCTGCAAGGTGATATGTATGGCATGCAAGCATGCTCTAGTGCGTGTCAAGTACATCTCAAATAATGAATGTGTCTTTTGACCATGGATGTGATTTTTTCAGTTACTTTGCAATGTTTCTCGATGTTCCTTGAGTTATTTGAAGGAGGATGTTGAGCGCATTGCTTCTCACATTTTTTAAAGTGAATGTGCATTATGAAAGCTTCCCGTGACAGTTTGGCATGTGGCTGAACATTGTAAACATTCAAAGAGCGTGTAGCATGCTAAACACAACACTACATCGGGTTTTTGATGTGAATAATGTAGAAAGGAGGTAAGGAGAGTGAGAGACGAAGCCAACATGTTATCACATTACAATAGGACTTCACGTTGTAAAAAGAACCTGCTCCTGTATGATCCATGTACTCTTGATGCCTATTTTGCTTTTGTAGCACATTTTCTTGAGCCGGCACATCGCTTCGAGGGACTGTCATGGGGAATCCCATAGAACTCCTCCAATAGTGTCGGGCCTGTCCGAGTATTTGTTTGATAATTTATATCTTATCTTCTGCCCACGTTGTTGTCCAAAAGTGAGCGCTCTTGATGCGATCCACAAGTTGGGGTATCGTGGGTGGTTTGCAATCCATCCGTTCCTTCACTATTGATTGGACGATGTCAGCCTCCGCCACCCTCGGTGAGCGCTCCATCTCTCATAGGATGTGCAAGACGATGGGCTTTGGTGTGCCACACGATCGTAACAGCATGCCCATGAAAGACGAGGGAAACAGAGATGCAAACATGAAGAACTTGCAGTGCACTTGGAGCGAGTAAAGGATGAACTCTTGGGGAGCAGGCCAAGTGACAAGGGGAGGGGGCGTACCTCTCTTGCCAGTTTTGTTTGTAGTTGGAGTGCCCTCCATTGTTTAAGCACCACTCCTTGCCATACCGGACCATCAAAGCAAGAATCAACGGCCAAACAGTATTGCCAAAGACTTTGGGGCCTTTGTATCGGAACTTGTCCCAAATTCCTGCATATTGAACACAATAAGCACACGATGTGCAAAGCATAAGCAAGGTTTGTTTTCAGAATGGGACATCACTGAAAACGGGATAACCATACAACAAACGAGCCAGCCAGCCAGCTATGAGTTAGCTAGCTCGCTTGCCACACAACCAACCAGCCAGCCGAACAATCACCAAGGCAACCCGACACCCATTGACATGAACTAGAGATAGCTGAAATAAATGTAGCTATGTCATGTACCTCGTACGGTTTCGTGCTTTTTTCGCACATATTTGTCAGTCTTGTTCGACCACCGCTTAGTGCTTGCAAGTTCAATGCGTAATGCAGGCTGCTGAGATGAAGCGACCGGGGCACCTCATCCTTTATGAGTTCTATCACACGAGGACATCGTGCAGTCTACACTGTGGTGCCTACTTTGTTATTCGGAATTCTTTGCGAGGCTGGCTGCATTGCATGTTGCTTACGTGGCTGGCTGGTTGTGTGGCTGGTTGTATTTGTCACTTGTTGGTTGCATGCATGGCAAAATGATTGGCCGGTCAGCTGGGCGGTTGGACGGCTGGCTTGTTGGCTGGCTGGCTGGCAAGCTGGTTGGCTATGTTGCTGGCTGAATGGTTTTCTGGCTGACAGGCTGGCCCGCTGACTGGCTGGCTGGCCTGCTGGCTGGTTGATTGGCTGGCTGGCTGGCTGGAGAGCTGGCTGGCCGGCTGGCTGGCAGGCTGGTTGGTTGGCTGGCTCGCCTGCTCGCTGGTTGCACGGCATGTTGGATGGCTGGCTGGTTGGCTGGCTACTCCGTTGAGCTAGTGGAACGTCATCCTCCACCATGGCTTCTACAAAATCGTGCAGAGTCTGCTCGTCGTCTTGTGGTCACGAGCATGAAGCGCGCTCGACAACACAGTGGATCTTTTCGAGCCGACGTTCGAGGCTCCCCTCCAGCTCACTGAAGAGGCATTCCTCCATCTCTATCAGGTCGTTCACGATCACTTTTGAACCATCTTCACTTCGTCACTTCTCTTGCTCCTCAAGCTGGACCTCATTGCATCCCCAATACCTAAGAAAGCAAGACTGCACAACATGAAAGTTCACTGTAAAATCAGTTCATTCTCAATCTCAGTTGTCAATATGCTCGTCTACATTTGCGAACCATTTGTATTCAAGGTACTTACTGCTAAAAGAACTCAGACAAGTCCGGTCCCGGTGCTGTGGTGCCTGTCTCAAATACAAAGTAGTCTTGGACAAGGACTATCCTCATGTACTCGAAGACTTTGAGGATGCTCCTTGCATAGACGAGGCACACATTCAGATCATGTTCCATCTGCGTACAAATGTGTACTTCATTGACGACATGGGACATTGTTGACTCAAATGCTCACACTCGCAAAGACGAGAACTGGCCTGATTCACACGCACCTCGATGACATTTGTGCATTCGCTCTCGACCCATGGGAAGATCGAATTCAATGTGTTCTCAGGTACGATGAAGGAAGCACGTGGAATGAAGTACTAATCATTCACAAGGGGGAAGCCAGCCAACATGAGTCCCACGTCGCGGCACACGAAACCTATGTAGTTGAATGCTAAGGTGTCATTGTTTCCTCCCCTCCATCGACCAGCTACAGCTATGTTGCTGTAGTTGCAACCATGCAATGCGTAAAAGATGGCTGCCGAGGGACGGAATGAGTGCAGAAACTTCCCTGGGTCCACGTCAACCGCCACAAATATATTCTTGATGTATTTGCTTTGGGCTTGTTGCGTTATCTCCACCCCGTTCTCATCCACTGTCTCTGGCCAAAGAAGGATGTCTTGCCTGCATCAAGAGAATCATACAGATGATTTTGTATCCATTAGAATTGAAGAAATCCTGAATTTTTTTTTGACTTAAACGTACCAGCTGTCAGTGACAAAATCAGGTGTTGGCTCCCAAGAAATGTGGAACCGATAGAAGAGCCATGTTGCAAGAGCTCCAATGCCACATAGCTTTGCCTTGCAACTGCGAAACATGAATCCGTACTTCACCTGCCCTAACTGATTTGCGTTTCTTTTACGCGAGAGGATGCACAGGCTCGTGCACCGGTCCGGACCTATTGAAGTCGTGTGCATGTCGACCATGAAGCGATCCCCAATGCGTACCATGAGAGCGTCATCACCGCGGTAAAGGGCTTGTCGCAACACCTTCATCAATGAGCTGTACTTTAGTGCTACCGGCTCAAGAACTTCTTTGTAAAGTACATCAATGCGAATCTCGAACTCCTCCTTGGTATTTCATTGTAGATCAAGTCCTTTTGCAACTCTGAGCCACTTTCCTTCGCGTCCATGGTTCAGTGCCATGTCATGAATTTCCTTGCTTCCTGAGGGTTCTTTGCCAAGGTCCTAGTTGAACACTTGTTCGAGTGTTTTTTTGTGTGCCTTGAACAGCGAATTTGATCACCTTGAAGGTGTTCCGTGTCATCACCTTCTCAAAATCTGTGTCGTGCACATTTCCTTCTTCCAAACCGAACTGCAAGTATCGTGCTACATGATCATGATGGGGTATCGGCCAAAACCCTTTTGACTCACACCGCTTGACGAACAACTTGATTTACTTCCCATAAGTTCCCTTTATATTCTGAGGTGTGTTCAGTGTCGTTCTCTTGCACAACCTCACTCGGTCAAGATTTGTGTTTCATCCAACGGTAGGTCTCCTTGGCAAGAAATTGACAGGGCGGTCTGAAAACAACATCTCCTCAACAATGGTATTTACTGCTATCAATTATCCTGCTCTGTCTCTGAATTCCGCATTTGGGTTGTCGATGTCCCTGATGGTGAAGCGCGTGGTCTCCACCTCCTCACGAGGAACATTGTCATATCGTGGAGTCTCGCATGGTCATTTTTGACCGATGAGTGTAGATGCTCCTCTGGACCCGCTAGCAGCACTAAACAACATGCATAGCCTCAATAGGTCACATGCATAAACATGTGAATGCAGGGTCAAAACTAGTTCTTCGTGCTTCCACCAATCATTTGCACAACACACCAATGCATAGAATGCCGCAATTGTGCCACTGTGGCAGATTTGTGATGCCGCCACCACATGTCGCGGCATCACTAATCTACCACAACGACAAATCTTGCGACATCCTGAACCCTAAAGGGCACCATTCCTTCACAGGCATCGGGAATCCAACACATTGAAAAATCTGCCGACATCATCAATTTTGCGCCATCACCAGTCTGCTAACATCACAAATATGGCACCCTCACGAATTTGCTGACATCATAGATCATGCCCATAGATTTGTGATGTACTAGGATCACACATCAGCCGGAATCACAAATCTGCAGGCATCACGAATCCTTTGGCATCACACATCTGGCATCCACACAAATGTGGCGGCATTAAAAACATGCCGGCGTCACAAATCTGACGGCATCATGAATCGTTTGACCAAAAAAATCACAGGCAACACAAAATTGCCAAAATCAAGATTTCACAGGCAGCATGAATCTGTGAAGGAAACAAATTCACAGGCACCATGAATCCACTGGGATCACAAATCCGGCATATTGATGAATCCGCCGACATCACAAAGTTGGCGCCATCCCAAATCTGCTGACATAAAAAATCAGGCACCCTTACGAATTTGCTAGCATCACAGATCATGCCCGTACATTTGTCGTGCACTGCCCTCACAAAGCAGTCGGTATCACGAATCCGCGGCATCGCAACTATGGTGTATACACAAATGTGGAATCAGATTTATAATGCCCGCATCACAAATCTGATGCCATCATGAATCCTTTAGCATCACAAATTCACATGCATAAAGAATCTACCGACATCCCGAATTCATAAGATTTGCTTATGTAGCGGCATCATACATGTGACAGAATCATGAATCTGCCGGACATCACAAGTGTGACAGAATAAAAAAAAATTCCTGTATCACAAATCTTCCATCATCACGAAGCTCACGGCATCACGAATCTGGCTCGTGACGAATCTGGTGGCATCATGAATTGTTAAGCATTCATGACAGAGGTATCGGCACAACTGTGATGGAATCTTAAAGATGTCGGCATCACAATAGACCTGTGGGCATCATGAACCCACGAGCATCAGGAATCTGTCCGCATCATGACAAATACACCCGCATAGCATCTGCCAGCATCATGACACATGTACAATGCACATATAGAATTTGCCGTTGTCATGACGCATGTGCTCGCATAGAATCTGCCGGCATCATTACACATGTGCCTGTATAGAATCTGCCGGCATCATGACCCATGTGCCTGCATAGAATCTACAGCATCATGACACATGTGCCCCCATAGAATATGTCGGCATCATGACACATGTGTTTGCATAAAATCTGTCGTCATCATGACAGATGTGTAGTGCACGCATAGAATCTGCGGGCATCATGACACATGTGCTCGCATAGAATCTGTGGGCATCATGACCCATGTGCCCGCATAGAATCTGCCGGCATCATGACACATGTGCCCAAACATGCTTGGCGTGTGGCGTCTCAGACCTATTTCCATCTTTTTGGAAATCAGGCACTTTCGTATTTCAAAAGGTGTTTTCAGCCATTCGCGGGCACCTTTTGTTTGCATTTGGTCGCTCGCCACTGTGTTTTCTTCCATGTCGCCCAAGGACCCATTTCGTTCGACTGTGACCCGCATTTGGTTACCCTGGAATGTCCAGTAACTGTGCGTTCGGATGGTATGGCGATTTTTTACTCCGCCAAGCAGAATGTGGATGGTTCAAAAGGATGAGGTGCGGAGCAGAGGACTATTCAAGGAATTCCAAGAATGGCACAATTTGGATTTAGCAAATTGTACTCAGGTGACAAGTGTTGGACATGTTGAGAGAATGTATACAATAACGAGGAACATCGAAAGGCATATATGGGGTCTTGGGCGCTTGAGTCAAGCGATGCGTAAGATGTCTCGTCGTGAGTGGTCGCTTTTGCAAAGAGTAAGAACTCCACAAAGAAGTCGAGAGGTTAAAAAAAATCAAGGCGCGTATTTACAAAAGTCTTGCGCCGATAAGAAGCCAACTGAACAGTATCAAAACGTCCATACGATTCGTGAAAATACTTCCGACCATTGTAGAAAATGGTCCAATGTGTCACAACCTCTGGGAACGAAACACCGGAGGTCACAACACTTTGACCAAAATGTCCTCAGTCAAACATCGTAAAGTCTTGAGGGAAGCGTACGGTTCCAGACCTCAACCATTATTAAGAGTACAAGGAATAACTTTTGTCGGAGTCCAATCTTCAAACAAACCCCATTAGTCCAACAAGAGTTAATGGTCGTACTCCTCCCAATTTTAAGGAACCTTTCCTCCACAATGCTGAAGGAGGGCTATCCACATTTTTAGAAGGGTAAGCCTCAAGCAGTGGTCGTAGATCGTGTCCCATAAAAGATGTCAGCCAGAAATTAACTCCTTAATTTAGACTTTCATGTTTGTGTTCCAGTGAGTCATGGAAGTACTGTGTGCTAAGGTACTTGGAATATCTAAGGTGTGCATGTATAATTGCAAGGTAAGATATGAGTTCTGGATATAGGTATTTGTAGAAGTCTTCTTGCCACTCCTTAATACTCCTGTCCTTCCTAAGTACCAGCGTGCTTTAAAGGGGATACTACGATTGGTGCTTGTGGAGCCACCTCGTGAGGATTCCTTGACCTCTTCTTCCTTCTCCTCCTCTTCCTCCAAGATATCATCACACCACATAAGAGAATAGGTATGTCCTTGGGTGTTGGGGAACAATGGAGGTTGTCATAAAACATGAGAGTGATCCAACGTCCATTCGACGCCTCTCATTGTTTTCCCTTTAAATATCTGACAGACATTACGTCATGGGCATAGGGAATCTATCCCATGATGATAACATGAGCCATGAAACATAGGTCCTTGGCTATGTCCTATTTTATTAATCCTATTGTTTCTTTTCCTTTAGAAATTGCTGATACATTTACCTGTATATGTTTTGATCATCGTTATGAGGCAACACATAGCCTGTGGAGGAATCTCCTGTGGCTAAAAGACAAAGGTAGAGGGGAATGTGGAGTGTTGGCATAACGCTGCGGAGAGCGGGTGCGCTACCATTACTGTTCCTCCATGTCCAAGGGAGGGGATGGAGGTTATTCAATTCTCTAGAAATTTGGCAAGAGGAATGATGGCTTTTTATTTCCGTTAGCTCGAGCCCGACGAGCAAGAAGATGATAAGTTTTTGATGTCCTAGCTCTAGACTCTTGGAGAGGTTGACCTTATCCACCAAAGGATGAGAAGTGTGCAAGGTTTGGGAGGAAACATGGTAGATCATCTTTAAGATGAAAGCGAGGATGAAGCGAACAGTAAACCAACATCATAATGGAAATATCTTTGACGCCGACGAACACATTTTTCTCAATTTATTTAACTTCAAACTACACGGACAAGACCTCACGAAGCTCAAACCTTTGGAATGCTTGACATCAAACGAATGCAAATCCAAATTATTACTCGCCTTTGCTTACCTAAGAACATGGCAATTCACCCTGTTTTCCATGTCAATAAGCTTAAGTACTACCCAGACCCGAATGAGAGATTTCTCGACGAAGTTTTCCCTGCTCTCCCTCCAATTGAAGTGGACCACGACACAAGTTACATCGACGATGGGGAATGATAACGAAAAAAATCGTCAAGTGGCATGGCTACAAAGTCACACACAACGCCTAGGAACCTTATGACATCCTCCGTAAACCCTACGACCATTTACCCTGTACTAGCCGTTGATCACATGATCGACGAATATTACAGGCATCACCGACCTATTTTGGCTAACGTGTGGGGACGTTACAACTTAAAGGGGGGAAGTGAAACGTGTGTGTCATACATGAGTTTGTATACTTTGGGAGTGGACATCTTTGTCCTTCCATTTGTGGCACACAGTTTGTTGACCTCCAATTTTCCATGCGGATCCGTACAAGGCATTTTGGCCACTTGCCTCGACCACATGTGTTCCATTTTAAAAGGTTCTAACAAGTTTAACCACTTTCGAGAACAGTCCATAGGTCTTATTGTGAATTTTATCCATGTTTTGATATTTTTCAGTCGACTTGTAAACGGTGCTAGACTTTTATAAAGACACATCTCAATCTTCTTAAACCCCCCAAATTCTTTGTAGATTTTCTTGAAGTGACCACCCACGACACGACATCACACGTGTTGCTCGACTTGAGCGCCTAATACCCCACATGAGCTTCTTTCTCTTTCTCGCTTTTGCATACATGAACTCGACAGTTCGGACATTTGTCATTGAAGTACACTTACCACTATTCCAAATACTTGAATTGTCTTGAATCTGCAAGTTGTCTTTGGCTCCGCACCTCGTCCTTGTGAACCATCCATGTTTTACTCGGCTCAGCAAGGGATTAATCTTCACAGACAAGGGCTCATGGTGCTCATTGGTTTAGCGGGGGGGGGGGGGGGGGGGGGGGGGGGGGGGGGGGGGTGGAATGGGGCATATTCTTCCAAAGTTGGGGTAAATGAGGCTCATTTATCAATGTAGGGGTATACCTTATTTCTGTCCCGTGAAAATTCCAAGTTGAGGATAATGAACGGATTTCTATGGGGGAGATTGAACACTTGCACGTGTAGTAAATGCTTACAAAAAGTGAGAGATGGCAAACCTCGGATAGTAAAAACAATTTTTTATGTCTAGAGAAGTCTGTTTTGTTAACCCGTCATTGACGGGGACGTTTGTACAACTGCGACGTAGTTATGGAAACTTGGAGTCACTTCGCTCAAAGTTCGACAGACTGAAAACGGCTTAGTGCAAGTTCGAATGTGAAAGCAACCCTAACGTGGCAGTGGAGTTTACTTGGTAAGTGGCCCTTGTCATAATGGCCACTAGCAACTACGAGCCACATCCCTCTTAAAAAATGGTGAAGTGGAGGTCATGGTTGGGCATCTTCTCTCACATGAGAGCCCCTAGCAAATCGCTTAAGGGAAATACAGTCGGAGAACTTCAGACTCCAGCTGACGCGAGACTGTCCACATTGACCCATGTTTTCGTGTCGCACTCTAGGATGAACGCGCAAACTGTGGGGTGCCGTCGATGACTGGATAGAAAGTTGCTAGAGCCCCGGAGGTGTAGCAGCACATAGAAACTCCCCTTGATCACATCGCTTTCAGACAAAAAGTTGTCAGCCGAATCGTCGTTTGTCCTTATGTGGAGTATGACACCATCAAATTGTCATCGCAAGTGTGACATCACTTCAGTTTCAGGAGTGGGAAAAAACGAATCTGTAACCTTGGCCTTGAACTGACGCCCTGTTAATGCTAGTGATTCTTTCATCACTTGGCGGGTTACGAAGTGGCGAGGCCTTACGAGTGTTTCTGCGAGCTCCGCCCATATGCGCAAATCCGCCATTCCACCGGTGCTTTCGGCGGCGATTACCGAGTGATTGACCGCCGATTAACTTGCTAGCGACACCCAAAAAGTCCAACGTGGCAAGCTTCCACGAATGTTGGAGAATCATTCCGTGAATCACATTGCACAATCACAACGAATGCCCAGAATCGAGACTTAATAAAAATTTTGTGTACGAAATCATCGTTTAATGAAAAAGGGCTGACATCTACTGTTTACGAGCGCCGATCTGAGAGAATGGTTTAGCCAAGAGGGTTGGGTCCAACGGGTGTGGTGTCTGGCTATCCTACGGACGCGACACAATAGGGACACACGTCCCGTATAATCAGGACGTTAATCGCTACTTACGCGGAGTACTGACCCCGTGAAATCCGAGGGTCCTGAACGATTTTGCCGCTGATTTGAACAGGTGACCTCGAAGGCGGGGAATCACTCAAGAATCAAGAAATATCGATAAATCGAGCGGGCAGCGAATGACACCCTAAAATCACTAGCAGTAACATAGCGTCGGTTCCTGGCCCTTGCATGCTACTTGCGAACGGATGCTCTCGCGGCGCTGTATGAAAGATGCGGCGAAGTGGGCGCCATCAAGTCCCAGAAAACAATTGAGCACCGACGACGCGACGGGGGTTCGGACGAACTAGTTGAGAAGGCATACGAACCAAACTCACCGCGACTTTCTGCGGTGAGTTTGGTTCGTTCGGTGTCTCGGGGGCCAGTGGCCCGAGTCGACTCGGGGCCAGTGGCCCCGAGACCGTCGAATCCAATCCCAACCAGCCGCGCCCATACCGTGACGGGGGCCACTGGGCCGTGCCATGCATCGCATGGGGTCCGGACAGCCATGGATGGCTGCGGCCTCGTCGTCGAGCCCCGGATCTCGAACGAACCACCTTGGTGGGCGATGTGGTGCTGTCCTCTCCTGACACCAAAGCCGCCTCGCACCCCCTCCCCTCCCCCCTCCTGCTCTCCGACTTCATGCTCCAGTGAGGTCTCTGCGTCGTAAGGACCGAGCCATGGGACCCTCTTGGAAAAAGCCTTGGAAAAAGGTTGACAGAGAAGGTGAAGGCGAAATTACCGCGAGCGATCCCTTACGCTGATAGGCTTTTGAATTCGTCCCGGAGGAAAATCTTGGGGCAATCACGAACGCAGCATCGTTCGTGACGTCACTGTCCGATTCTCTTCAGAGAAAAATCGGAACCGAGTAGTTGCAGTCGGCAACCTCCGGACACCGCACAGAGCCGCCACAGGACTTGCGCGTCAGCTCCGATACCTCCGGAATGTGAACGCAGCTGCCGATGGATTCTAGGCTCAGCTTCGAAAGGCCCGCGCGCTTCCCATGGCAGCGGCTGCCTGGCTTCATCGTCGGAACGCGCAGAGCTGCGCGGCTGTGGAGTTTTCTAGGCGTCGCGCTCATCCTCGCGGTTGTCGCGCTCGTCCTCGTCCGGCCGAGGCTGCTGCTGGCGCGTTCTTCCCTCGATGATGATGGTGCGGCGGGTTCCTCATCGTGGCTCCCCTCCAACATCTCCCCTCTCTCCCTCTCGCCTTCCTACGTCCTCAATCGCGTTACAATGTGTGACCCCCATGCATTCATGAACATTTTGCCTTCCGAAAAACAAATGTGTTTTTTTCTGCGTTCATCCGCGTGTGAGTGTGTGAGTGAGTGCGTGGATGTGCATGTCTGCGTCATGCGCGTGTTTCTTGGACGTTTTGCAAAACGCCCAAGAAAATTAGATCCTTGGGCCTTTTGAACAATGCCCAAAATAGCAAATTCTTAGTCATTTTGCGCAACATGCAAGAATACATCCTGCTGTGTATGCATGCGTACATGCGGGCGTGCGTTCGTGCGTGTGTGCGTGCGTGCGTACGTGCATGCGTGTATGCTAGGTGTGTGCTTGCGTGCATGCGTACGTGCATGCGTGTATGCGAGGTGCGTGCGTGTGTGCGTGCGTGCATGCGTGTATGCTAGGTGCGTGCGTGCGTGTGTGCGTGCGTGCGTGTGTGCATGCGTGTATGCTAGGTGCGTGCGT
>SZWC01001287.1:249168-280449 GCA_023375785.1 Penium margaritaceum | reverse complement strand
CGTCCATGTCCTCCTTCCACCACACGCTGCCGCAGCACATAGGCGCGAACCTGCTCTCCGGTAATGAGCTTGTAGCATTCAAGACGACGGAGGTCGACTCTCGGGCTGAATCGCACTCCCACCCTCAGTCCTTTTGTCGATGCCGCAGGTTGGTGCTCGAGGTTGCCGCGAGCCTCTTCCAAAATGGGCTGCCATCGGACGCCAAGTGTCTGCCTTGACAAACCCTGCCAGGTCGATGAGAAAAAATCAAGGTGTAGCCAGGGTGTTTGGGAAGGGCGTGCTGCATCATCGAGTGACATGCACGAGGGCATGGACATTAAAAAGGTTCACCCTTTTTCACAATGAAATGCATTTGGTGTGGTACACAAGGAAGGCCAGGTTGAGATGATTTCTTGCTACCGGTGAACTCGTCAGTGACGTAGAATGTTTCCTGATTGTAAAGTGATAATGTTCCTTATGCAGCGAATGCACAAGCATGGTTGGTTTAGCCACGATCTACGATCTTTGTTTTCGATGTGGCGATGAAAGTGTGTGTACAACACACAGTGTGCTTAGTTGGCTGTAAGAAAGAAGATAGGGTATCATGTATGTTGGTGTGTGTGGCTTCCACCTGTCACGAGTGACGGCAAGGAGAGCAGCGCTACAGGAGAGCGCGACGACATGATCCCGGATGCAGATGCAGCTGGCACCGGAGCACCGACGAGTGGTGGCTCCATCCACCAGCAGCTGCCAGAGAGCTGCCACGACGCCCTGGGTGCTTGCCGGGGTGCTTTGCGGTTTTTCTGCAGACGCTAGAGTTTTCTCCGTGGACTGGCTCTTGAGCCCGATTTGCATGTTTTGTATTTTCTGTCCACCGATCGGTGCCGGACTTGTGTGTGTGACCAGTCGTAGCGTCCGCCTTGAGATTCTGCATCTCTAGGTTCAGACGGCGTAGCGTTCTGATTTGTCTGCGCAGAGTTACGGCCAAAACAGTGTTTTTGGGCCGGTTTTAGGACAGACCTTGCACTGCCGCGTGCGACACCTGTCGTGCGCCGCGGCAGGTATTTATACTGTGGACTTGTCATTTGTTATCTCTCTCTGCAATTATATTCAGTTTGAGTTTCCTGACACTCTGTTCGTGTCCCAACCCAGACCCTTGCAGTTTTGTCTCTAACTTGTGACTGTTGTCACACACTAACCTGGCGCTGACGCCTAGTGTCGCGGCAAGTGGTTAGGAAGGTTCTAGGAAACTTCTCAGTATAAATGTCGATGAGTACATAGATACCAGATTGGTCCCAGGTGTAAGATTTCTTTCTGGGCATGCTGGCCCATGCGAGACGAAACATAAGGTCTGGTGGTGAGTGGAAGAATTGCAGTGCCATGGAAGAGAAGGACGATGAGCCCACAACTGTCCAACAACGCAATGGCTACTGGGGGCTAGCCCGCCAAGCCCCGTCATCCTTGTCGTGCCCAAATGGGCAGACAACGAGTACGCACGCCAAAGTACACACAAGGACAAGGAGACGGGGTCTTTGGAGGCACTGGAACATCTGAGAGTGCCCGGGTCCCGACCGCTGTGAAAATACAAACATCAACCAAAACATGTCCAAATGTCACCATAGAGTCCCAGCATCATCACGAACTTAATGAGCCACAAATCAGGTCTCCCAAGGCACCGGAACATGACACCTATCGTCCAAACCTCTGAGTAGATGTACGAAGCGCACAAAACATGTCAGAATGATGTGTGATTAGACACAAAACATTCTCACAGCACTAGCAGCTCAAGAGCAGAGTGCAGGGTCTCTTCAGGCACCAGCACAAGCCCCCGTGTGGTCGGGTCCTGACCATCGAGAAACTCCTATAAGCCATGAATGGGTGAACAAAGTCGTTGGGATGCATCTGATGTGACACAATTAACATTGTAGCTGCTGGAGCATCATCGGGACAAGTTGTGAACCACCCACTGATACTCAGACAACTCAAGGCCCATACACCAATACTAGGATGGGCCGTTGCGACGGGGGAGGTGAGGGTTGCGAGCAAGGGCAAGTGCCGGGGTCAAGTAAGAAAAGAAAGGAGGGAATAGGAAGGGGGTCGACAGAAGGCATGACTAGGAAGGAAAAGAGGGTAAGAGAGGCGCCGCAAGGGTGGATGATGGGAGAGACGGAGTTTCACCTGCACAAAGAACCGGAAGGTGAGACATGAAGTTACACGCACATCAAGGAGAGGATTACGGCACAGATTAACAGAGAAGGTGAGACGGGATGGAAAGAATTTGAGGAGGCGGAGGGGAACCAAATCAGGCCATTGGTAGAAAAGATGTTGTAGAGGTGGACAACACAGGAAAGAGCTGTGTTGTGATTTGCGCATGCGCCACCTGACTAAACTGTGATCTCTCACATTATGTAAATGCTTGTGCAGATGACTGACTTAGCTGACATTCACAACGGCAGGTGTAGAGCGGATGGAGGGGATGTCGTACCATGGTGAGAAATCTGTCCCTTGCTGTGGAGCTTCCTAAGAGAAGGAAACTACACTAGAGCGCAGGTTGGGGCAGTGGCGGTGTTGATGCAGCGTGCTGGCTTCCACGCAAGTTGCTTAGTCTGCTGCCCCCTCAGTCTGCTGCTCTAGAGTCTAAGTCTGAGCGCTCTGGATTTGTAGCTCAGAAATGCGCGCGCCAGTGTTAGCGTCAGAAAGCAGTTGAAAACTGGAAGTAACTGATTAGGAGTGAAGAATGAGCAACAATGGGAAACCCCTCCAAGTTCTAGCTCCCCCCCCCACTAGTGTAGAACTTGTTACTCAGCTCACCAGCCAATCAGAAAATAGTCCTTGACCTATTTTCTGGCAGGCAAGGTTTTCTCGGTGAGCCCTGACAGACGTCCGACAGCCCAAAACTTAGGCGTCGTTCGTTTTGCTTGAAAACTAGACCATACCATAATACCAACGCTGCAAACGCAGTCGTGCGGTCAGAATCAACTAGAAAAATAGCAACAAAGAGTTATGGCTGCCCGAACCTAGGCAGTGCCTACGACGGTCCATGATGCCAAACAGTGCCACGCATCAAGCGACATGGACCCTAGGCAGAGCATGATGCTACAGATGCAATGTCACGGTTAGAATTAGCGTTGGGTTCATGCAGACAGCATCGGCGGTGGTAGTGACCGCCGGCGGCCCGACTGCCGAGGAGGCCTGCCGATGGAGCTGAGCACATCACCGGAGGGAGGAGGCTCCAGTGAACTGCGAGTAGGCCTCAGTGTGCGTCAGCTCCATCGTACGACACTCGAGCAGCATCAAGTCTCGCCGTCAGTCATCTTCACGCCAATGTACACAAGCCAAGAGGACACAACAGAGCACAATGAGAGATGTGCAAAAAGCAACACAACCCCATGACTCACAGGCGTAGTGCACATGTGCGGGCAGAGACACAGTCAACAACCAAACTCCCGTAGGGCACAGAGAAACGCAGGAAGGGACAAAGAGAGCCACTCACGGACGCACGCCAACTGAACTCACAGCCTTCTTGAATGAGTCACGCTTCAGTGCCTTGCTAAAAAATTCAGCCAGCTGCCGTGCTGTCTCAACCCACACAATGCTAATGGTGCATGAAACAACGAACGCACATAGTGATACTCAACGTTGATGTGCTTTGTGCGTGTGTGATGCACGCCGTCATTGTCGGGAATGGCCATGGCACTCTCATTGTCATAATGCAACGTGATGGATGCGACAAACTGATGCAACTCGGACAACAGACGACGCAACCACACACTCTCACACGCGCCTGAGCCAAGGGCCACGTACTTAGCCTCAGCAATGCTGCGTGCGCTGCGCCCCTACTTGCCACTGCGCCAAGAGACATCCGTGACGTCGATCAGAAAGATCCAGCCTATGTGACTCTTACCGTCTGGACTGTGGGCCTAGGCACTGCCCGTGTAGCCCACCGCGATGACAGACGGCTGGCGGCGGAACATGAAACCTCGCCAAGGAGTCAAGACGACGTAGCGCAGTACTTAGATCGCGGCCTCGAAGTGGAGGTGACGCGGCTCCTGAGAAAACTGAGCCAGGAGGTTGACGGCAAACGCGATGTCTGGGCGCGTCGTCGTCGCTAGGAACATTCATGACGTGATGACTCGCAGATACGTGGTCACTTCAACTGGCTCCCCCACAACGGTTGGGTCAGGAATTTTCAGCTTCACCTGGCCATCACATGACATGGGTGAAGATGCACTGGGCACGAGGGGCAGGTCCTCGGCGAAGTGAGTGGACAGGGTCTACACATAGGCAGCCTGGTGGACATGCAGGATGCCTTGTGAGCGATCACGCTCGGGCTCCATGCCCAGGAAGACTCATGCAGACCCAAGATCCTTCATCTGGTAGGTGGTGTGCAGCAGGTTCTTGACACGCTGGACGGCAGCCATGTCAGGCGACGCACTGAGGAGATCAACGATGTAGACCAGGACAACGGCGAGGGTATGGCCTCGCGGGCTGACAAATAGTGCGGGGTCAGCGGTACTACGTTGAAGGCCGCCGCGAAGGAGCATGCTGCTCATCTCCTGGTTCCAGCACCGAGGCGACTGCTTCAGGTCGTAGAGGGCCTTCCGCAGCCGCCAGACTCTCCCAGTGCCGTCGTCGAAGCGTGAAGGCTCCACCATATAGAGCTCCTCACCCTCCAGTGAACCATGGAGGAAGGCGTTGCTCACGTCCATCTGATGCAGCTTCCACCCATGTTGGGCTACCAGACTGAAGAGCGCTTGACTCGTGGAGAATCGGCCAACTGGGGCAAAGATCTAGTCGTAATCAACCCCAGGGACTTTAGCAAACCACTTGGCTGTGAGGCGGGCCTTGTACTTGTCCAAGGACCTGTCGGGCTTCCATTTGCGCCGAAAGACCCACTTGGCACCAATGGCCTTCCCACCCAGAGGGAGGTTGACAAGGTCATACACGTGGTGCTGCCGGATAGGAGCAAGCTTGTCAGCGTAGGTAGCATCCCAGTGTGCGGCCTCAGAAGAGGCTCGAACCTCACGCAGGGTAGCTGAGTCCTCTGGGTGTCTGGAGCAGACTGAGAGAGCGTGTGCGTCTCGTACTCTAGGTGGGATGCATGCGAGTGCAGCCATGACAGCATGCCGATGCTCGTGATGGAGCATGGCGTAGCCCACGAATGAACCAACCCAGCCTCCAACCCAATTTCCAACCCAACTTCCAACCCAACTTCCAACCCAGCTTCCAACTCAATGTCCAACCCGGTGAAGGTCTGCGATGACAGCCGAAGTGGTCAGGTAGACGGCCTTGGTGCCAAGTTCCCCACTCATGACCGCAAGAGTGGAAGAGACACGCGGAACGACAGGGGGCCGCGACGCCATAGGGTGAGGTGCTGCGGTCTGCACACTAACCAACGACCTTGGTCGGAGGCTGCCGTCTGGGCCACGTGTGTAGCGCGGTAGGGAAGGAGATGGCACCGAGTCTGACGGGCCAGCGGAGGCGGGCAGGGCTGCTAGGCCGGAGGGACCAGTGGACGCGATTAGGGCTACCGGCTCGGATGGACCAGCGGATGCGACTGGGGCCCCCGGCCTCGAGGGGCCAGCTGGCATGACTGGGGCGGCTGGCCCGGAAGGACCAATGGATATGACTGGGGCAACTGGTCTGGAGAGACCACTTGACACGACTGAGACCGCTGGCTCGGACGGGCTAGCGAGCGCGTCTGGGGCTGCGGGCCCGGAGGGGTGAGCGGGAACATCTGGGACCGTCGGCCCGGAGGGGCCAGCGGGTGCATCACGGACCGTCAACAAAGCCTTGGACTGACGAGAGACATAGAGAACGGTGCAAGGACGCCTGCAGGGGGCGAGCTTGCCATCCTGCTGTGGGGCGGGCAGCCACACAATGGCCACGCATCCCCATACGCGAGCAGGGCGGAGGTCGGCCATATGACCGCACCAGTGCTGGTACGGTGTGGACTGGCGGGGAAGGGGTCCGTGAGGAATCCGGTTCATGACCCATGTCATGTACGCCATGGCTTCAAAGTAGAAGCCATCAGAGAGGCCAGACTCAATCCACATGGTGCAGACGGCATCGGCCATGGTACGGTTCCACCTCTCAGAGACGTCGTTCTAGGCGGGCGTGTAGGGCATGGACGTCTCGTGGTGGATACCGCGGGAGGGAAGAAACATTGTGGTCTCGCCCATGTACTCAACACCAGGAGCGGAGAAAAAGCGGCGAAGAGGTCGACCACACTCACGCTCCCTAAGGACAAGCCAGTCCTGAATGGCACGGGTGACATCGCTCTTTTGCTAAAGGCAAAAGACCCAGTGGTAGCGCGAGTAGTCGTCAATGAGGGTGAGGAAATAACGTCCATGATCTCCGACGGACACGGTAGGGAGAGGACCCATGACGTCGGAATGGACCAGGTCGAGAGGGGCAAAAGCACGGGAGGCGGAGAAAGGGTATGTGGACCGATGCATCTTGCCCTGAGCGCAGTCAACATACTCTGTGGGACACGGCAAAGGGAAAGTCTCAAGGTCAAGGCCCTTGGCCGGCTCGGTGTGGAGCATACTGTCGACGGCAGCAGAGTGGACGTGGCAAAGGCGGCGGTGCAAGAGACGGGTGTGCTACGGAGAAAGCGTGCTGGTGAAAAGCACATGGCCTGCGGTGGCCGACGAGGAGGTAACAAAGGGAGAGGAAGACAGACGAGGCACGTGCCATAGGTAGCCACTGGCAGTGGCGTGGAGAATGACAAGACCGGACGGACGCAACGACACAGTGCCAACACCATGCGAGTGCACAACGTCCATGCTCATGCGGTCAAGGGCAGTAACAGACAGGAGGCTGAGCTCAAGACCGGGGACGAAAATGACATCGGTCGAGAACACATCACCGGCAGGACCACGGAAACAAACGATACCAACGCTTGTGACAGGTAACACTTGGCC
This sequence comes from Penium margaritaceum, assembly GCA_023375785.1. Classification (NCBI taxonomy): domain Eukaryota; kingdom Viridiplantae; phylum Streptophyta; class Zygnematophyceae; order Desmidiales; family Peniaceae; genus Penium; species Penium margaritaceum. The sequence goes on along the minus strand of SZWC01001287.1, from coordinate 273,544 downwards.
GGAGCCTCTCCTGACACCAGAGACATCGCCAACATGACCAAGCATACTAAAGGCCTTGCGAGAGGCCGTCATGTGATGCGTGGCTCCGGAGTCGATGATCCAGGTCTCGGGCGGGTCCTGGACCGGAGTCGCCAAATCGCTAACAGTCACATGGAAGCAAGCAAAAGACGTAGACGCGGTGGAAGGGGGTACGAACCGAGACTGCCAATCATCAAGCCATGAAACGTTGTCACGGAGGGGAACAGGGGAGACCACGGGAAACGGTGAGATAGACGAGGGCACGACCGCAACTCAGTCTCAGTCATGTAGGGCAAGGGAGTCGAGCAGGAGGTGACGCAACATGCACTTCCCTGGGGGGGAGGGCGAGGCAGGCCGAGCTGGAGCGCAATGAACTGCTCCAACTGTCGCTCATGCGTGGATGGCCTCGGAGTGTAGACAGAGTGCGGAGTGACAGCGCCGGAGCTTGGATAGAACGAAGACTACCCTGGTGAAGGGAACGACGACGCCAACGGCTGCGGATGATGCTACTCAGGAGCTAGCGTCTGCTAGACCGGGGTCGCGGTCAGAGGAGTGGAGCTACTGAATGGGGTGGAGGCGTCGGAGGCGGCAACAGTGACGGCGGCAGAGGCGAGACGGCACTCCTGGTGGCGACGCATGGTGGCAATGATGCGATCCTCGTCCGTCGGTAGCGGGCACGTGCACCACCCATGCCCTGGCAAGCCACAGTTGTGGCAGACCGAGCCACTACCATTGGACCCAGTTCACTATTGTTTTTGCTGTTGCTGTTGACCCTTCCCCTTCTTGGCTTGACGCTTCTTCTTTCCTGGCAACGAGGAGCTAGTGGAAGTCGCTGCTGCAGGGGAGGCGACGGCCACGGAGGCAACGGCAGGTGAGGCCAGGACCTCTGTGTACTGGAGGCGAGACTCCAGATGAGCTTCCTCAATATTGAGGAAGAGCTCGTATGCCCAGGGCATGAGGGTGCCCTGGGCCACCATGGTGGAAAGGACCTCCTAGGAGTAGTGGACGAAGACTTTCGCGTACGCACTTGTGGCACCCCGCTTGATGGTGAGGAGCGCGATGAGAGGGGGTGGAGCAAAGGTGCCGAGGCAACATAGGATGTCCTCAGCCCGCTGCCAATAGTCGGTGACAGTCTCGGTCTCCCCCATGTGCAGGGAGTTGAACTCCTGCAGCAGATGGCTTGTCTCAGCCGCGCTACATAGACGATGGGGACAAGCGAGAACATGCCATGCGACAGCAGGGTTTGGTGTCTTGCCAGAGATGAAGTCACCGAGGAAGGGCTCTAGGGCTAGGCAGAATGCCGGAGGAGCAACGGGGACGAGAGCGCGTGCGGTGCGACCAGCGTCATACAGCTGGTCACCTTGGGTGGAGTCGTACGGAAGGGTTTAGTATACCCACAAGCCCTCACCGTGCACCCAGATGCGAAAGCTGAGCTCCCAGCTCCAGAATTGCTTGCCGACCTGGAGCAGCGGCGGCGACGTCTCAAAGTCCTTGGGCCTGCGGCCAGCGCCCGGAGTGGGGCCAAGGACTGAGGTCACAGTTTGACTTTGGCGCTGAGTATGCAGCTGCGCAAGGTCATGCGTAGCAGCAGACACAAGGGGGCTTGCGTGCCCTGGAGGGATGAAAGGCAGCGGGCCACTGGTGTGAGTCTGAGAGGCCGACGGATGCAGTGCTACAAGCTGCTGCGTCAGAGCCGCAAGCTGTTGTTGGGTGGCGGCTAGGGGGTCGAAGGCGTCGGCGACAGAGCCTGTGGACTGCTGTTACTGATGCTGCTGCTATTCCTGTTGCTACTACTATTGCTGCTGCTACTATTGCTACTACTGCTGCTGGTGCTGCTGTTGTTGCTGCTGCTACTGTAGCTGCTACAAGAAAGAGGGGGTGTAGCCCCCCTGGGGGTTCCCCCAACGGAGGAGGACCCCTCCTTAATGTAGTTGTTAGCCATGGTGTTGGTGTCTTGTTCTCTGTTTTTTTTTTCCTTCCTTTTTGTGTGCTGGTGATGTCAGTAGTGACATCAGCCTATGACGGCTGACATCAGCAGTTGTTGCTTGCGTTATCTACTACTGCTGCTATTCCTATGGAATTTCTTCCCCCCCTTATCTTGTTTTTATTTTTGTGTGTTGATGACATCAGTAGTGATGTCAGTAGTGAAGTTAGCAGAAGGCTGCTGACATCAGCAGCGGTCATTGTTGGAGCAGCTACTGTGCTTCTGCAATCAGTGCTGCTGCTGCTGCTACTACTGCCACTACTGCTACTACTGCCCTGCTATTGTAGCAGCTGGTGCGGCTGCTGCTGCTGCTGCTGCTGCGGTTGTTGGTGCAGCTCCGGCGGCTGCAGCTGCTGCAAATGCTGCTGTTGCTACTGATGTTTTTGCTACAACTGCTGCTGTTGCTGCTAAGCTGCTGCGTGCTGCTACGGCTGCTGCAATGGCTGTGGCGGTGACGGCAGCCACAGCAATGCTGTTGGCGGGGTGGGGGGTTTTTTCTCCTTCGGTTTTTTTTCTTTTCCTTTTGCTCGTCACAACAAGCTCACTGCTTGCTGTGAGGAGTGAGCCGCGAGCAGCGAGCTCGCTGCTCGCTGTTGCCTGCTCGCTGCTCGCTGCAAGGAGCGGGCTGCGGGCAGCTGTAGCTTCTGCTGCTGCTACTATTGCTACTGTTCGCTGCTGCTACTGCTCGCTGCTACTACTGTTGCTCTTGCTGCTGCTGCTCGCTCCTGCTACTGTTGGCTGCTGCTGTGAGCTGCTGCTGCGCACCGCTGTTGCTGGCTGCTGCTGCCACTGATTGCTGCTGCTGCAAGCTGCTCCTGCTGCTGCGGGCTGCAGCAGCCAGCCACTCAACCTGGAGGACATCACCACGTGCGTTGTCGCAAGCAAGGGCTTGATGTGGCCTGCCGCTCACCTCCTCGCGTCCAGCGTGGGGGTCAGTGCTGCCGGAAAAAATCCGGCAACATTTCCCCTGGCCCAGTGGCCGTGGGAAAATTTTTTACGCCGCCACCAGGCAGGTCAATGCTGTCGGAAAAATCCGGCAGCACTTCCCCTTCACTGGTGCGTATGGGAGGTCCGCTGGCGTAGTCAGGCACCTGTACGCCAGTGGTTTGGTGCTGCTGCTACGCTCTTGCTCTGATACCAAAAAGGAAACTACACTAGAGCGCAGGTTGGGGCAGTGGCGGTGTTGATGCAGTGTGCGGGCTTCCACGCAAGTTGCTTAGTCTGCTGTCCCCTCAGTCTGCTGCTCTAGAGGCTAAGTCTGAGTGCTCTGGATTTGTTACTCAGAAACGTGTGCGCCATTGTTAGCGTCAGAAAGCAGCTGAGAACTGGAAGTAACTAATTAGGAGTGAAGAATGAGCAACAATGGAAGGCCCCTCCAAGTTCTAGCTCCCCCCCTCTAGTGTAGAACTTGTTACTCAGATCACCAGCCAATCAGAAAATAGTCCTGGACATATTTTCTGGCAGGCAGGGCTTTCTCGGTGAGCCCTGCCAGACGCTCGACAGGCCAAAACCCGGGCGTCGTCCGTTTTGCCTGAAAACTGGACCATACCATAACACCAACGTTGCGAACGCAGTCGTGCGGTCAGAATCAGCTAGAAAAATAGCAACAAAGAGTTATGGCTGCCCAAACCTAGGCAGTGCCTACGACGGTCCATGATGCCAAACAGTGCCACGCAGTAAGAGACATTGACCCTAGGCAGAGCATGATGCTGCAGACGCCATGGCACAGTCAGAATTAGCACTGGGTTCATGTAGACAACATCTGCGGTGGCAGTGATCGCCGGCGGCCCGACCGCCGAGGAGGCCTGCCGATGGAGCTGAGCACGTCGCCGGAGGGAGGAAGCTCCAGCGAACTGCGAGTAGGCCTCAGCGTGTGTCGGCTCCACCGGACGACACTCCAGCAGCATCGAGTCTCGCCGTCAGTCATCTGCACGCCGATGTACACAAGCCGGGAGGACACAACAGAGCACAATGAGAGATGCGCAAAAACCAGCACTACGCATCAACAGTGGGCAGTTAGCTGCATTCGTTGCAACCACCTTCCCTCGTGTCCCCAACAATCATAGGCGGTTGTTTTGGGTAGCATGGATCCTTTCTAGGTCCATACAGTTATGAATTTTTCTGGTTGATTCTGACTGCGTGTCTGCGTTTTCAGTGTGCATGTTTTGGTGCTGTCCAGTTTTCAGGGAAAACAGACAATGTCACAGTTTAGGCCCGTCGGTCCTTTGGCAGAAGAAAAATGATTGGCTGGTACACTAACTAGCCTCACAGAGGTGAGGGCCTAGCTTAGTGTGAGAGGGGTCTCCCACCTGAGCTCATTCTTGTTGTTACCTCAGGTAACATTGAAATTTTGCTACTGTTCTGGCGTTAACTCCTTGGGACGATGTTTCCCTCTCATAGCCGAGCGGCCAGCAATGCTCAGACGCGAAGTCTTGGCACGACAGGTGACGCAGTTTTGTCCAAGTGCATGAGGCGGCAGAAAAGATTCTTTCACAGACTAGCACAAAAATTCTTTGAGCTTGTTACAAGAGACAAAACATAGCAGAAGTACTAAACTTAACAGCAGTCGCTACGTACATGAGCCAGCCAACGTTGGCAGAACGCCATACGCACAAGTGCAGGGAAAACTCTGCCATGTTTTCCCTGACAGAGTTAGACCTACCTAGTGGTGGGTTCAAAATGCTCCCGACATGGAGTAAACGCTGTCCCCCCTTTTCTTTTCTTTTTCCTTTCCCCGCAGCACTCACACTGTGATGGTGATAGCATAAGCAGTAATGCAACTTACTTGAAGCACGAAGGCACCAACAGCGGAGCCAACACACATGCCATTGGCAACGTCATGCAACAGGAAAGTGTCCGAACTGTTGTACATCCTTCCTTGTATTATCCTCGCTCCTCCTTGTCCCCTTCCTTCACGTGTCGGTGCCTCCCTCACGACCTCCCATTCTTCTGGGTTCAACCACGTCATGAGGTCAGGAGGCAACAGCCAGAGAAAAAAATTGGGTGTTGCAAGGGGAGAGGCATGAACTCATACTGCCGCAGTTGGCAGTGGCTGCCACGTGGCACCATGCCAGCCACTACCATCCGCGGCAGCAACAGCCGTAGCAGTAGCCATCCAGGAGGGCATATCAACAGCAGCACGGGATGTAGCAGCTGATACTACGGGCTTTGCCTGCACTACTGCAGTTGCAAAGAGTGGCAGCAGCAGCAGCTGCTACATAGGTGCTGGCAACGAGCAGCCAGAGTAGGGGAAGTGTCAGAGAGCAGTAGCAACACCAGCTGCAGCGGTGGTGGGAGTGAGCAGCATCAGCAGCAGCAACAGAAGCAGCAGCATGCAAAAGCAGAGGTATTGTTAGCTTGCAGCAGCAAGCAGCAACAGAGCAGCCACAGAAACATACATGGCATCATGATCGCAACATAAGCAACAGCAGAACCAGAAGTAGCAGGCTCGGCAGCTGCAGTAGCAACTTAGACGGAAGCTGCAGAAACTTCCACACAGCTCCCTCCACCCTTTCCATCATGAGGCAGCCAAGGGGCTGCCAGCCAGCAGCCACTGAACTAGAAACAAATGTCAAGTGAGCATTTCACCAAATCTGTTGAGGGGGGGGACACTCGTTGACAAAGGGGGTATGAAAAAATCATGCCAGGATATTCAATCTTTTCTGCATTGCAAAAAAAGTGCAGTTTTTTAAGATATGATAGCTTTCATTGTCAGCCCTATGTCAAGCAGCAGCAGCAGCAGCAGCAGCTACGAGATTAGCAGCAGCGGTAGTAGCGTAAGAAGTATTTGTAGCATCAGCGGCAGTAGGCAAAGCAATGGCAACAACAGGATTTTTTGCTCGCCACCATGGCCGGGTATGGCACCGTTCATGCGACACAGTCCACCTCAGCTGGTGATGCGCAGAGCACGACCACTTCGCCAGGTGATCCCGTCGTGTCTCTTTTGCAGCAGGTTGATGACCTGGAAAGAATCTTGGCCACCTCAAAACCTGCTCAGATCTCCAGTTCCAGGCAGCCGCTTCTCCCAGGCCAGCACGGTCTTGCGCTCTTTGTCATAGTACAGACAATCTCCTGGAAACATCACCAACAAAAGAATCATTTGGTCTCTACCATCCTTGGGTCCCTTGATAGTGTAGCTGGCGCTTAGAGCAAGCCAAAAGAATTTAAGGCACCACCATCCAGGCTCGAGATGGGGCATTTCCCTTTCTGGGAGCCTGATGCTCCGCCTCTGGGCTCAGGGTGAGGATCTTTGAACTTTCTACACTTTGAAGTAAAACTCATACTGTCGATATTGACCTTGATCCCTGTGAGGCCTAGAGCACCCTCATCTTTCCTCATCATGCCTCTGGTCAGGCCGCTATCAGCCGCCTCCTGAAGGTGTTCAATGACCTCAGGATGAGCGACTCCAAGTCTTTCACCACCTACTAGCGGCATGCGCAAGATCACCTACGTCGGCTTGGCAAGGCTGCCCCACTGCCATGGCCGCCATCCCAATCATGAAGAATGGTATCACCTCCGACTACTCCAAGATCCTTGTTGAATTCAATCTGGACATGCCATAGCGTACAAGGGCACACTGATTTCCTAGTTCTTTTCCCAGCTCCTGAGTACAAGGAGGCAATCCAGGACACCCGCCTGCCTTGTGGTACCGCATCACAACTGGAAGTAGTCAGGTCCTCCCTCCTATGCCTTTGTCATTTGAGAAACTTGGCACCACCGACGCCACGCAGGGAGCAGGCCACAATAAAGAGAAACGTGGGATGAAGGAAAAACAAAAGGCCCAGTAGCCCTCCAATACCAGCTCCCCTTGTGGCAGCTCCATCACCTGCCGTAACTGTGGCAATCCAGGGCATGGTTAGTATACCTGCCCCTTACCCACTGACGAGTCTCGTCGTTTTTGCCATCTGCTGCAAGCATGAGATGCGCCTCCCTATCGCAGCATTTACCAATTCCTCTCCTGCCAGCTGTTCCTCCGCTTTGTCAACAGCCTCCTCCACCAACAAAGCAGTGGTCGCAGCTTGTTCCCTGGCCCCTCCTCAGACGTCATCTTTCATCGGGTTCATTCTTGCAGGGACGTCTCATCCAGCATGGTCGACCTCCATCAGTGCAGTTTGGCTATCCCTCCAACACCTCTCTCTAGCATGGCCACGTCATAGTACTTCTGGACACATGAGCCCTCTGCTTTTGAGTGCAAGCTTGAGAAGTTCAATGCGCACTACCTGTGCCTCCCTCCTCATCAGTCGAAGGAAACTATGCGTTGTATGTCTTCTAGTCAGGAGGTCACTAACAGCTGTCAGACCAAGACTACTTTCTATAGTTACTCTCCTCTGGGTTCTTGTTCTACTCCTGACCCGCCTTGGATGATGTTGCCTAGCTTGATGACTGGCACACTCGTATTGCATCTTAGTCCTCTGCGTAGCACCCATTGTGTACGTCTTGCCGTGTGTATCCGTGACCATGATGACACCTGGATCATTGACTCTGGCGCTATGCATCACATGAATTCCTGTCACAAGGAGTTTGCTATGCTTGGCCCAGTTTTTGACATCCAGAATGTCCAAAATGGATCTGGCCAGGTGCTACCAGTTCGTAGCATTGGTGTTGTTTGTTTCAGGTGTCCATCTTTTGATGTCTACGTCACCGATGTTTTGTACGTGTCTAGCCTCAAGCGCAGCCTTCTGTCTTTCACTGCTCTCAACCGCATGAGCATGGATGGCCTCCACTCCTCTGGCGTTGGCATGGTCTCTCCCCATCTTTCTGTTTGTCTACTGGTGCATGCAATTTCCCTTAAACAAACATGCTACGTCACTTGTCTGTCCTCCGTGTCTTTACCGACATGCTCAAACGAAGTGTACATATTATTTAGGAGCACCCTATGTGCACAGCATACCTACCTCTTGTACCGTTCCCTTTGCCACATGCATAAACTTCCTGTTCAGAGCACACACACATGTGGCACGTGCTTGGCCTTGGTCCTGCTACATTTCACTGGTGAAGAAAAACCGAGTGCATCTATTGTGCTTAGAGCAAGATGTGCCTGTCCTAGCTTTTCTCTACTTCTCAGACATCGCACACATCTATGCTAGTCCACTCTGACCTTATGGGTCCATTGCGCTTTCAGTCGTTTGCTGAGCGGGATTGCTATGTTCTCACCCTTAACAAAAAGTACTCTCATTTCTTGTGGGTGCTCTGCCTACAGTAGGACAGCGACTTAGCTCCTACAATTTGTGAGTGGCTTCTCGTTTCCGAGCACAAGTGTAGTCTTCCCTTCACTGCTTCCAGTCATCTTGCGGTAGTGAGTTTTTGGGGGATGCGGATGCCTTCCTCATGAGCCAGGATGTCGAACATGAGACCTCCACATCCTACACTCTTGAGCAGAACAGGCTCTCTAAGAGCTAGAAGTAGACCATGCCTGATGCAATCCATGTGATGCCCATTGAGCCTAGTCCATCTCAGGGAATCTTATTAGAGGCCATGTTGTACTTCACCTGGGCATAGAACATAATTCTAATAGTCACCAACCTTGTCCCATCATACCCTACCCGACCGCTGTGTAGATCTTCTCCCTCTGTGCATCTAGTGTTCTTTCATCAGCGTCTAGCTCTATGCCATCAAGCACACATCATTAGAAATGCCATCATCCTATTCGGCCTATGTCTGTAAATATGCTTTCATTTTTTGTGAGACCTGCTTGCCTCCTTCATATCTCCTTCATGCCCTAACCCTCAAGGTGCTCATCATTGTACTTGTGTGGATTTTCTCACGTATGGTTAATGGGGGCCTTTTTCTGCACCGGTTTTAAACTGCACCCGTCTAGTGTGTGATGTTGTCCTATATGGAAAACTCGACCCCCACCCCTATGGGGGGGTCTAATGTGTGGGGCTAGTGTATGAGTGAATTGCGCTCGTTCCACACACAAAAGTACACTGATCATGAACTCAGTGTGTGATTTCATCCTATATAGAAAACTGGACCTCCACCCTTATGCGGAGGTCTAGTGCATGGAGCTAGTGTATAAGGGATGTGTGCTTGTTCCCCACACAAAAGTACCCTGATCACGCACTCAGTACGTGATTTCGTCCTCTTTGGAAAACTGGACCCCCACCCCTATGGGGGGGTCCAGTGCGTGGGGCTAGTGTATGAGTGCAGTGCGCTCGTTCCCCACACAAAGTACACTGATCACGCACTCAGTGCGTGATTTTATCCTCTATGGAAAACTGGACCTCCTCTCCTATGGAGGGGGTCCAGTGCGTGGGGCTAGTATATGAGGGCAGTGCGCTCGTTTCCCACACAAAAATACACTGATCAGGCACTCGGTACGTGATTTTTTCCTGTATGAAAAACTGGACCCCCTCCCCTATGGGGGGGTCCAGTACGTGGAGCTAGTGTATGAGGGTAGTGCGCTCATTCCCCACACAAAAGTACCTTGATCACGTACTCAGTGCGTGATTTTTTCCTCTATGGAAAACTGGACCTCCTCCCCTATGGGGGGGTCCAGTGCATGGGGCTAGTGTATGAGGGAAGTGTGCTTGTTCCTCACACAAAAACACACTGATCATGCACTCAGTACGTGATTTTGTCCTATATGGAAAACTGGACCCCCACCTCTATGGGGGGTTCCAGTACGTGGGGCTAGTGTATGAGGGCAGTCCGCTTGTTCCCCACACAAACGTACACTGATCATGCACTCAGTTCGTGATTTAGTTCTCTATGGAAAACTGGACCTCCTCCCCTATAGGGGGGTCCAGTGCATGGGGCTAGTGTATGAGGGCAGTGCGCTCGTTCCTCACACAAAAACACACTGATCACGCACTCAGTGCGTGATTTTTTCCTATATGGAAAACTGGACCTCCTCCCCTATGGGGGGGTCTAGTTTGTGGGGCTAGTGTACGAGGGAAGTATGCTTGTTCTCCAAAAATAAGTACACTGATCACGCACTCAGTGTGTGGTTCTATCCTACATGGAAAACTGGACCCACACCCCTATGGGGGGGTCCAGTGCGCGGGGCTAGTGTATGAGGGCAATGCGCTCGTTCCCCCCACAAAAGCAAATTGATCACACACTCAGTGCGTGATTTCATGCTTTCTGGAAAACTAGATCCCCACCCCTATGGGGGGGTCTAGTGCGTGGGTCTAGTGTATGAGGGCAATGCGCCCATTCTCCACACAAAAATACACTGATCATGCACTCAGTACGTGATTTTGTCCTATATGGAAAACTGGAGCCCCTCCCGTATGGGGGGGTCCAGTGCGTGGGGCTAGTGTATGAGTGCAGTGTGCTCGTTTCCCACACAATAATACAATGATAACGCACTCAATGCGTGATTTTTCCTATATGGAAAACTAGACCCCCGCCCCTGGGGGGGGGGGGGGGGGGGGGGGGGGGGGGTGTCATGTACGTGGGGTTAGTGTATGTACATACTCGATGTGTACATACACAATTTGAGTACACTAGAATTTCAGAGCCCTTGCCTAGTGCAAGCGCACTACTAGAGCGCACTCAAAATTTAGTGCGTGATTGGCTCGCCATCAACCATATTTGGCTATGGCAGCATGATGGCATGGAGGAGCATGGAATGTGACGTTGACTGTGGTTGCATAACCTCTGCATGTTTATATACATTGGTACCCTTGAGCCGTGGGTGAATGTTTTGATTTGTGAGTGTATTACCTCACTTACCTATACTGTGACCTCTCAGTTGGTGTACATGCCCGTCGGCAGACATTGACAATGACCGGCACTGAGCGATGGAGGGGACGTCCCACTGTGGTGAGACGGACGGCTATTGTCCCTTCTCGTGGAGCCACCAACTTGACAGCAGAGTGTGGCCAGCTTCATCGGCAGTGTCCACCATTGCTCACGTCACCAATATGCATAAGCTTTTGCTTTGAGTAGGTTCAGGCAGATCTAACTCTGCTTAGTTATTTTTCTAGCTGATTCTAGGTGCACATCTTTGTTTGCAGCGTGCATTTTTTGGTGTGGTCCTCTTTTCAAGGATAAAAAACAACATCCAATTTTTGGGCCATCGGTGATTTGACAAGGTTTATCGAGAAAAATGCACATGCGAGACAGAAAAGAGATTTTGTTTTTATTGAATGGCAGATTAAGTAACAAGCATCTCAGAGGTGAGGACCTAGCTTAGTCTGGGAGGAATCTCCACCTGAGATCATTGTTGTTGTCAACTGAGATTGTCTTCAGGTTCAATTGCAGTTCTGGAGCTAACTCCTGTCACCCCGAGCACAATTTCACAGAAAATTTCTCTACCTCACTGGGATGAGGGGACAAGGAGGCCTCATTTCAGTCATTGCATCAATGAACAAGGGCAGTTTTCATCACTCCTCACTTGATGGATTGACTAGGGTTTCTGTAATTGACTACAACCTCCCTAGAATAGATGAATAGCTCCTCCATCTCCATGTCTCCTCATCCTGGAATCATTTTTGCCCAATTCCTATCCTTACAAATAGATAGATTAATAGAATCTATATGACGAAGTTCTTGAAAATGTCTGTTGGTTTCTCTTTGGTTGGGATGTACTTCCAGCTATCCTTTCCTTCAGCTAGGGCATCGCGTACCAAATGATGCTACTGCTTTGGATGCTTGGTTTGATCAAGGATTAATAGATCTCCATGGAATTCAATAGCACTGTGATTCCTCATAGTTATTTGAGTATGATCTGTAGGATTGAATCCCAGTTATGCAAGAATAATGCAAAGCCAAACAGCTTCTTTCAGAAGTTACCACATGCCATTCCTTGGAGTCAACAGTTTTCGAATTGACAGCTATAGATCCTTGGATTTTGAATGCAAAAAACAATGGATTGTGTTTTGACCCTCACTACGCAAGGCATGCCTTGAGGGATGCTCGAAGCAATTTTCCATGGATCATTAGAGCCATGTGCACTTTGGAATGGTGGCTTGAAGCTTCACTGGGGTCCAGGGTGCTTGAGGTGTCCGTCACCCAAACTGGTGCCATGACATAGACTGAGGCAATGATGGCTAAACCATAGCACATGTTGGTGGAATTAAGGCCAGAAAATAGAAACATGTCTTTTTTAATTGCACACAGCTCTTTTTGTTTCACAACGTGCATTTTTTCAGCATTCTACTGGGTGCACAGACCCAATGTGTGCACAACATTAGGTCTGTGCACAACAATGTGTGCACAAGAAATAAAGCAACTCGTGATGGGGATGATCACTGAGGATGAGAGTGCGACTTCCTTCCTTTAGCCAATTGATTCTACTGCTTCACAATGCAACAACGTGGGGTATAACTTCAACATGAAAATACAGTCAAGCTCATTTATTTTGCATCTACCAAAAGATTGGAGCCCTTGTTCTACCATTATTGAAGGATGGCCAGAGGAGAAACTCACCTACATTTCAGCTGTGGGGTACATCGAAGGTGCAGCACCATAAAAGTAGGAAGGCCTCATCCTTCTCATTTCCCCTAAATACAAAAATGAAATTTAGTTGTAGTGATGTCAGGAGATGCAGTGATACGGAAGAAATCAAGAAGGGAGCCAAGAAGGGTGTGTACCACACCTATGGCAAGGAGGGCCATTGGGAGAAAGAATTCCGATAGAAGGCACAGATTTAGAGCAAAGGCACTACAAAAGGAGCAGGTCAAATTTTACAATATTCCCGAGTAGCAATCTCAAGGACCGTGTCCAAGTTGAGAAGGCTATTTTGTATCGATTGCACCAAATCTTTCAGTTCCAAAGTGAGTGTCAATGAAAACTCCATAGTTGCAGTTGCCCAATGTGGTAGTAGGATTCGATGTGGTTTTTGTGATGTTCAACATGTTCCCAGCACGGATGGAAGCATTCTGAACATGCACGCATGCATTTGTTAGATTTCCTGTTGGACCAGGATTTTGAGGTGTCATTTTTCAGGATGGGTCAATTCATGCAAATGAGAGCTGGTGGTAAGGTTGTGATGGAGGGAAAGTGTAGGGCCAGGCTTTACATTTTGGTGAAAAAAGTCGTCCCCTGATGATTTAATGCAATAGAATCTACAGAGCGCAATGTCAAATTGGCCAAAGGTGGGAGAGTTGATCTATAGCTGAGGCACTAGAGGCTTGGAAACTTGTTCCACACAATAAAAAAGGACATGGAAAAGCATGAAAAGGTCTGACGATGGACACAGGCATGCATAGGACATACCTGAGGTCATGTATGGTGATGTGTACAGGCTCTTCAAAACATCGTTGAAGAGCAGGGCATAAGGGTGCACACCAAATCCTGGGTTCCCAAATCGGATTCGCAAATCCGGAACCGAGATCCGGATTCGCGAATCCGAATCCGTGAAAATGGATTCGTCAAAGATTCGCAAATCTGTTATGCAAGTCTTTGAAGAATGGACGAGGGGAGGGAGAGGGGGTGAGGGGAGGGTGGCAACTTAGAAAAAACAGTGAGGAGTTCGGGCCAACTCCTCGCATGAGATAACACTTCTTGGTAGGGTTGTCGCATGCATGTCTATTGGCTTGTTTTGGACAGCGAGCCACGTCAGACTCATCACTGACAGACAAGCTTGGTGCGTGTCTGAACAAGCTCACAAACCACTAGTTGCCTTGGTGGGAAATCCACGGCTACCACATCAGGCTTGTCACCGAGCCTGTAGTTTGTCAGCAGTTGGAAACCCAAGTTTGAACTGCCGAGGTCCTGCTGTTGACGCATTGACGAGGACAAGCTCTCACCATCACATGAATCATCATGTGTGTGCGGCGACAAGGGTTGATCCAGACCACTGTCTTTTTTGAAAACTCTTAGAGCCTGCTGCGCAGACCCGTGAAAGGATTCGCAAATCCATGAGGATTCGCAAATCCGGACCCGGATTCGCAAATCCGGGTCCAGGGTTGGATTCGGATCCGCGGATCCGGATCCATCCTAAGATTCGGGAATCCGGCCCGGTGTGCACCCTTAGCAGGGCATGCTTCCTTGTCATCATCATTGATGGCTGCAGCAGAGCACTATACATGTTCTTCTTCATTTAAAGAGGCCAAGTGCAACACCAGCTAAGAGAGTATGTCAAAGCGGTGAAGAAGTAGGATGGCCACAAGGATAGATCAAGTCTCATAAAAATGGGAAAAAAAACATGGGCACAAGCAGCAGGGCATCAAGTTTCAGCTTATTATACAATACACATAATAATTGAATGGCATGGCGGAGCGTAAAAACTCTGCACAAAATGGTGTGGAGAATTCTTGTGGATGCCAAGATTCTATGGATTTTCCAGGCAGGAATTCTGCGTACATTTTGCTACACCATTGACCTCACCCAATGGTGGTACTAGAAGGGAACAAATCAAAAACGGCACATGCAGTGTACAGAGGACACAAGCCAAGTGTGACGCATCTGAAGGTGTTCGGATCTAAGCGGCACACATCGGTGCATTTAGCACCAAGGAGGGATAACAACTTGGAACGGAAGTTGAAACTGTGCTCTGTTCAGCGAATATGAGAGTGCGCACAAGGCATACCTGCTCTCTGAACTATGAAAGCAGAGGACTTTCCACAATAATGATGTTCTACTTCTACTGGTTGATTTCATCAACCAGTAGAAGTGCTATAGGACTATCATCAAAATCAACACATCAATCTCTCTAAAGTTGAGGGATTTGTTTCAACTCCATAAGTATGAGGAGGAGCCAGCCAACACTGAGGTGGACAATTTGCCTTCACATTGCTGCTAGAGTGCACTAAGCTAGTGCAGCTAATTGAGGTTCTGAATCAGCACAAGACAAAACAGTGGCATGGAGGAGTTCCAAGGATGGGGACAATGCAATAGTAGAGCAACAGAAGGACCAGCAACGGGCATCACCAATGTTGTCACGACATAGCCAGAGGCAGCAGAATGGGAAAAATGATATGATGCAATGATGGGCCGCTGAGTCCGCACGGCATAGTGCATGATAAATTTCACCACAAAGCCAAATATTGTGCGAGAGGTACATGCACGGCCTGGCAGAAACTATTGGAATAAAGAAATGAAAGCCCAGATTGTGTCCCTTGTGTAACTGCACACCTGAGTTGGTTGATGAGCCCATATTGGCTATTCAAGGTGAAACTCACCAAGGAAAGAAATATGGAGAAGAAAAATTCTCAGCTGGTTTCAGAGGGATATGTGCAATACAAGACAATAGTTTAAGTAATAGTTGATAGAAAAGGGGTGAGAGTTATGACAGTAAGTTCACCCCTATTACCAAGTTCACAAGCATCTGGAAAATCCTTCTAGTGAAGCCATGAAATATCTCAAGATCTATGAGAAGGATGTCAGAAAATCTTTCAGTTGGCTAATGGAATGGTTAAAAAAATAGATTTCCCTTCAAGATTCAGAAGGATTGGAAATTCTGGAGTGCAAGGGCTGCAAGGTATGAAAGGCCTTGTACAGGCTAAAACAGGTGTCCAGATGCTGGTACCAGCAGATGGACAACTACAACATGAATCTCAGCTTGAAGCTCTGTGAATCAGACCACTGTGTGAAAATGCGATGAAGCATGAGTCTCTATTGAACTCTAGCACTCTACATTAAAAGCCTGCTGTTGTGTGTTACTTCTGGTGGCATTGCATCAACTTAAGAATAAACAATAGGCAATGTATTGGAGGATTGGAGTACCACCACGGGGTGAGCATCATGCAAAGCCAGAGGGCACGCACGCTTCATTCAGTATACGCCAAGTACGTGGCCAAAGTAATGAATTGGAATGACATGGAAGGCTGCAGATCCATGGTAATTTCCTTCTCCACAAGTCGTGATTGAAGTGGGAGGATGGTTTTGCCAAGAAAACAAAGAGGAAGAGGACATGGCACAGATGATGAACCAATTCACTTTCAGCACCCCCATATAGGCCATGATGGAAAATTGACTGGATTTGTTCAAAGAAGTGGGACGAGTTAGAAGATATGTGGCAAACACTTGGCCACTACAGTGGAAGGTGGTCAAGTGCATCCTCTGTTTCTTACATGTAGCACAACACACGCACTTGAAGTTCAACGGCAAGGGAAGGTTTGACTCTTTGCATCTTGCTTCCTACACCAACACAGACTACATGGATGGGAGGAAGTCTACTTATGTCTTACAATGTGGTGCACGAGGAAATATGGTTGTGTCAGAAATTCCACTGCTTAAGCTGTGTTTACATTTCTGGATAAGGTGGTAAAAGAGGCGCATGGCTCTGCATGTTTTTGGTAGACCTGGTCTGCCCACATCAGGATCATTCAGTGGTTCAAGGGGACAAAACAGGATCCATACAACTCAAAAACAACCCCATGCATCACAAGGGGAGGAAGATTATTAATACATGCTACTAATTCGTGCATGACATGGTAGAAAATGGACAGGTTGTGTTGTAGGATTGCATAATGGAGTGCATTCTCGAGGACTTCTTGACTAAAGCACATCGCAGTGACAGACACATCATTAACTTCATAAACTTTGGGCTGATGAGCTATGATAACCTTGAGAGGCATGTGATAGACCTTGGAAGATGGTCGGCATTGAGCGAAGGAAGCATCCGGCATGGAAGATGCATGTGAGAGATCGTCAGATGTTGCCCTATGACATCTCTTGAAGTCAGTACATTGAGGTGGATGGCTATGAATCTTTGAATCATGCAAAACATGGAAAAAAGAATATGGATGTTCCTAAACTTAGGAGATTTTCTGGAATAGCTGCAAGTCTAGCCGTAGAATTTTGCTAAATATTTCAGGGTTATGGTTTGTCAGAGTTCAAAGGTACACCAGGCCATCCGTGTTCTTACAGCAGAATTTGTGCACTGACCAGATAATGATACAGCGGTGACAAGTCGGATACCCACGAGCAAGCATGGCACCGGAGCCCCTTGGAGAACTCTAGCAGGGAATTCCCATCCTGAACTGGAGCAATGTGCACTTTGTAAGGGTGGCTCTACGCCACATTGGCGTATATGGCACTTCAGGGACCCATGAGTCAAGCTGGTGTTGTGACAAGAACTGAGACCTAATCATGCACTCTGGCGCTTCAGCAGTCCAGATTAAGCACTTATTGAAGTGCGGTGACCATATGAATGAGAATGTAAACTTTATGTTTATTTTTAAATGTACACCAAAAAATGTCTAGAGATCCTCAAATTTTCCCTTCCTGGAAGCTGCCATAGTCTTTCTAACTTGATGTGCGGCAATCCAAAGCGTACAAAAAAATGGAGGGTCCCTTTCGCCAAAAACTTATGATCAATTTGAAACTCAGAGCGTGCTAGGATATCATCAATTCTAAAACATCCGTGGGTATCTTTACTGGCCTCTGTGCTCCCAGCTTCTCCTTGTGAGAGTGCAATAGCTTTCATTCTATCCGCGCATGTTTTCTACCAAAAATCTTAAACAACAAATCAGGTGATTTTTCTCTTCTTCTTCTATCGCCAAAAACATTGTAATCATAGGAGCCTTGAGGAGTAAATCTATAGCTGGTTTTTTACTGGAAAACTTTCATATCAAAGCCAAATTGCAGGTCCTTGAAACTTCTCATCGCAGAAACTGCATGCATCTTCATCGGTTTCTGGCACCCTGGCTGAGAATTCCACCAGTGAGTGCAAGGTCATGGTGTGTGCCAACAGAAGCATACATGAGGAGTGTACAAAAATGGGATATGAATTTCTTTCAGATACATATACAAGGTCTCCTCATTGTGTTTGTTTTGTGGTTGAAACTTTTTCCATGCAGCAACTCAGTATGGATCACTGTGGGATCCATATTATTTTTGACAAATTTTCATTCTTAATTGTTGCTTCAAGGGCCACACGTCACTGGCCCCTGGAATTCTTTGTTTTGAACACTGTATGAAGGGTATGAGAAGTTCTTAAGAGAATCAGGTCATCTACATAAAGAACCACTCTATCTGATGTTCTAACCTGTGAACATAGACATTGTGATCTGAGCGAAGATGTACAAGGCCATGAGCAAGGAGTAAGTAATGGAATTCATTTTTCCATTTCCCTTGTGTGCTCTTTGGGTAAGAGAAGGACTTGTACAAAGGACTTGTGCACAGCAACTTTGCCCCTGGGATGCAGAAACACCTGTTTCTTTTTCATGTGGTTGTTTTTTCCATTGAGGTCTCCATAGAAGAATTCGGGTTATACATCCATGCTTTGGAAATTCAAAAGGTCATGAGGATTCACTGTCAGGATTAAAAGTGTCAGAAAAACACATAGGAACAGGCACAACAATGATATTGTAGTTGAATTCTGGATGAAATTTGTCTCCGCAAGCACCAAGGCATAAGTATCAGCTCTTCATGTCATCCATATACTTTTCAAGAACCTCTTTCCTTATTGCAAAAATGAGAAGCTACTGGATGAGGAACGAGCTGTCAAGTTTTATTTAATGACCTTACAAAAACACACTATTAAAACAACGAAAATTAGGATAGAAAGCATGACAGAAGAAACATATAAAAATCATTGAAACCACAACACAACTTCCTTAAATTAAGTGTTCAAACATGAAACACATTGGAATGTGTGATTATTCCACATAGATGTTTTGCATAAACTACATTGACTACCTTGATGTGGGAAGGGGCATCTCACTTCAGCAAGATTTGCATGAAGTGTGTCTGAGAGAGGAGTCTGGAAAATTATTATGAACAAAACAAAACAAAACGGAAACCTTCTGAGCATGTGCCTTTCAGCCACAGGGCCTTCATCAGCAAACAAGTGAAATGACAGAATGGATATGCATGCTTTATTGTGCGAGAGGAGACACACATCAAAAGAAAGCAAGGAGAGTGCGGCGGCTGTCATGTGGGTGCAATCCGCCTATTCTCTAAGCCTAGCAGACACGAGACAGGACCTCGTTGTACATAAGTGTATCACTGATCAATTTTGATATGAAGAAGTCCTTCAACGTATCATTTCCTAAAAATCGTAAGGGCCTGTTTTGGATACACCTTCTCTGATCCCTATCTGTACCAAACTCAAAAACAACTTTGGAATAGAGCCATTCTTAACTACGGGAAGCTTTGTCACTCAAGCATATGGTTGCTACTTAGCAACCATATGCTTACTTCTTAGCATTACATGTAAAACTGTGTTTCTATTGCGGTGCTCATCACGTACACGATCTTGTACACTTGCCTCATACACTTCCATGATTTGAGGGAAGGAGGAGGGGGATTGGATGTTCTTTTTGAAGAAATTCAAGTGAGCCCCTCACCCCACCCTGAATCTCAACTCTTAAGAGGTTAGTTTTCCAGACAGTGTATGAGGGGGGTTCTAATACATACACACACATGTTGCAAGTAGAGAGATCTTTCATAGAAACAAACACTGTGTGGAAGTGACGTGTACCTTTGTGTATCNACCGGATGTTGATTCCATCCAACGTTGCAGGAGGGAAGAGGAGACAGGGAAGGATCTTACCAAATATTTGTACGAAAACAGGATAAGGGTGAATTAATCTTCAGTCATTCTTTTGTGGCATAGAAATCTTAAGAGGCCTCTAGCGTACAACAGCCCCTAAGAATCAGGTTTAATGTAAATTCATTTTGTTACATGTGTGTACATGTAGAGTGAGTACATGTGTGTTCTCTGACACCAAAGTTTCCAAGAAACTCCATGGATGTTGATTTTTTAATCTGTGAATTATGACATATGTTAATAACATTGTGTTGATTTTTTAAACGCTTTGCAAAGCGTTTTAAAAATCAACACACTACATTTAACATATTTCATGATTCACAGATCAAACAGTGTATCAACAGTACCTAAAGTTCCTAAATGCTGTAACCTTGAAGCTGCTCAAGGTAGCAATCCATTGTGAAACATCTTCCCAGGTCTTTTCAACTATGTAGGAGGCAGCGTCCACCACTTGAGTAGCAAAGATTAGTTCAGTAGGAACATCGCAAGCATTTGTGCCAATGTCCGTGAAATCCGCAAGGTAGCTAGAGTGACAATGGTCATTTGAATAATCCCCGTTGTATTGCCAAGTTTGGTTCTTGCTTGTACTCTCTTGTTGGAGCTTGTGCAATACAAGAAACAACAGCGGTGAGAAAAAAACATAATGTAGAATTCCTTCGATTCATTTTGCTTGTTTTTTTTGTTTGCCTAGAAGAAGTACCATAATTCTTTAGAGCTTTGCAGAATCACCACTCTAATTATGGAAACCTGTGTTTGGTAAACCAAGAAAAGAAACAAACCTTGGACGCCAATCACAATGAGATGCAAAGGGAGCGTGCTCGCAAGGTTGCACAATCCACCATGACAACAGATTTCCAGAGCGTTGGAGTGCGCACAACAAGCCCTCACACGTCACACATCACATGTCACACGTCACACGCACAGTGTTTGACAACTTAAAATTTTATATTGTTGAAAAGCTGTGAGTCGCGGCAAGTCCTCACACTGTAGGATCTGAACAAGTCACGGGTGAATTTCAGGAGCAGTGCTGATATTACCAGGGTTGTAGGAGAATCTCCCCCTGATCAAGATATCTGCACTGACCGTGCAAAACCCAGGAGTGAGCTGGTCATCCACAGATGTGAAGATGGCTCAGGTCAGGTGTGACTCATTGCGACCTAGATTGCTTTTCCTTCTAGGAAGTTAGATAGTGATTATAGAGCAATAATCATGGAAGAATAGGGAGAAACCCATGTTGAAGTGTACTAATGGATCTGTTTTCCTGCAGGGTCCTGTTCATGTTTTCATCAATTCCACATTTTTTAAGTGTTCGAGACACATTGATTTCATTATAGATGCCCTTGTAAACAAAATAATTTTTCAAGGGTGATCCTATTTCTAACTGTTCACAAGTTTCAGAGAATACTTCTTTGACTGTGGTGCTGGCCTTGTTCTCAACACAGAAATTCTGTGAATTGATTCATTTTTTGGCTTCACTTTTTTTCCAGAGGAAGTGAGCATGCATGAACAGGCTGAAATCATCCAGCAAGAGTAAGGAGTTATACTTTCCAGTCATGGATCTGTCTTGTACATAGCACAAGACAGGTCCATGTCATCCTTGTGCACAGTTTTGAGCCTGTTATTTGTGGTGGTGCCACCACGGCTAATGAAAGGTTCACAGATTTTCTTGCAAGCTAGAGAGCCTTCACAGTTTTTGTTGAAATATCCATTTGCAAAATAAGAAGAGGATGTGCCAAAGGACTAGAATTCTACTTATTTATACAGTTGTAGTTTTTCTTCCCCAAAAAGCACACCAGAATTTGATGTAGTGTGAAGCAAGAGTGTCTTATTTCATATCAGAGTATAGAGAGGAGCAGGGGTTGACATGGTGTGCTCCTTGCCATGAGTGCTGTTGATTGTATTCCCTATTTCAGTGGTATAGAAATGGTCAAAAACCTGATATGAATTTAGATTTGGGTTCCTTGGATTTTTCCAGGCAAGATCGAGCTTTGAATTGCTCGATTTGAGTGATTATTCAGAAAGTTAGCCTAGCCCAAAGTTTGGGTGATGGGCGGGTGGAATCTGGTACCCGTCACGGGTGGCAGAATAATCCACCATCGGTGATCCGACTCCAACACCAACAAGTTCCAAATGCACCAGTGGCATAAAGGAAGAAACCACATAGTTATCCTTGACCACGGCAAACTTCTCCTTACCGTCTGGACGAGGAAAGGGGCTCTGACGGGTCACCGTCAAAGTGCCTCCCTTTGCCTAGCGTGTAAGGCAAGATGGTCGGCTCCACCAAAGGTTACTTTGACGGCCACAAAAGGGGCTCTACTTCTGTTCTTTGGCCATCCTTGGATGCATTCAAATGCGTACATCACAGGCTGAAATAATATGATGTAATCTTACTGTGGAAACACATAAATTTGTGTTTTGATTCAGTTTTCCTGAATGCGACTTGGTCTACCCACTCACATCCGTGATCCTTGTGCTCCACACTCTTCACCATTGGTGTCCATTGGCTGCCCCAAACATTGGTAACGTGAACCAGAGAAGGCTAGGCATCCTTGAGGGTGCCTCTACACCCATTAGTTCCAATAAAGA
Source organism: Penium margaritaceum (assembly GCA_023375785.1). NCBI lineage: Eukaryota > Viridiplantae > Streptophyta > Zygnematophyceae > Desmidiales > Peniaceae > Penium > Penium margaritaceum. The sequence continues at coordinate 251,567 of SZWC01001287.1, read as the reverse complement.
GTTATTGTCCCACATGCCGAGAAGGCCTGTAGCTCTACCACTTCCACGCTACCGCCGCGCGTCATGACAATGACGTAGCAAGATGGCATCGGCGTCGTCTCAATGTTTGAAGGGAATGGGTCCCCCTTGTAGAGGTAGAATTTTGAGTTCTACATTGGTGACAAGGGCTTGCTTGAGCTGGTAAGGGTGAAGAGATTTTCCCTCTGGATACTGTGGTGTTGGAGGAAGTGGACAAGTAGAAGAAGCGTAACAAGAAGGTGCTTGCCTTGTTGGCATTAGTGCTGGATCCGACGCAGCTCGCACTCATTCAAGGATGCACGAAGGTTGTGGAGGCCTGGAAGAAGCTCTACACCATCTACCAGTCCACAAACCTTGCTAACCAGCTCTCTTTGTCTTCAAAAGGCTCATCAGCCCCCGAGGCAATGAAGACGACAACATCCTAGAGATCCTGCACTAGGTCGAGTTCCTCACTGCCAAGTGCATAGCCACTGGATGGAAGTTTGACTCTCATCTGCAAGCCATGATCCTCATCCTAGCCTTGCCGAACAGTTGGAGTCTCATGATCACTGTCGTTGATGGCTAGTCTGCCGATGAGGTGAAGTACCCAAAGGTGGATTAGTACATTTGCAATAAACGGATGCAACGTGATGGGAGGGAGAGAGAGTGGGGAAAAATCAAGTTCCACCTATGCCTTCCACCCTCAAAGTGGAGGAGAAGGCAAGAAGGGGAAGGGTGCCAAACAGGGAACCAAGAAAAGTGACAAGAATGGGGAGTGCTACGTCCGTAGAAAGAATGCCACTATGCATGCCATTATCTCAACAGGAAGTCGGACCAACCGAAGAAGGCTGGAAAAAGGGACGACCACGCAATGATGGCGCAAGATTCTGCCAACTTGACAGATGTGGGAGTGACCATGATTGACTCCGGATTGGGCCGCCACACGCAAGGCAAGCTGGCAGCACTCGTTGCATATGGCGCCTCGAAGCGGTGAATGACGATAGCCAACGGCAAAACAGAGCTGGTTGCCAGTGAAGGCAACGTTTGCATCGAGATGAGTGTGAACGGGGAGGCTATCACAAGTACAATCCTCGATGTTATCCCCATGCCCAAATCTGGGGCTAATCTGTTGTCAGCGAGCCGCCTTCCGGAAAAGGGGCTTGATGTACTCTTCAACAAGAAGGAGGCCATCATCAGAAAGGAGGGGGATGGTGAGGTGACTGCACGTGGAGAGCAAGAGGCCAACTTTTACATGCTCCATACAAAGATCCTTGGTAACCGGATGGGGTCAGACATCATCCACCTCACAACGAAGGACAATGGACATCTTTACTTGTGGCACTGCCGCTCGTGTCACATCTCTTCCTCAACAGTGATGGACATGGCAAAGAAAGACATTGTGCAAGGTCTTGAGGTCAAGAGCCTCGACGCAGCCAAGAACGCCAGCCGTGCATGGTCGAAAAAAAACACAGCAGCCATTTGATGGCAAAGGGACACGTACATTGGCGAAGTTGGATGTGGTGCACACAGATGTGTATGGACCATTCAAGCCCTCCAATGGTGGGGCGTGCTACTTTGTCACCTTTATCGATGACCATAGCCACAAACTGTGCCTCTACAATATCACAAAGAAAAGTGATGTCATGTCATGCATGGAGGAATTCATGGCAGTAGTGGAGAGGCAAATGGAGTTGAAGATGAATGCGTACCGGAGCGACAACGGAGGCAAGTACGATGGTTATTCAGCATGGATGAAAAGCAAGGGGACAGCAAATAATAAATATACGCTACATTCTTCGCAGAAGCACGATGTCACCGAGAGGGCAGATTGCACCATCCTCAACATGGTCCCGTCTATGTTGAGTGATGCCAGACTCGTGCAAACGTATTGGGCGGAGGCAGCACGGACAGTGGCGTACATCATGAACATGACACCGAAAAAACTTTTACACCAGTGGTGAAGTATGGCTCCATCCATACCATCCTCCCCGTGGCGGCATTGCATGACTACGAAGTCCACAAAATGGTCGTGAAAACTGCATTCATCAGTGGCAACCTGGACAAGGAGGTCTACATGGGGGTGTTAGGGGAGATGCGCCGTTGGGAAAGGTGTGCCGGCTTCACGAGGTGCTCTACGGGCTGAAGCAAGCGCTACTCACATGTATGCCCAATGGTGCTCTTTCACACACTGGTTTTCTAGTGCACTGTACTAGTGCACTTGCATCATGAGCACACACTAAGAAAAAAGTGTGTTTCAAGAGTGCAATCTAGCACCACTATATCCCTTCCGCCTCCCTATTTGTCTTTCTCTCACAAACTCATCAATTCCTTATCATCCCTCTTTCCACTTCTTTCTCCATCCCCCCCCCTCTCTCTCTCTCTCTCTCTCTCTCTCTCTCTAT
>SZWC01001287.1:220913-245242 GCA_023375785.1 Penium margaritaceum | reverse complement strand
GCGTCACCATCAAGAGGGAACGCAAGGCACGCACGCTGGAGATGGGGCAGCAAATTAATGTGCAAGTACTCCACTGCTACAACATGGAGGAGTACAACCCCATCGGCACACCCATGACCACCACAAGTGAGCTGAGCTCAAGCATGGGGCCGAGCACGGCAGGTGTGCCATACCAGTCTACAGTGGGGAGCATCATGTACACCATGGTGGCGAAGCAACCCGACCTTGCCTTTGCGGACAGCCAAGTGAGCCGCTATGTCGCTGATCCCAGGTCGCTGCATTGACGAGCAGTGAAGCAGATCCTCCACTACCTCAAAGCGGTCAGTGTTTGGAGGGGGAGCGCAAAACGAATCCCTTGATTTGGTCGGCTACTCTGATGCTGAATGGACTGGTGATGTAGATAACAAAAAATCAATGTCAGGGTGTGTGTTTGTGCTTGTTGGCGCGGCAGTTTCATGGGCAAGCAGGATGCAGGACTCGGTGGCACTTTCCAACACCGAAAGGGAGTACATTGCACTTGCGGAAGTTGCAAAGGAGGCGGTGTGGCTGTGGCGGCTGTTGAAGGAGATTGGGGTGCCGCAAAAGAGGCCGACAGTGCTCAATGTTGAGAACATTAGTACCATCAGCCTCACCCAGTACCCTGTGCTGCACAGGAGGACCAAGCACATTCAGATCCAACATCACTATGCAAGGGACATGCAGCTATCATGCATTGTGGCACTAAGTGCATGCTTGCCGATGCCATGACCAAGGCACAATCCAAGGAAAGGCACAACCCAAGCTGCATGGTGCTCGGACTGTGCTGTGAGGTCTGAAATGCTACACGTTTCAAGAACAGGGCATCAAGGCTGAGGTGCAAGGGGGAGATTGTTGACATGGTGTGCTCCTTGACATGAGTGCTGTTGATTGTATTCCCTAGTTTGACCACTGAGGAATTTTCTGATACTTTATCTGACTTTATGCTTGAGTTCCTTGGACTTTTTCATGCAAGATAGAGCTTGTAAGCACTTCATTTGAGTAATTATTCAGAAAGTTAGCCTAGCCCGCAGTTTGGTTGTTAGGCGGGTGGAATCTGGTACCCTTCAGGATGACTTAGATTTGAGTGAATATTCAGAACGTTCTCTATTTAAACTTTAACTTGTCCAGAAAAACTGGTCATGTTCGTGCCAATGATATCCCACATGTCATAGATGCAGATTGCATTGATAACATGGGTGTTGATTGCACCGTAATACTCTAACGAGCTTTTTGTAGAAAATCACCTGATGAAAGCATACGATCTATGCACGGAGTGGTTCTATGGGCAATTGCGCCGAGCGTGTCATTCAAAGCACCGAAAACACGTTCTCTAACATTTGTAAGGAATCTCGACAATCCCGCGGATGGACATATTGCCGCAGTCTGAAGATAAAGAACTGACAGTATGTCCAGAACAATCACGGATAGTTGTGGTGATAAGATGCATGCTTGAACGGCATAACAAAAACACAGTGATCTATGTTGTCACCGACAGTGAGGACCATATGAAGTTAACAAGGTTGCCTCTGCTGGTAGCAGTATAAAGAGATGCTTTAAAAACAAGTACGAGCAAAACTTCAACAGATAAATGTGTTACAAGGACGGTTTCCTCAATCTTGGACCATGCTAAAGGTGAAAGGACTCCTCCATATCCATAGATGGAATGTGCTACAAAAGCCCAGTCGGTTGAGAACAAATTCCAAAAGATATACGGCTTGCATGACCACGAGAGTTCAGCGTATTTTACCAAGTGCCAAAGGCAACTTTCTTTTCAATGGATTGAAGTATATGATCTATAGCATGGCACCTTATTCATCTGAAATTGTGTACGTGACACACATAGAAAACGTGAATAATGTGCACCAGAAAATTGTCCACTACCTTTAGGTGCGTCAATCAGGACATCAAGTCGTGGGCAGGTTCAATGGATTAATGATCACAATGGTTTTGTGAAACTTGATTAAGATGACAATATCACTTGATGTTTCCTTGAAGAAAACTACAACACCACTCAACAGAATATTTCATTTGGGGGTTGAGAACAACAGCCACACATTGCACTACGCTCGATGGTCAAATGCAAGCATGACTGTTTGACAACTGAGCTCGTTTCATGGATATGTCAAGACATGCGAAACACACTTGTTACGTCAGCATTCCAAACTTGAACAAGAGGGCCGGTATCACCATACTTGTACACAATGTGTACTTGAGGAGCGTCACAGATTTTTTCCAAAAGGCATGATATGTCTTAGAAACGTTATGGTTCCATGTCATGTACTTGGATGCATCAGTACTTGTTGGAGGTTCCGTGAATCATTTGTAATGGTCCATGAGAAAATCATTCCATGATTTAATGTGTCAAGATGATACACTTGAATAAGTAATCAATGGCAAAACCATTGACACCCTATCACTCAGTGAGTGATGGATACAAATTGTGGTATCGTGGTATGTGTTTGAGATCTTGATTGGAATGATCAGCTTATCATGCTTGTTGTCTGTTTAGCATGACACAGAGCACATGTAGCACAGGAGAAACATGCATCCACATATGCTCGTGGTTAATGTAGTTAACAATGATTTAGTCATGCATGTGACAAACAGGTGGTGCTTGGTTGCTGATCCCTTGGGACCATACGACCAGGTTATCTCGGCATGTGAAAAACAACAAGAAGATTGCACTCTTACCAGTTTTGTTCAATCACTGGGCGGCCTCTGGGCCCTACAACAAGCCCCTCATGTGGTTGGTCCAGTCTTTTGGTGTGTATCACCTCGTTGCCCCCTTACTCTACTTACTTGTTTCTTGTCGTTGGTTTTCTCCAAAGTGTTGGTGTATGGACTTTGAGCTATCTGGTTTTCATACAATTTTGTGTAGCAAAAGCTTCCCAATTTGTGCTGATAGTTCTCTGGCAGTGACATCACTTCTTTTGTGGCACGTAAGGTGCATTCTAGCCACCTTGTTCACCCATGCTTGCTCGATAGGGGGTTCCCGGTGGTTGAGACCCGGGCACTTGGTGGTTTGTGCCAATTATCTGGGAGACCCCATGGTGATTTGCTACATATCATCTCTGAAAGGTCGTGCACTCTCCCTGTGGTCAAGACCCAGGTACACGGTGGCTTTCACCGGTACCTCGGAAGACCCAGTACTGATTGATCGAGACTTTGTTGACCTTTTTTTGGACATATGTAGTTTGCATGTGGCTGAGACCCGGACGCATGGTTACATGTTCCTGCGTCTCAGGAGGCCCAAACTTGCCTAGCTTGGCTAGCCGGTGGTGCTAGAGTGACGGTAGATTCTGGATGTGTGTTGGATACATTGCATGTTTTCTTGTCGATGAGGACCCTTTGCACATAGTTGTTTGTTCCGGTGCCTCAGAGAGACCTCCATTCTATTGTTTCATGTTTTGTGACATGTTTATTCCCCATTCTTAACTTTTGGCACGAAGGGGATGACTGTGCCTGGTGGGCTAGCGCCAGTCCCCAGTACATAAGCTCTCAGTCAGGCTCATTGTACTCTCACCTTGTTCATTAATTTACACATTTGAGACTTAGCCAAATTCTGGTGTTGCCATTCTCTCAATCACCAACAGAGCTTGTGTGCTGTCTAGCATGGGCCTGCATGCCCTAGAAAAACCTTTGCACGGTATCAGAGCAGAGGAAGGCAGTGTGAGTAACAAGCCAGCTGAAGAGTTCTGAAACATAGCCAAATTTTTGCCACATAGTGCCACACAGACAGAAGTGTGAGGGAGCAGCAAACTTTTCTGCTACAGCCACAACGATCATTTCCACATCATTCAAAGGTTTAGTTTTATGTCTAGTCTACACATGGAGGCAATGAGGTGCTGCTGAAGCCGTTGAATGGAAAGCAGGAGCAACAGCACCCAATGCGAGAGCAGCGGCTGACCAACAAGTATTTCACCAACTACAAGTGCAAGCGGCTGACTGTCATGCTAAGCTTAGCGGCATAGCGGCAGCGTGAAGCAACGCACCAGCAGCATGCAAGAATCGTGCTATGCTCACAGTGTGTCAGTGGCAAAACAATAGCGCACTGCAGTCACAGCAACATTCACCTCACAAGTAGGGTCAATGCAGTGTAATGCAGCAGCAGCAGCAGCAGTAGTAGTGGTAGTAGTAGTAGTAGTCGTAGTCGTAGTAGTAGTAGTAGTAGTAGTAGTAGTAGTAGTAGTAGTAGTAGTAGTAGTAGTAGTAGTAGTAGTAGTAGTAGTAGTAGTAGTAGTAGTAGTAGTAGTAGCAGTAGTAGTAGTAGCAGCAGCAGTAGCAGCAGCGGCTGCAGCAGCAACAATAGCCGCAGCAGCAGTATCAGTAGCTGTTTGGGGAAACAGCTTGCAGCCTTGGCAGTGCAACACTTTGCACTGGCATAGAAGTATTGTGTACCTTCTTAGCCGACAACAAACACTGTTCAGCAAAGCAACAGCGGATGTAGTTCTGCAATAGTAACAGCAGCCTCCATGCCATGGAGGCTGCTTAGCGTGGATTCCACGCTAAGCAGCCTGCATTACACAACTTGCAGTGAATATATCAGCAACAGTAACATAGTGCCAAAAAGCAGCAGCAGTGCTGAAATTTCTTTAACTAGCAGGTATGTCAGCCCGCCTACAAGCGGCTTGCGCATGTACACAGGTCTTGCAAGCAACAGCAACAGCAGCAGCAGTGGCAGCCGCAGCAGAAAAATTCACATCGTCTGCATTGCATCGCTGGCAAGTCTATGGCCACCAACTGCAGCTGCTATGCACTGCCACTCGCAGCGCGGCAGCATGCCAGCTGAGCAATGGGCGCAAACCTGCATGAAAGCAACAAACTGCAGTTCCCGCTAATGTCGGTCGTTGTTGTCTCCTCATCAGCTGCCTCAATGCGAGGCAGCCGGCAACCACCCAAGAGTTTTGCATGGGTGCAAAATCATCCATGCAAATGTGGGTGGTAGCCTCTTTCTCACTGTACACGCTGGACCTAAGCCGGCTACATCACCCTAGACCAATGAAAAAAGGGGGCATCTAAGCCAAAGGATCAATCAAAAACTTCTACACAATGATTTACCGAGAGGGTAGCTTTGCAACTTTTGTGGCCAAGAAAACAAATGGGGGGGGGGGGGGGGGGGGGGGGGGGGGGGCTTCCCTCCCTTCCCTTGTTTTCTTTTGGATGTTTCCTTTNACTTCCTTTTAGTTCAAGCACGTTTCACGTGCATTACAACTGTAGTCCCAAGTCCAACCGACTCTCGGCTCTTGCCGATTGCCTTCACACCAACTATAAACATTGACAGTTTCTCTCACCACACTCTCTTCTCCTGTAGTTCACCTCTTGGACACTAATTCCACCTCTCACCGTCCCTCTTGGCACGATGATGCCATGGCCAGGGCCATCCCCTGGCTCTCACTTCACACAGGTACTTCTACACAGCCTAGTGACAGCTTCCTGCATCCTCACCTTCTTCATCAGCGACCTTTAGACATGCTAATACCGTAGCCGGGACCACCACCAATTGACGTCCCTGGCCATGTCCTCCCATGGTTGATTTCTGCACGGCTGGGAAGCAGCACATCCTACACTCACTCCCATCACCATTTGCCTCGGGATACAGTGAACCTTCCGCCGACAGCACCATCCCGTGGCGTTGTTGGACAGTCCCTTCTATGGTCGGTTTCTTCACCACTAGGAGAGAATGTTGTTCTCGTTCCTCCGTGTCATCAGCCTTTTGGCGCACTGACCTGGCCTCTGGCATCACCCTCTCAAGGGCACACTGGCCAGCTTTCTCTCTGGTCGCCTTCTACTCTGACTGGAGCGGGCGCTCTACACGCCTATCCATGAGATCCACCTAAGAGCATGGTCACCGGACCGCTTCCACCCACTGGCCTTCTTTCTTTGTCGTCCTTGTCACCACTGAGAGACAGCGCTCTTCATGCTAACCCTCATCATCAGCTGCCTTCAAGGGTTGATATGTTGCCGCCAGCACAACCTTTTTGTGGTACAGCTCTCCAGCTACTCCCATGATTGGTCTATACACCGCCGGGACACGGCATTCTCCATCCTCACTCACATTATCCTCAGAGTATTGGTCTCCTCCTTCCACACACCTCTCTATGGATTTGCCTGCCTCTCCTTCATCTCCTTCATCCTCTTCACCTTCCTCCGAGGGACCTTCTCCAGCTGCACTGGACCTTCCCTCTCAGTCAGCGGCTATTCTCTTGATTCTATGCTCTACTGGTGTCATGCCCCCCATGGTTGAGCCCCTCTCTACATCATGTCCCATTCAGCCTCCTGCTGAACGACTTCATTGATGCCTAGATTGTCATGTTTGTCTCGTCACTGGCACGTCTTCATCCCCGCCAGCTTGTGTCCTTACACCGGTCAAGGAGTGCATCTGTCCACTTTGACGATGACTACAACAATGAGCACCAAGGATGGAGAAAGAACATCTGGTGTTACATCAGTTGGAACAGCTCCATCGGCATCAGCAGCATCAGCCTCGTCTACAGTGTCTATGTCCACGCTTTCTGCATCACCTTCAATTTTAGCTACATCAGTTGCGCCAGCTGAACTAGCTACACCAGCTGCCCCATCTGCTATATCTGCTCCATCGACAGTATCAACATCCTTTGCGGCATCTATAGCAACAGCAGCACCGATAGCCTCAACATCCTCTACAACTTTAGCCGCATCGGCAGCATCAGCCTCGTCTTCACTGTCTACATCCACACTTTTTGCATCATCTTCAGTACCAACTACATCAGCTATGACAGTTTTACCAGATGCAGTTGCTGCTCCAGTTGCTACTACCGTACTATCGGTAGGATTATTGTCATTTGCAGCATCCACAACCTTAACTGCACCTTCAGCATCGGCCTCATCTATAGCGCCTACTTTGTTTATAGCACAATTTACATCAGCTCTAACAGCTGCACAAGCTACAACAGTTCCTCCATCTGCTACTTCAGCAGCACCGACAGCATCACCATCATTTGTAGCATCCACACCTTCAGCATCTTCAGCATCAGCCTCATCTATACAGCCTCCCTTATTTCCAGTACCAGTTGCTTCCGTTGTGATACCTACACTAGCTGTGCCCTTGGTGTCCATATCACCAACACCATCAGCTTCATTTGGTCTCTCAGCTCAATCTTTGATGTTTGCTTCATCCGTTACATCGACCTCACAGGCTGCATCATGGATTTTTACATCTTTGCTAGCATCAGGTGCTTTGGCAGCACATGTGACAGCTGCATTTGGTACCTCTTTACTACCTTCATCTTCCACATCGGCTCTGCTAACTGCATTAGCTACACTGGGCAAGTCATCTCCATTAGGTACATCAACTTCATCGTTGGTCTTGACATCTTTAGCAGCAGCTGGTGCACTATCATTTTCTGTACCATCATCATCACATTCTGCTCTAGAAACTACATCAGCTCCATGTGCTGGATGAGCAACAATGCTTCCATCTTCTTCAGCATCACCATCTGGAGCATCAGTTGCACCTGTCAAATCGACATCAGCTATAGCACCGGCAACGTCAGCTGTATGCGCTGCATCACGAGCAAAAACTGTATCAGCAGCACCAACTCCACCGATTGTATCATGTGTATTGACACCATCTACATCATTAGCTACATCGGCAGCATCAGCTCCACTGGCAGCATCAGCTCCACTGTCACCATCAGTTGCATCAGTAGCATGGGTTGCATTGGTAGCATCAGCTGCATGACTTGCATCTGCAGCATCAGCTGTATCACCACCATCAGCCTTAACGGCAGCACCAGCTACATCGGTAGCATCAGCTACATCTACTTATTCTTCATCTGACAGGCATCGTGTAACAGCTGGTAGAGGCACCACTATGATGTCCGAGGTCATAGGGGGGCCTTGGAGTCTTGTCCACCTATGATAGTGACGACAGAGTTTATCTGTTGAACGAGATGGTACTACCTGGTCATCCTTGTCTGAGATGCTGTACTAAGGAGGACGAGATCCGGTTTCTCATTAGTGAGCAGGAGACCTATGTCACTGCTTTCCACAAAGCATTATCCAGCGACACCTCCACACCACAGGATGTACCCGAGTGCCTCTTCACTGCGGACATGGAGAGGAGCGAATACATACATAGGGCTAGAGATTGTGAGCTGAGGGATGTAGAGGAGTAATTGTGTGCACTACATAATACGTCGGCCGAGCTGCTCACTGAGGGCCATAGTGGACACAACTCAGATCGCTCCATCGCACCCTTAGACAACGCCTCCCAAGATGAGGATCCTAGCGCAGTGGGTGGTGATGACATCTCGGACAGCTTGGATATGTCTTGCAGCTCAGCCCCATCCTTCTCATTTGCATGTGTACCATATCTCTCTTCCTCTGAGTTGTGCACATCTCATGTCTTGTATCCTGACACGTCTCCAGGTTCCCTAGTTGACCATCTGTCTCAATCCCAGGAGACACAGCACAAGTAGTTACTTAGTTTTGGGCAGCAGAGATGGAGGTGGAGGTGCTGCGCCAAGTGGTAGACTCGTTGTCTACCACCTTCAGTGAGGTGTTAGCGGAGCTTGAGGATGCTGAGTTTGAGCTTCGCATAGTCACTCAAGAAGATCATGGCAAGACACGTGAGCGTGCCTCTCTTCTTCAGGGTGAGTTGGCTGTAGCAGAGGAGCATCTTCGCACATTGGAGTGTGTACTTATTGTATCGACTGCATGAGTGAGCTCCACACACACAGATCAAGCTCCTTCTCCACCTTTTACTCCATGAGCTTACAGCGCCATCTTCCTCATACACACAGCTCTAGAGTTTGCTAATTGAATCATGTGGACGCTACCAAATGTGTGTGATTCAACTCTCTCTCCTCTCACGACCATGGAGCATGGAGCAACGTCTTCTCCACTCCTACACCCTCTCAGTCTGATGACAGTGATACTCAAGACCCTACCAAGTGGGATCTCTGGCAGTCTCCTAGGCCTAGGGTGAGACTGTCTTACTTCTCTCGTACCACTATGGAGTCGGTGAGTGAGGTGTCAAACAGTGCATGAGTGAGTTGTGCACATGGTAGCCATTTTGGCCTCAACCTCCCCTCTATGATGACGCTTTCACATCAACACCCACTCTCAGGTGTAGCTATTGTTTCATCGTTCTTCCCAGGATCGTTTCGGCCACCAGGAGATGTATTGTTCTCTATAGGCAACTGACTTATAGCCTTGTACATGCACGAGGAGCACGGTTGCATGCCCATACCGATGGTAGGCGTACTATTCCAAGGATTCTCTCATAGAGGGAGAGTGTATGTATCTCCCAAGCTAGGGCCTTGTTGACAGCTCTTCCACCCAAGGGGGAGTGTTCGTGTATGGGCTTTGAGCTGTATCATTCTCACACAGCCCTTTATACCGAGAGCTTCCCAATTTGTGCTGATAGTTCTCTACCAACTACATCACTCCTCCTCTGTGACACGTATGGTGCATTCTAGCCGCCTTGTTCACCCACGCATGTTTGATTGAGTTTTCTCGGTGGTTGAGACCCGGGCGCTTACTGGTTTGTGCTATTACTCCGGGAGATCCCATGGTGATTTGCCACATATTGTCTCTGGCATGTTGTGCACTCTGTGGTCAAGACTCGGGTACACGGTGGTCTGTACCGGTACCTCCAGAGACCCAACATTGAATGATCGAGTCTTTGTTGACCTTTTCTCAGACATGCATAGTTTGCATGTGATTGAGACTCGGATGTCTGGTTACATGTTCCGGCGTCTTCGGAGGCATGAACTTACCTAGCTTGGCGAACCGGTGGTCCTAGTGTGACACCATAGATTCTAGATGTGTGATGGGTACATTGCATGTTTTCTTGTCGGTCGAGACCAGGGCACATGATTGTTTGTTCCGGTGCCTCAGGAGACCTCCATTCTGTTGTTTCACTACTTGGCATGTGTCCTCCCCGTTTGTGCCTTTTGGCGTAACGGGGATGACGGGGTCTGGAGGGCTAGCTGTTGGTTTTTGCGCATCTCTCATTGTGCTCTGTTGTGTCCTCCCGTCTTGTGCACATCGGCGTGCGGATGACTGACGGCCAGACTCGACGCTGATGGAGTGTCGTCCGGTGGAGCCGACACACGCTGAGGTCTACTCGCAGTTCGCTGGAGCTTCCTCTCTCCGGTGACGTGCTCAGCTCCATCGGCATGCCTCCTCGGCGGTCGTGCTGCCGGCGGTCACTGCCACCGCAGTTGTTGTCTGCATGCATCCAGCGCGTCCCGTCGCGTCAGCATCGTCATTGTCTGCCTAGGGTCCTTGTTGCATNGCATCTCTCATTGTGCTCTGTTGTGTCCTCCCGTCTTGTGCACATCGGCGTGCGGATGACTGACGGCCAGACTCGACGCTGATGGAGTGTCGTCCGGTGGAGCCGACACACGCTGAGGTCTACTCGCAGTTCGCTGGAGCTTCCTCTCTCCGGCGACGTGCTCAGCTCCATCGGCATGCCTCCTCGGCGGTCGTGCTGCCGGCGGTCACTGCCACCGCAGTTGTTGTCTGCATGCATCCAGCGCGTCCCATCGCGTCAGCATCGTCATTGTCTGCCTAGGGTCCTTGTTGCATGTTGCATGGCCCTGTTTGACATCATGGACCATCGTAGGCACTGCCTGGGTTCGGGCAGCCATAACTCCTTGCTACTATTTTTCTAGCTGTTTCTGACCACACGACTGCGTTTGCAGCGTCGGTATTATGGTATGGTCCTGTCGCGTCCTCTGGCCCTCCCGGGCCAACAGTCCCAGTCGCGTCCCCTGGCCCCTCCGGGCCAGCAATCCCAGCCGCGTCCGCTGGCCCCTCCGAGCCAGCTGCCCCCGTCACGTCCGCTGGCCCCTCCACACCCGTTGCCCCAGTCGCGTCCGCTGGCCCCTCCGAGCAAGCAGCGCCTGTCGTGTCCGCTGGCCCCTCCGGGCCGACAGCCCCAGTCGCGTCCGCTGGCCCTTCTGGGCCCGCAGCTCCTGTCGCGTCCGCTGGCCCCTCCGGACCATCTGCCCCAGTCGCATCCGCTGGCCCCTCCGGGCCGGCAGCCCCAGTCGCGTCCGCTGGCCCCTCCGGCCCAGCAGCTCTTGTCACGTCCGCTGGCCCCTTCGGGCCAGCATCTCCTGTCGCGTCTGCTAGCTCCTCCAAGCCGACAGCCCCAGTCGCGTCCGCTGGCTCCTCCGGGACAGTAGCCCCGTCCACCTCCGTTGGCCCGTCGGACCCAGTGCCATCTCCTCCCCGACCGCGCTACACACATGGCCCAGGCGGCAGCCTCCGACCTCGGCCGATTGTGAGCGCACAGACCGTCGCACCGCGTCCCGTGGTGCCTCGACCCCCTTTGGCTCCAAGTGTCTCCTCCACTCCCACGGTCGTGAGTGGGGACCCTGGCAGGAAGGCTCTCGGCCTGACCACTTCGGCCATCATCGCAGACCTTCACCCGGACTCTGCACTAGGCTACGCCATGCTTCATCACGAGCATCGGCATGCTGTCGTGGCTGCACTTGCCCGCATCCCACCTGGAGCTCGTGATGCACACGCCCTCTCAGTCCGGTCCACAGCATGCCCGGAGGACCCATCCACCCTACGCGAGGCTCGAGCCTCTCCTGAGGCTGCACATTGGGATGCTGCATGCGCCGTAGAGCTCGCTGCTATCCGGCAGCACCACGTGTATGATCTCGTCGACCTCCCTCCAGGTCGGAAGGCCATTGGTGCCAAGTGGGTTTTTCGGCGAAAGTGGAAGCCTGACGGGTCCTTGGACAAGCACAAGGCCCGCCTCACAGCAAATGGGTTTGCTCAGGTCCCTGGGGTTGATTACGACCAGATCTTCGCCCCAATTGGTCGGTTCTCCACTAGCCGGGCGCTCTTCAGCCTGGTTGCCCAGTATGGATGGGAGCTGCATCAGATGGACGTGAGCAACGCGTTCCTCCATGGCTCTCTAGAGGGTGAGGAACTCTACATGGTGCAGCCCCTAGGCTTCGACGATGGCACTGGGAGAGTTTGGCAGCTGCGGAAGGCCCTCTATGGCCTGAAGCAGTAGCCTCGGTACTGGAACCAGGAGATCAGCAGCACGCTTCTCCGTGGCGGCCTCCAACGCAGCACCGCTGATCCCGCTCTGTTCGTCAGTCCACGAGGTCAGACCTTCTCTGTAGTTCTGGTCTACGTTGACGATCTCCTCATTGCATCGCTAGATACAGCCACCATCCCACATGTCAAGGAATTGCTGCACGCCGCCTACCAGATGAAGGATCTCGGGTCTGCCCGAGTCTTCCTGGGCATGGAGCTCGAGCATGATTGCTCCAAGGGCATCCTCCACGTCCACCAGGCTACCTATGTGCAGACCTTGTCAGCTCGCTTCGCCGAGGACCTGCCCCTCGTGCCTAGCGCATCTTCACCCATGTCACCCGGTGGCCAGGTGAAGCTGAAGAGTCCTGACCCAGCTGTTGTGGGGGAGCCAGTTGATGTGACCACGTATCTGCGTGTCATCGGGTCACTGATGTTCCTGGCGACGACGATGCGTCCTGACATCGCGTTCGCCGTCAACCTCCTGGCCCAGTTCTCTCAGGAGTCGCGTCACCTNTTGCGCATCTCTCATTGTGCTCTGTTGTGTCCTCCCGTCTTGTGCACATCGGCGTGCGGATGACTGACGGCCAGACTCGACGCTGATGGAGTGTCGTCCGGTGGAGCCGACACACGCTGAGGTCTACTCGCAGTTCGCTGGAGCTTCCTCTCTCCGGTGACGTGCTCAGCTCCATCGGCATGCCTCCTCGGCGGTCGTGCTGCCGGCGGTCACTGCCACCGCAGTTGTTGTCTGCATGCATCCAGCGCGTCCCGTCGCGTCAGCATCGTCATTGTCTGCCTAGGGTCCTTGTTGCATGTTGCATGGCCCTGTTTGACATCATGGACCATCGTAGGCACTGCCTGGGTTCGGGCAGCCATAACTCCTTGCTACTATTTTTCTAGCTGTTTCTGACCACACGACTGCGTTTGCAGCGTCGGTATTATGGTATGGTCCAGCTTTTAGGCAAAACGGACGACGCCCGGGTTTTGGGCTGTCGGCTGTCTGGTAGGGCTCACCGAGAAAACCCTGCCTGCCAAAAAATAGGTTTATTTCCTGATTGGCTGGTTAGCTGAGTAACAAGCTCTACAGAGCTGGGGGGGAGCTAGAACTTGGAGGGGTCTCCCATTGTTGATCATTCTTTATTGCTAATCAGTTGCTTTCAGTTTCCAGCTGCTTTCTGGCGCTAACACTGGCGCGCGCACTTTTGAGTAACAAACCCAGAGCTTCCAGACTTAGTCTGTAGAGCAACAGACAGAGGGGGCAGCTGACTTAAGCAACTAGCGTGGAAGCCCGCACACTGCATCAACAACGCTGCTGCCCCAACCTGCTGCCTAGCATTTCCTTTTTGGTATCAGAGCCAGAGCGTAGTAGCAGCAGCAGATGACTGACGTACAGGTGCCAGACAACGCCGGCGGATCTCCATATGCGCGAGTGTAGGGGAAATGCTGCCGGATTTTTCCCGGCGGCATTCACCCGCCTGGTGGCAGCGTCAGAGTTTTTCCCACGGCCACTGGGCCAGGGGAAATGCTGCCGGATTTCTTCTAGCAACACTGACCCCCACGCTTGACGCGAGGAGGTGAGCGACCGGCCACGTCAGGCCCTTGCTGGCAACAACGCACACGGCGACGTCCTCCAGGTGTGACTGACAGCGGCAGCCAGCAGCAGCAGCAGCAGCTTGTTGCGACAGTGAGCAGTGGAAACAGCGGCACACAGCAGCAGCTGGCAGCAGCAGTAGCTCGCAGCAGCAGCGGCCCGCAACAACAGCAGCGGCAGCGAGCAGCAGCCGGCAATAACACCAGCGCGCAACAGCTCGCAGCAGCAATAGCCGGTGGCAACAGCAGCAGCCGGCCGCAGCAACAGCACCAGCAGTAGCGGCTGCAGCAACAGCTGCAGCTGCTCGCTGCCCGCTACTCGTTGCGAGCAGCGAGCTACAGGCAACAAGCTCGCTGCCCGGAGCGAGCAGCAAGCAGCAAGCAGCGAGCTCGCTGCTCGCAGCTCATCGATCGCAACGAGCAATGCGCTCGCAGCGACGAGCAACAGAAACAAAAAAAGGGACCTCCCACCCCCCTCTCGCTGTAGGCGCGGCAGTAGCAGCAACAGCTGCAGTAGCAGCTGCAACAACTGTAGGAGCAGCCGAAGCTACAACAGCAGTCACAACCGTAGCAACCACAGCACCAGCAGTAGCAGCCGCAACAGCAGCTGCAGCCGCAGCCGCAGCCACAACAGCCGCAATAGCAGCAGCCGCAGCAGGAGCCGCAGCAGCCGCAGCCACAACCACAGCAGTTGCAGCAGCAGCACCAGCACCAGCCGCAGCCGCAGCTGCAGCAGCAGCAACAACAGCAGCAGCGGCCGTAGCAGCTGCACTAGCCGTAGCCGCAGCCACAGCAGCCACAACAGCGGCAACAACAGCAGCAGCCGCAGCCACAGCAGCAGTAGCAACAGCAGCAGCCACAGCAGCTGCGGCGGCAGCACCAACAACCGCGGCTACCACCCCAAAGCAACGGCTACATCAACTGCTACTGACGTCAACGGCCGTCCGCTGACGTCACTACTACTGTCATTGCTGATGTCATCAACAACACAAAAAAAACCACGGGGGAAAAATAGTAGCACTACACACACGTAGTAGCCTATGTTGACGTCAGCCATCCTCGGCTGACGTCACTACTGACATTAGCAGCACACAAAAAAAAACCAAAAAAAGGGGCACCAAACAAGGGACACTTAACCATGGCTGGTAGTCCCGGTGAGGAGGGGTCCTACTCTGTTAGAGGGACTCCTACCCCCCCTTTCTTGCAGCCACTGCTGCAACAGCAACAACAGTAGCACCAACAGCCACAGCAGCAATAGCAGCAGCAGCAGCAACCGCAGCCGCAACAGCAGCAGTAGCAACAGCAGCAGTAGCAGCAGCCCACTGGTGTCATTGGCGGCAATCCTGACCCCCTTGCTGCTCTTCAGCAACAGCTTACCGCCTTGACACAGTAGCTTGCAGCGCTACATCCACTAGCCGTGAAGACTGCCACCAGTGTGCTACCGTCGTTCGTCCCTCCAAGGCACGCCAGCCCAGCTGTGTCTGCTAACACGTACTACCTGGCACAACAACAGACTCAGTGCCAGCGGCAGACGGTGACCTCCGTCCTTGGCCCCACTTTGGGTGCCAGCCGCAAGCAGAAGGACTTTGAGACGCCGCCGCTGCCGCTTCAGGCCGGCGAGCAATTCCGGATTTGGGAGCTCAATTTCCGGATCTGGGCGCAAGGTGAGGGCCTGTGGGCATACTACACCCTCCCTTACGAATCCACCCAGGCCAACCAGCTGTATGACGATGGTCGCACCGTCTGTGCCCTTGTCCCAGTCGCCCCTCCAGCTTCCCGCCTGGCTCTAAAGCCTTTCCTCGGCGACTTCACCGCTAGCGACACCCCAGACCCTACAGCCGCATGGCACGTCCTCACCAGGCCCCATCGCCTGTCCAACGACGCTGAGATCAGCCGTTTGCTCTGGGATTTCAACTCCCTACACATGGGGGAGACCGAGACGGTCACTGCCTACTGGCAGCGGGCGGAGGACATCCTCCGTCGTCTCGGCAAATCTGCTCCGCCCCCACTGTCTGCGGTCCTCACCATCAAGCGCGACGCCACCAGCGCGTACGCGGACGTCTTCGTACACTACCCCCAGGATGTCCTCTCCACCATGGCGGCCCAGGGCACCCTCATGCCCTGGGAATACGAGCTCTTCCTCCGCATTGAGGAAGCTTGCCAGGAGTCCGCGCTCCATCGCACGGAGGCTCTTGCATCCCCTACCATCGCCTCCCCTGCCGTTGCCTCCGTGGCCGTTGCCTCCCCCGCCGCAGCTACCTCATCGTCTTCGGGGAAGAAGAAGAAGAAGAGCCCGAACAAGAAAGGCAAGGGTTTGTAGCAGTAGCAGCAACACCAGTCGTCGACCGGGTCCAGCGGTGGCGGCTCGGTGTGCCACAACTGTGGTCAGCCCGGGCACGGGTGGTACATGTGCCCTCTCTCGACGAACAAGGTGCGCGTCATCGCCACCATGCGTTGTGAGCGGGAGCGCCGTCTCGCTACTGCCGCCGTTGTTGCTGCTGGCCCTGCCACTCCAACCTTGTCCAGCAGCTCTGCCCCTCTGACAGCTCCGCCTGTCCCGCAAACACCCGCGCTGCAGCAGTACTACCCACAGCCATCGGCGCCTCCGCTTCCTTCGCCGGCTCAGTCTTCCTACTGCCCGGGCTCCGGAGCCGTCACTCTGCACTCCGTCTACACTCCCAGGCCGTCCTCCCGTGAGCGTCAGCTGGAGCAGTTCATTGCGCTCCAGCTTGGCCTGCCTCGCCCTCCTCCCCAGGGAAGTGCGAGTTGCGTCACCTCCTGCCTTCTTGCCCAGCCCTGCATGACTGAGACTGAGCTGCGGTCATGTCCCATTTCCTCGTCTGTCTCATTGTCTCCCGTGGTCTCCTCCACCCCCCTCCTTGACGACATTACGTGGCTTGACGATTGGCAGTCTCGTTTCGCGCCTCCTTCCACCGCGTCCGCGTCCCTTGCTTGCTGCCATGTGACCGTTAGCCATCTAGCGACCCCTGTCCAGGACCCTGCTGAGACCTGGATCATCAACTCCCGGGCCACGCATCACATGACGGCCTCTCGTGAGGCCTTCAGTATGCTCAGTCCTATAGACGATGTCTCCGGTGTCCAGACGGGTTCCGGAAAAGTGTTGCCTGTCCGTGGTGTTGGCGTCGTTCGTTTCCATGGTCCTGCCGGTGACGTCTTTTTGACCGATGTTCTCTTCGTCCCTGGTCTCGAGCTCAGCCTCCTGTCCGTGACTGCCCTTGACCGCATGAGCATGGACAATGTACACTCGCGTGGTATTGGCACTTTGTCGTTGCGTCCGTCTGGTCTTGTCGTTCTGCACGCCACCGCCCGTGGCAACCTGTGGCATGCTCCTCGCCTCTCCTCTTCTCCTCCCATCTCCTCCCCATCGGCCACCACAAGCCATGTGTTTGTCACCAGTACGCTGTTTCCTCAGCACACCCGCCTCTTGCACCGCCGCCTTTGCCACGTCCACTTTGTCGCCGTAGAGAGCATGCTCCGTACCCAGCCGGCCAAGGGCTTGACCCGGAGACTTTCCCTCTACAGTGCCCCACTGAGTGCATTGACTGCTCTCAAGGGAAGATGCACCGGTCCACGTACCCCTTGTCTTCCTCCTGTGCGTCCGCCCCTCTCGACCTTGT
Organism: Penium margaritaceum; assembly: GCA_023375785.1. Lineage (NCBI taxonomy): Eukaryota > Viridiplantae > Streptophyta > Zygnematophyceae > Desmidiales > Peniaceae > Penium > Penium margaritaceum. The sequence goes on along the minus strand of SZWC01001287.1, from coordinate 227,951 downwards.
CCACTCGGACATCATGGGCCCTCTCCCCATCGAGTCCGTCGGAAAGCATGGCCGCTATGTCCTCACCCTTACGGACGACTATTCTCGCTACCGCTGGGTCTTCTGCCTCCGGCAGCAGAGGGATGTCGCCCAAGCCATTCAAGACTGGCTTGTCCTCGCGGAGCGCGAGTATGACCGCTCTCTTCGCCGCTTTCGCTCTGATCGCGGTGGAGAGTACATGGGTGAGGCCACGACCTTTCTCGCCTCCCGCGGGATCCACCATGAGATGTCTGCGCCCCACACACCCGCCAAGAACGGCGTCTCCGAGCGGTGGAACCGTACCATGGCCGACGCCGTCCGCACCATGCGGGTCCAGTCCGGTCTCTCCGATGGCTTCTATTTTGAAGCCATGGCCTACATGACCTAGGTCTGGAACCGGATTCCCCACGGTCCCCTTCCCCTCCAGTCCACGCCATACCAGCACTGGTGCGGTCGACGCGTTAACCTCCGCCCGGCTCGCGTCTAGGGCTGCGTGGCCATTGTGTGACTGCCCGCCCCACAACAGGGCAGCAAGCTCGCCCCCCACGGACGCCCCTGCACCTTCCTTGGTGTGTCTCGTCAGTCCAAGGCCTGGCGCTTCTGGGACCCATCCCGACACTACATCGTCGAATTCCGCGATGCCCTCTTCTTCAAGGACCTGTTTCCCCGCAACCTCATCCGCTCCGGCTCGTCCGTGTCCCTCCCGTCGCGTGGGGGAGTGGTGAGTCCGTCCTCCTTCCTCTCGCTTCCGGGTGACACATCACTCCGACCCTCTGAGCCGGTAGCCCCTGTCGCGTCCTCTGGCCCTCCCGGGCCAACAGTCCCAGTCGCGTCCCCTGGCCCCTCCGGGCCAGCAATCCCAGCCGTGTCCGCTGGCCCCTCCGAGCCAGCTGCCCCCGTCACGTCCGCTGGCCCCTCCAGACCCGTTGCCCCAGTCGCGTCCGCTGGCCCATCCGAGCAAGCAGCGCCTGTCGTGTCCGCTGGCCCCTCCGGGCCGACAGCCCCAGTCGCGTCCGCTGGCCCTTCTGGGCCCGCAGCTCCTGTCGCGTCCCCTGGCCCCTCCGGACCATCTGCCCCAGTCGCATCCGCTGGCCCCTCCGGGCCGGCAGCCCCAGTCGCGTCCGCTGGCCCCTCCGGCCCAGTAGCTCTTGTCACGTCCGCTGGCCCCTTCGGGCCAGCATCTCCTGTCGCGTCTGCTAGCTCCTCCAAGCCGACAGCCCCAGTCGCATCCGCTGGCTCCTCCGGGACAGTAGCCCCGTCCACCTACGTTGGCCCGTCGGACCCAGTGCCATCTCCTCCCCGACCGCGCTACACACATGGCCCAGGCGGCAGCCTCCGACCTTGGCCGATTGTGAGCGCACAGACCGGCGCACCGCGTCCCGTGGTGCCTCGACCCCCTTTGGCTCCAAGTGTCTCCTCCACTCCCACAGTCGTGAGTGGGGACCCTGGCAGGAAGGCTCTCGGCCTGACCACTTCGGCCATCATCGCAGACCTTCACCTGGACTCTGCACTAGGCTACGCCATGCTTCATCACGAGCATCGGCATGCTGTCGTGGCTGCACTTGCCCGCATCCCACCTGGAGCTCGTGATGCACACGCCCTCTCAGTCCAGTCCACAGCATGCCCGGAGGACCCATCCATCCTACGCGAGGCTCGAGCCTCTCCTGAGGCTGCACATTGGGATGTTGCATGCGCCGTAGAGCTCGCTGCTATCCGGCAGCACCACGTGTATGGTCTCGTCGACCTCCCTCCAGGTCGGAAGGCCATTGGTGCCAAGTGGGTTTTTCGGCGAAAGTGGAAGCCTCACGGGTCCTTGGACAAGCACAAGGCCCGCCTCACAACAAATGGGTTTGCTCAGGTCCCTGGGGTCGATTACGACCAGATCTTCGCCCCAATCGGTCGGTTCTCCACTAGCCGGGCGCTCTTCAGCCTGGTTGCCCAGTATGGATGGGAGCTGCATCAGATGGACGTGAGCAACGCGTTCCTCCATGGCTCTCTAGAGGGTGAGGAACTCTACATGGTGCAGCCCCAGGCTTCGACGATGGCACTGGGAGAGTTTGGCAGCTGCGGAAGGCCCTCTATGGCCTGAAGCAGTAGCCTCGGTACTGGAACCAGGAGATCAGCAGCACGCTTCTCCGTGGCGGCCTCCAACGCAGCACCGCTGATCCCGCTCTGTTCGTCAGTCCACGAGGTCAGACCTTCTCTGTAGTTCTGGTCTACGTTGACGATCTCCTCATTGCATCGCTAGATACAGCCACCATCCCACGTGTCAAGGAATTGCTGCACGCCGCCTACCAGATGAAGGATCTCGGGTCTGCCCGAGTCTTCCTGGGCATGGAGCTCGAGCATGATTGCTCCAAGGGCATCCTCCACGTCCACCAGGCTACCTATGTGCAGACCCTGTCAGCTCGCTTCACCGAGGACCTGCCCCTCGTGCCTAGCGCATCTTCACCCATGTCACCCGGTGGCCAGGTGAAGCTGAAGAGTCCTGACCCAGCTGTTGTGGGGGAGCCAGTTGATGTGACCACGTATCTGCGTGTCATCGGGTCACTGATGTTCCTGGCGACGACGATGCGTCCTGACATCGCGTTCGCCGTCAACCTCCTGGCCCAGTTCTCTCAGGAGTCGCGTCACCTCCACTTCGAGGCCGCGATCCGAGTACTGCGCTATGTCGTCTAGACCCCTCGAAGAGGCCTCATGTTCTGCCGCCGGCCGTCCGTCGTCGCAGTGGGCTACACTAACAGTGACTGGGCCGACAGTCTAAACGGTAAGAGTCGCACGGGCTGGATCTTTCTGATCGGCGGCACACTTCTGTCCTGGCGTAGTGGCAAGCAGGGGTGCATTGCACGCAGCACTGTTGAGGCTGAGTACGTGGCCCTCGGCTCAGGCGCGTGTTAGAGTGTGTGGTTGCGTCGTCTGTTGTCCGAGTTGCGTCAGTCTATCGCATCCATCACCTTGCATTGTGACAATGAGAGTGCCATGGCCATCGCCGACAATGACGGCGTGCATCACACACGCACGAAGCACATCAATGTTAAGTATCACTATGTGCGTTCGTTGTTGCATGACGGCAGCATCAGCATCGTGTGGGTTGAGACAGCACGGCAGCTTGCCGACTTCCTGACCAAAGCACTGAAGCGGGACTTGTTCAAGAAGGCTGTGAGTTCAGTCAGCATGCATCCATGATTTGCCCTCTTTGTCTCTGCCTGCGTCACTGCGTGCCCTAGGGAAGTCTGGATGTTGACCGTGTCTCTGCCCGCCCATGTGCACTACGCCTGTGAGTCATGGGGGAGTGTTGGTTTTTGCGCATCTCTCATTGTACTCTGTTGTGTCCTCCCGGCTTGTGTACATCGGCATGCAGATGACTGACGGCGAGACTTGACGCTGATGGAGTGTCGTCCGGTGGAGCGGACGCACGCTGAGGTCTACTCGCAGTTTGCTGGAGCCTCCTCTCTCCGGCGACGTGTTCAGCTCCATCGGTAGGCCTCCTCGGCGGTCGTGCTGCCGGCGGTCACTGCCACCGCAGTTGCTGTCTGCATGCGTCCAGCGCGTCCCATCGTGTCTGCATCGTCATGCTCTGCCTAGGGTCCTTGTTGCATGTTGCATGGCCCTGTTCGGCATCATGGACCATCGTAGGCACTGCCTGGGTTTGGGCAGCCATAACTCCTTGCCACTGTTTTTCTAGCTGTTTCTGACCGCACGACTGTGTTCGCAGCGTCGGTATCATGGTATGATCCAGTTTTCAAGCATAACGGACGACGCCCGGGTTTTGGGCTGTCGCTTGTCTGGTAGGGCTCACCAAGAAAACCCTGCCTGCCTGAAAATAGGTCTATTTCCAGATTGGCTGGTTAGCTGAGTAACAAGCTCTACAGAGCTGGGGGGGAGCTACAACTCGGAGGGGTCTCCCATTGTTGTTCATTCAATATTGCTAATCAGTTACTTTCAGTTTCCAGCTGCTTTCTGGCGCTAACACTGGCGCGCGCACTTCTGAGTAATAAACCCAGAGCTTCCAGACTTAGTCTTGAGAGCAGCGGACTGAGGGGGCAACTGACTCAAGCAACTAGCGTGCAAGCCCGCACGCTGCATCAACAACGCTACTGCCCCAACCTGCTGCCTAGCGTTTCCTTTTCTAGCCACCAGCACCTATTACATATACACTTAGTAGGGCTCATTGTACTCTCTCTTTGTTCATTAATCCATGCATTCTAGACTTAGCCAAATTTTGGCACTACCATTCTCTAGCTCACCACCAGAGCTCGTGTGGTGTTAAGCATGGGCCTACATGCCCTAGAAAAATCTTTGCAAAAAGAACCAAGAGCCTCGCTTGCTCCACTCTATGGCTGCTTGCGTGGTATTCATCTCTTATGTGCCACTCCATGCACTCTAGCAAGTCTTAATGCCTACAAGGCTCCCGACGTGCGTCACGCACAACCGAGAGGCCTGCTCACAGGCCTGTCCCTCATCTCACTCTCTCCTAAACTCATTTGTTAAGTGTTTTGAAATTCTATTCATTTTCACGAGATTTTAGCCATGGCGTGTCACGCGTGGGGACCACCCCTCCCCTCTCTCCCCACATCATGTTTCTTAGTAGAAAAGCTACACCACACAGGCTATGTGCATATTCATCCCCGTCCACATTGGCAGCATTTTGATCACATCACTCTCATTGGAGAGCATGAGAGAGGCTTGTAAGCTGCCTATAGCATTGAAGACCTCGAAATTCAACCTATGATCCCGAAGATGGGGATTGTGCACTGCTCCACCAGACACACGACACCCACGGTTCTGTTGTTGTGTGTGTCGTACACAGCTTACGGTGACCCCTCGGCTCATGTCCATTCAGGTGCAGATCCCTGAGACTGGCGACGGCGGCAGCATGCTGACAGCCGGTGGCGACGGGCGACCAGAAGACTTCCGTATTTTGTAGACTCATGCTGGGTCAGAGCACGTAGGCGTGCAGCCTATCAGGATGTAGATCTCGTTGACGTGGCCGTTCTGGTTCAAACGGCTCGTCGTTCTGACGTGTCTGCAGGGAATTGTGACCAAAACTGTGTTTTTGCCACTGTTTTGTCCTGCTAGAAAAATAGCGCCGTTGTGCGCCGTGTGTGTGTGTGCATCCACTAGGTCCGTGGCACTACTTAGGTTGGCCAGACCTCAGTTGTCATTTCTCTCTGCACATTTCAAACATTTGCAGCTTCTGACACTTGTGTTTGAGTCCCTAGCCAACCCCTTGCTGTTCTCACCTCCACCTGTGCGTGCTAGTGAGTTAGCTAACTGGCTTGCGTTGCCACGCTAGCGACAGCAGTGCTAGGAGCTGTCTCTCATGGTATCAGAGTAGCGAGCCAGTGCTCGCATAGCTGTGCAGCAGAGACGCAGCAGCCAAAGAAGTCGTGAGCAACCGCAGCCATTGCCTTTAGGAGCAGCAGCAGCAGTGCCCACGTTCTCGGCGGGAGGTCCTGGGAGGGCCCACCACCACTTCGACCGCTTTTTATGAATTCCGTGGTCAATCCGCGGTCGTTCCGCTGTGCTCCGCGGTGACAAAGCATCCACGGCAGGCGCAGCAACCGCGCGACCGCTTCGGAACACGCGTCGAGTGCCGCGGAGGCACTCGGCGTTCCGAGTTCTTCACCTCGCAGTGACGTCGCCACTGCAGATCCGCGGTGTTCCGCGGATCCGCGCATCTTCACCACGGTACCTCCGCGGCAGTATCGGAACACACCGGCGCCTCTCGCCGCAGCTCTGCGGCCGCAAGTCCGCGGCACACCCTCCGCTTGCAGAACGCGAGTGCTGCGCGGCGGATGCGGAACGTGCTAACCGCGGAACCTCAGCAACTCGCGGCATCTCGCCGTGTTCTACAAACGCGACGACCGTCACTCCGCGCCCGACCGCGGAACTCCTGCGGTGCCTGGCCTGACCGCGGTCGTCGGCAGCAAAATCACGGTAAAACCGCGGTACTCCACGATAATCCGCGGTAATCCACGGCAATCCGCGGTAATCCGCGGTGATCCGCGGTGAGCTTCCGTGGTGAAGTTCACTGCGGAAGGTATCCGCGGAGACGCTCCACGGAGCAGTTCCACGGGGAGGAAGTTCCGCGGAGGGGCGGTTCCGTGGAGATGTTCCGCGGAGGACTTCCACGGAGGAGAAAACAAGGGAGGAAACCGGTTGCCATGCCAAAGCAAACCTCCTCCAGTATGGCTGCCGATGCAGCTGCCGAGGGCAACACCGTCAGCGGTCAACGTCAACCACCGCCATCATCAACTCAGCGGCAGCAGCAGTTGCAGCAGCAGCAGTAACAGCAGCCACCACTACAGCAACAGCAGCCACTGCAGCAGCAGCAGCAGCAGCAGCGACAGCAGCAGCCGCTGCCACCCCTGCAGCAGCAGCAACAGTGGCCGCAAAGCCCGACTACATTGGCGCGCCAAGTGCGCGCACTGGCGGATCTACAGGCGAAGAGCCGCGATACCTTGACGAGGCAGGTGGCCGAACTACAGGATATGGTCAGGGGCTTGTTGCCCCAGCAGCAGCAGCAGCGTCCGTTAACTGACCCGAGCGCGGACCACCTTGCCCACGGCGGTAATGGTGATGCAGTCGCGGAGAACCTCTCCGACTCCGGTGAGGAGGGCGAGGAAGAGGTGCTCCGAGCGCACCTCATCCGCCTGGAGGCGCGTTGCAGAGCGCGTGAGGTCAATGCAGCCCTCCAGGGCACCAACTCAAGTTCCAACACTGACCCGAGCTCATCTCGCCGCCCACTGAGCTTTGAGGAGCTGGCTCTGCGAGCACGCCTGGGTAAGGGAATTGCCTCCTTGATGCCTGGCCCCGCGGTGGCTTCGGCCGTTGCTCTGCCGACGGTCAAGCCACTCAAGTGGTTTGAGTCAGACCCGCCCGTCTTCCGGACTGGGAACGACTTCAAGTCCTGGGAACCACGCTTTCGCATGTGGGTCATGAGGGAGGGAGTCCTCCCCTACTACCTCGCACCATATCAGGCGTCTGACCCCGCTCAGACACACATGGCAGTCCGCG
>SZWC01001287.1:186363-201417 GCA_023375785.1 Penium margaritaceum | reverse complement strand
CTAAACCAATGATTCCCTTCAGCCTTTGCCCAAGGACTATAAATTGCAAAGACGCTTGGCACGACAAAAACGAAAAGTCATGTAATCTGAGGCTTTGCGAGACAGATCTGAAAGCGCTTAGAAAATTTTACATCAAGTGACATCCCCAGCTGCCGCCGCCGCCAACGCTGCCGCCCCCGATGACACTGGAAGCCTTCCTCCTGACAACGCACGGACAGGCAGGCGGGCTGTGTGCCTGCCTGCATGTCCGCCCAACAGCCAGTCTGCCCAACAGCCTGTGCAACACCAGTCGGCCGACGCAACGGCAAGGCGCTAGTTCAGCCCCTGCGGCCGCGGCAGCGTGTGACACTGCCGCAAGGGCTTCACTGGCGCACGTGAAGCCCCTGCGGCCACCTCCCACCCGCCCCACATCGGGGCGTATGACCGTTGTGGACGCCCTCGACAACATCACGCGTGCGCGAGAGGGGAGGCAGGCAGATACACGCAGGGGTGGAGGGGGGAGGCCCCACACAACCATCCGCCCATGATCCAGGCGCCCCCATGCTCCCAGCCAGTAAAGCTCTGCACAGAACCCCGCACTGCGGTTGGCGCCAACCGCCGCCAACCTCCTCATGCCCCGGGGACCTCCGACCGCAGCAAGCCCTCGCTCTCTTCATCCTCCTTCCTGCAGAACCTCCTTTTGCACCTCCGTCTCCCCATCCTCATCCAGCTCCTTTCTTGCCTCCTTGCCGTCCCATGGTCAGGCTCCAACACTACACGACCGCGCGCTGCACATGCCGGCGGGAGTCATCGCCTTCGTCCGCACCACAAATCCAATGGCTGTGTGTGCGTGTGTGTGCTGCGGCAGCACACGCGGCAACTGCTCCAACCACCAGCCTGCTGACTGGCGCCAGTAACCAGACCCACCCAGGGCCTGGGTCCTCCACAGGCACAGGACACGACTCTACTCGCCCCAGGACCCACCGACAGAACCTTATCGCAACGTGATCCCCAGTCCTGTCCACCAACACAAGCGACCTGGAAATCGCGAAGCAGGCGGGTCCGCGGTTCAACCGAGCAGCGACCACCACCGCACATCCCAACAGACACCGCGCACCCCACTCTTTCCGTTCGCTTTCGACCGCATGACACCGATGGCGAGGCTTGTGCTTCGGTTCGACCACACCGCGACGCTGAGTCAGCGGCATCAAGGGCAGCAGCAGCAGCGCCGCAGATCCGCACCGACGAGGCGCCGAAGTCCTCCTGCATGGCTCCAAGCCAGCATGGCTCCGTCCGTTTGGACGGGGTCTTCTACGACCTCGTCCAGAGACGGGGCTGAACTCACTGCCAGCCAGCAGCAGCTGCGCTGCGCTGCATTGCACCGCATTGCGCTGACCGCACCCGTTCAACGCAGTCGGGAACAGAGAAACGGGGCGTCCGATGTTGGCTGAGATGCCGCCCCACCCCCATCCCCACCTGGGAAGTGCTCCTCCTGCCAGGTCTGTCAGGAGCTTGAAGGGACGACGGAGAAAAGCGCAAACCCAGTAACGCTTTAAACGGCAGAGAACCGGAGGAGTAAAAACTGCTCTTCGATCGGCGCCAGTGTGCTTCCTCTTGTTGCTACAACCTGTCAACACGACCGGACGGGAGTCCTCCCCCCCGGCCCACATCATCTGCCCTCCCAGCGGCAAGTCTGCGGCCGCATGGACGGCGAATCAGGGGCAGTGTCTAGCGCACGTTCTGGGGGAAAATAATTGGCAGGGCCGGCGGAAGTAGGAACAGCAAGGGCAGCAGCAACACGAGGAGCGGCGAGAGGAAGCAGCAGCAGGAGCTGCGGAGGCAGCGGCAGCTGAGAACGTGGCAGGCAAAAACACGCGCTCTCACACACACACACCGGCACGGTCTTCTTGCGGTCTGCTTGCAATCTGATGAACCTCTTTAGGCGCTTCTTCACGATCTTGTGCTTCACGAGAGGGGTCACCATGGTGGCAGGTTGGGGGTGGAGAGCAGGCAAGTCGCAGCTGCAGGCGGAGGACTAGGCGTACTTCTCCGACTGAAACAGCCGCACGTTGAGATGTCGGTGAGCGAGCAAGAAAGAGAAGAGGAAAGAAACCGGTGCGAACGAAGCCCCACTACTACCGAGGTGACCGCAGGCCGAGCGGCAGCTCCTGTGGCTTCTGCTTTTTGGGGTTTGTCGGGTTTAGCAGTCGGTTCGGCAGGGCGCTATGAGTTAGTCCGGCATAGCTACAGGCACAGAGCGCGAATTTCTTTCGGTCCAGATACGAATGAAGTCCGAATATCTGAGCTCGGGTCCAAAACAGGCTTCGGGAAAAGTACGGCTTCTCTTGGAGCCTCCGGCATCCGTCACTCACCCTGTTCGACCTTCTGGCGGCAAGAGGCGAAACTCGAAAACAGACAAATCTTAATCGTGATCACGGGCAATTCTCAGTTTTTTTTGTCCCCTGGTCGTAACCAATGGGAGGAGGAGGGTCTCGTTGACACCGAGACAAGCCCAGGGGCTGAACCTGGCCCGAAAGCAAATTTATAGCTTGCATAGTCTGGAGTGCTTCCACCACCGGTGGAATTTTTTTCTGAATATCTGATACATATAAGCATGCTTCCTCTACCTTCTTGTGCAATGCACGGGAAGGGAGAGTGTGTTGTTGTGGGGAAGAGGTGGTTTTGGAGTTTCTTCTTCTTTCTTCCAGGAAGTATTTGGGATGTTACAAGTGGTAAAGGTTTTTTTCTAGGATTTGGGGCATTTTTGCGATGATGGCTGGGGTGGGGTTTTGTTTCGGTTGAGCCCATCTCTCTTGCCAAAGACGTTGGAGGATGGTAGCTCGTGTGATTTCTCGTGTTTTTCGCTTATTCGTGGGATTNATGAACTGGAACCTTAACCTTCCAGTATCAAAGATAGAAGGTGAGCTTAATGGCTGTCATGAGGTCGTTTAGGGTTTTCCAAGGTAACTTGTGAGAATATGACCGACTCACCAAAAGAAGTCTCGATGCAATGTCTTGATGCCACAAGTAAGGGGGAATGAAAAACTGTTGTAGATATTATCTTTAGTCCACTCCGCTTATCACCCAGTGGGGGGAGGGGGTGAAAACCAAAAGAACATGGTTTCTAGCAAAAACTCGTACCCTTCTACTATGGAGCCTAACAGTAACAGTTTACATTGTACTGTAGAAAATTACAACCCATTCTCCCTCGGGTGACTGTTGTAAATGCATGGAATCTCCATTGCTCCAAGCCTAAACACAACATATGACGAAGCGGTATGGAATGGACCCCTTCGCAAGTCTTGATGGTCAAGTATTAAGACAAGTTGACGAGCAATAGGTTACACACAAGTGTTGTGCAGTTTGGAGAGCTGAAGACACAATTTTCCAGCATGACAGAGCAAGGCATTATTCTCTCCTTGTCATCTCCATGTGTAGCATTGGTGTCGTTGCTTTCTAGAGAAAAAAAAGTGAGTGAGATGCACATATGCATGGACTAATTTGTTTTGAACAAATCAACCAGCTAGAATTGGCACCCACTCCCATGACATGAGGAGCTTGTTGGTTAGTATTGCGTGGCTAGCTACTTCACTCAAATATTTGTCTAATACGACAACGACTACACTTGTACTATAGCAAATAATATGGGAAATTGGCATTCAATCATATACAAGGTTTTTGTCATCCCTTTTTAAATGGCCTGCCTATTTGCAATCTGATGATGGTAGTAAGCAACATCTCTAGGTCATCTTTTGACCACTTTGTGATGGTGTACCTGGTGTTATTAAAGATGGCATAAGTTCATGAGGGCTGTGTGAAGATGTTTCCATAGATTTTAAGAAGTAAGAAGCATTGTCGTGCACTGAGAATATGACTTTGGAGCACGACCACGCTTGTTTCTTGGGACCACGATTGGTGATGAAAATACTTCCATGAACCTCTACAAGGTGGTGGAGTACAAGAGTGGCCAAAATTGTAGGATGTGCATGATGTGTGAGTGTTCATCGGCCCTCCTAGCTATTTTGTAGGTTAATCCTTGGCTATGTAGAACTCTTAGGGACAATACCACACAAGCCCTATAAGATATTGCATGAATTTGAGTGGCTAGTGTTTGATAAGCCTTTTGGTAGTACAAGAACAATCCAACCTCCATGTCGGCCTTGCAGTGGCTGACGTTTTGAAATGACAAAGGAAGCATCTGACATCCTCATAGGTGTCAATTTTTTCACAATACCCCGCAAATCAACTCCTAGTAATTACACAAGTTGCATAGAATTGAGCTATATCATGCCCTCCACGTCAAGGACATGTTCCTCTAAGTAACCAGGTAAAGAACTTCAAGACGTTGCCAAATCTCAATGGTAGATAGGTTGTTGGGTAGAGCAAATCAGGTCATGATTATTCCATTACACTGTGTTCTGCCTGGACCGCATCACCATGTCAATGCCCTTGCACAATGACCATACCTGATAATTTAGATTGATCGCTTTCCACAAAGATTATGGTGAAGCTCACCCCACATGGAAACAAGTCACACGGGGAAAAAAACGCTAAATGCTTTTCATGAAAACACCATTTCGGTGAGAACCTTTGTGAGCGTTACAATGGTGGCCCTTGTGGCCACTTCTTGACACACAAGATTCGAAGATGATGGCCTTGTTCTTTTGGTGGTCCACCAAGTCATTGGAGCTTGCTTGATTCTACTAAAGCTGTTATGCATACCACATTTGGAAGGCATAGAGGATGAGGACCTGGGTCTTCTCCAACCATGGTCCACTCTCGAGTAGCTGAGGTATGGTATCTCCATGGAATTCATCACTAACTTGCTCAAGACATCAGAACGTCACATGGCGATGGTGGTGGTAAATCGGTTAATCAAAATGCCATTTTTTTATCATGGCATGTAAAGTCGTTCACTCAATGGGCAAAATCTCGTATGAAATTGTGATTATGCCTCAAGTGCATGCTACACCTCAATGGTTTACTATGATCTTACATGAGTGAGTGTACCCCGCATTTCAACAGCAAATTGAAGCATGAAGTCATGCACCATTAGGGAAACAAGCTGCAACTATGGACGAGTTTCCACCCACAAATTGACCAAGCAGACTGAAGAGACACCGGAGTTTCTTTTTCACACAATGGGTGATCTAGATGAAGGGACGATGAACCAGCGGCTGGTGAACATCGAGTTGGCACAAAAGAAACTTCCACTTCCGACTCCATCAACCTGAAACTTTTTGAGATAGTGTAAATGATGGCACATGTTGCTTCTCTCTTTATTCGTCTGCTGCAGGCAACCTACATATACTTTAAAAGGCTGCACGTTAACTTGAACAAGTTTTGCCGGTGATATGGCAAGAATTTGTGAAGGCTCAAAAGTAAAAGATACAACAAGCAAAAGCCAAAGTGTAGGTGCAATGTCTTAAATCAGATATTGCGTGTTTCCCAATGGTGCATACGTTAAGCTACGCGTGGTCAATCACACAAGCTCGAACTCCATTGGCTTGGTGTCCTTGAAGTGCTCGAGATGCGCACATTCTTGGTGGCATTGATGCGTTTTGCACATTAGGTTACATCCCCTGTGCTTTTTATCTCCAAGCTTGAACCATGCCATGGTTTGGCGGAGAAATTTGTGGATTGTTTTTATGAGCCCCCTCTTGCAATGGTCATCAAGAGCGTGCAACAAATGGCATCCTTGACGACTTTGTCTGTGGTTGTGGATGGATGTACCTTTCAAGTGGAGAGTCTGTTAGGCAGCCCAACAAAAGGATACTTTATACACTTTAAGTATTTGGAGGATTAATACCATCCGCGGTGTCTTTCAAGAGCAATCTAGAATAGCTTGCTCTTAGAGGGAGAATGGAGATATTGTAATCCTAGCAGCAAATCCTTCACTATAAATAGCACGAGGCTCATGCTGATGCGGGACTTAAAGTAGAATCAGAATGTATCTCTCAAGATCTGAGCTCCCCTCGGGCCAAAAGTTGGAATCAAGGATGGAAACGGTGGCAAGTTTTCTTATGTAACACATAGGCTTGATTTCCAAGAATACCGAACAAGGTGAGAACATGGCTTGGTACTCCCATGGTCAATGAATAAAAATTCAATTGCAAAAAGGAAAAATCAGAAATGGTTCCTTCTATGCTTTCTAACTTCACCGTTTTGGATGTCCATGAACCCCGATCGACGTTCTATCCATGGAAAATGGTTCACAAAGGTGACCATATATTTATCATTCATCCATGGAATGACATGTTTCTTGTTGTGCACAAACGCCAAGGAATTCAGCTTTTATACTCTAAGGTAAACTCATCCATGGCTCCCAAGGATGGTCTGTAGACATTGAGTCACCTTAGATATGTGACAATTCATACCTTATCTCGTACAGTATTTTCAGCCCGGACCACCTATGAAAACCAAAAAAAATCGCACACACTCAAACAATTTGTACAGTTCTCTTCCAATTTTAAACTGATGTTTCCATGTTCTTCATGTGTATTCTCCTGCTTCCTCTCACACTGGACGCACATTCCATGGCACGTGTACAGTCGCCATTGCCACCGATCATGCCTCAACCATGTGGTTGAGGCTAGCACGGCACACCTAGGAGACACTACTCATGGATTATGCATTGTTTCTTCCAAATACACATGGTTCCCACTCTCTTCACAGATCAGCATGTGCATGATCACGTGGGAGAGTTTTTTCTGACGTTGGAGTGAACAAAAGACAACCCCGCCCCATGCATCCACTTACGAAAGGCCATGTATAGTTCATCAGGTGATCACCTCTCATTGTAGGGGTGATTCTTGAATGCCTTGGTGAAAGAGTCAGTGACTTATCTTACTGGTTTTTGTAAATCACATCATGTTGACATGGTCCCCACAAGCCATGCACACACTTGTATTCCAGAGTAACTCTGTGCATGGATGCATGAAACAGACATCATGACCATAGAGTGGAATATTGCTCACTCACTACAAGCTGATGCAATCCATGGACTGGAGGAACTCATGCAAGAAGAAATTGGGGTAGATGTTGTGACAGGTCCCAGTCACACATCCCTGTTTCTGATTCTACTTCAAAGTGGGTGTGTCATCCAATAGGAGAACTTGCTTCATTTCTTGCTTTCCATCTATGGTCAATGTCCAATCACTGCCAGTGTAGTGTACAAGCTATACTTGGGATTAAAAATGGATTTCTATCATAAGTTCTTGGGATTTGGGGATCGGTACCGGTTTCTTGAAGAGTCGAGGAACAAAAGATAACATTGCTCTAGATTCTACTTCAACTCTAGCCCGGATTTGATCCACAGGCCGGATTTAAGACAAAAGGAGTGTCCTGAAAGAAGATCCATCGCGTCACTCCTCCTCCCTGTTGAATGTTTTTGCCCCTTGTTCAGTGTTTTAGAATGGATCAAGAATGCCCTGCCTCTTGTGGAGGTAATGACCTGTGAGTACACCATGTGGGTGAGTGATTACCTTGGCCATTTGGTTGATTTGGCCGAGTGAAAGGTCACGAGTTTGATCCTGGACCCATACACATCTTGTTTGCTGTGGAAGCTTCCAAGAAAGAAAGTCCGTAGCTTCTTCGACGCTACATGGTTGGTCTGCTACCTTGACACTAGGATGCTTATGTGTCAAGCCCAAAGTGCAAGTCTATTGGTGATGTGGTTGGTTTGGCCCACATCTTAGGAATGTGCTTTTGAGTTCTAGGACTAGACAGACAGCTATAAAAGGACTTGTCCTGCATGCTGATCAATTAATCCTTGATTGATGCTCTCTTGCGTATTGACGACTTGAGCTCTTCTTGAGATGTAATGCTAGGGTGTTAGTACTCTTGAAGGTGAAGTATATGCTTGATTAAGTTTGGGGTGCATGACACATGTCAACAAAGAAAGAAGGCCTAAAAACCTGTGCAAGCTTTTCGGTTTCACGGCTTCTCAGCCAGAGGGGTTAGCTCAGTAGCTAGCAAAGGGTTATGGGCCCACTCCTCTGGTTAGGGAAGTTTCATGCACGTAACTGCTAAGGTCACAAGCAATGAGAGCACCTTTGCTCTCACCCAACTTCTCTGTTTGCAGGGCAACATCAGTAGGAGGGGAATGCATCACATATGCACCTTTCTACCTTGGGAGCTGACATCAGTCTACATTAGCCTACATCAGCCTACATATGCTTTAAACGGCCAACGTGAGCAGGGGAAGCAGTTACCTCTTCTCGCCAATAGCCTACAGCGGCCTCAAACACAGGTTCATTGGCATCAACATCAGGTGCAGAAGCTGTAGCAGTTGTAGTTATAGGGATATCTGGGACAGGGGAACCAAGGAATCATTTGTCCATCCTCAAGTTTGATGGAGAGGGGTTTGCGTTCTGGAGGTGGCAGTTTGAGATCATCATAGATGACAAAGATTTGCTAGGATATGTTGACAGAACTATCCCAGCACCAAAGGAGGACGGTGTTGACCTTGTGGCATGGGTCAAGCTCAACAAGAAGGCTCTCGCCATTCTTGTGTCCTCCATACAACCTCAGTCCTTTCACACATCAGTGGTTGTACAGTGGCAGCCACGGCATACGCCAAACTCGGCAAGGTGCTTCAGACATCCTCACTTGCCAACCGTCTCTTCATTGTAAAAAACCTCATCAGCATGAGGCTTGGTGAAGGGGAGGATGTCTCCGCCTTTATGCAAAAGTTTGAGACGCTCTTGCAACAAGCTACCGGCATGGGGTGGGACCTGAAATCCAACATGCAGGCCATGATTTTCCTGATGACGCTGCCGGAAGGTTCGGACCTCATGATAACGGTGATTGGAGGGTGGAGTGAAGATATAGTTTCCTACACCACCGTCTCTGAGTATGTGCGGAATGAAGCCATGCGTCGTAGCAGTAGTGAAGCAAACATGGCTGCCTTTGCTTCACAGAGCAGCGGCGCCTTCCATAATACATGCTCCTTTGGGTGCAATGGAAACAACATCACTAGAAACAGTGGAAGGGGTGCAAAGTGCCAAGGAAACTGCCATAGCTGTGGCAAGGCTAGACACTGGGCTCGAGAGTGTCGTGCACCCAAGAGAGAGGGAGGAGACGGGGATGAATGGCGAGGGGGAAATGGTGGGAAGGATCCCACAAGCTTGATGGCTGATTGTGACTCCAAAAAAGGGAGGGCGATACTCAGGCCAGGAGCTTACGGCCTTGACTCGGGAACAAACGAGCACACCACTTACAAGAAGAGAGACTTCATCTCTCTTGCTCCATGAAACAAGAACTTCAGAGTTTCCAACGACAAGGTTGAGGCAGCTAAGGGGATTGGTGACAAGCTGGTCATAGTGNTGGCAAGGCTAGACACTGGGCTCGAGAGTGTCGTGCACCCAAGAGAGAGGGAGGAGACGGGGATGAATGGCGAGGGGGAAATGGTGGGAAGGATCCCACAAGCTTGATGGCTGATTGTGACTCCAAAAAAGGGAGGGCGATACTCAGGCCAGGAGCTTACGGCCTTGACTCGGGAACAAACGAGCACACCACTTACAAGAAGAGAGACTTCATCTCTCTTGCTCCATGAAACAAGAACTTCAGAGTTTCCAACGACAAGGTTGAGGCAGCTAAGGGGATTGGTGACAAGCTGGTCATAGTGGGTGTCAACGGTGGAGATCCTGACCTCAAGCTAGAGGGGGTGGTCTACTTGCCCTCCTTCACAACCAACCTTCTCTCCGTCTCGAAGATAACTGACCATGGCATGACAGTGGTCTTTACAGAGATGGAAGCGGTGATAGTCCCTAACAAGGACATCAACATCTCCTACTCTTCCAAGAAGGTTGTCGCACAGGTTCCTCGCGTTGATGGACTCTACATCTTGCAAACCAAAACGAAAACTTCAACGGCTGAATCTTTGGTTGAGAGTTATGATGAGCAGAGCAGCGATGTCGATTCAGATGGGGAAGGACATGTTGGATCAACAAAAGCAGTGGCAGCAGAAAGTTTAGCAACAAAACCGCAAGCAAATGCAACCACCGGGACTGTTCATTCTAGCCTATGAACATCCTCCAAGAACCTGTGGCACAGGCACTTTGGGCACGTGGTTCATTGCACATTGGAGCTCATGGCAAGGAAGGAGCTAGAGCGTGGGATGGAGCTAGGTGATGAGGTGGAGGGAGTAGGGATAATGTGTGAGTCATGCCTTCAAGACAAGGCAAAAAGGAAACCCTTCAAACGCAATGGCACGCGTGCTCTCGCACCCCTTGACCTCGTGCACTCTGACGTGTGCGGTCCCTTTCTCATACCGTCAAATGGAGGCAGCAGATGTTTCCGCACATGCATTGATGACAACAGTCGTAAGGTTTGGATGTTCTTTCTTAAAAAGAAAAGTGAGGTGAAGGAGAACCTGCAAGCTTTTGTCGCTATGGTTGAGCGACACAGTGGAAACAAGGTGAAGGCATTCAGGATGGACAACAGGGGAGAGTACAAAGCCTGCAGGGAGTGGCTCAAGACACGGGGCATTAAACACCAGAAAATTATGCCCTACTCACCTCAAAGCAACGGCGTAGTAGAGAGGATGAACCAGACGCTCCTAGGCATGACAAGGTACATGCTCTTCAACGCCAAGCTGCCTCCTAGGTTATGGGTTGAAGCAGCACGTACTGCTACCTACCTTGTGAACCTCACACCTGTAGCAACTCTGCCAAGGAGAGGCAAGAAGAAGCAGACACAGCAGCTGAAGACGCATCAAGAAGAATGGTCAGGCAAGAAGCCGGACGCCTCCCATCTCAAGGTGTTCGGTTGCACCGGGTTTGCCAAGGTCCAGGCTGGTGAGGGCCGTGGAAAGCTCAATACAAGAGCACGAAAGTGAATTTTCATCGGCTATGACACAACCCACAAAGCTTATCAACCGTGGGACCAAGGAGCCAAGAAGGTCATCCGCAGCAAAGACGTGGATTTCCACGAAAGGTCTGTGAGTAAGGGAGAGCATCTCGAGCTCGAGAACGCTCCAAAACAGGGAGAGTGGCTCACTCTTCTTGAGGAGGGGGACAAAAGCACCAGCACAATGGCATGGGATAGGTGCTGCAACAGGGAGAGGAGCTCGTGAAGATGACTTGGAGAAATCAGACTCTGATTGCAACGTATCTGATCCTCCACAACATGAGGAGGATGCCTCTCCCATCATCAACGATGAAAAAGACCTCCAGCCTCCACATCAACGGTACCAGCCAGCAGGTTCAAGGAGCAGTTCACGCCTCAAAGTACCTCAGCAACATTACGATGCAGATAGGGGTAAATGGACAGGCTTCAACTATTCATTCTTGGTTCAAGAGGAGCCAACGTCTGTCGCAGAAGCACTCACTCAGCCTGACAAAGCAGAGTGGGATGAAGCAATTCGCATTGGACTCAGCTCCATCGAAGAGAATGGGACATGGGTGCTGGTGGACAGACCTGCCGGGGCTCATTTTGTGGGGTCCAAGTGGGTGCTGAAAGCAAAATGGAAACAAGATGGCAAGATAGACAAGTACAAGGCACGGGTGGTAGCAAAGGGGTTCTCTCAACGGCCTGGCGCAGAGTACGATGAGACCTTTGCTCCAGTTGTGACGTTTGCCTCCATCCGGTCAATGCTCGCCATTGCTGCTGCCAAGAACATGGAGGTCTACTTGATGGATGTCAAGACAGCCTTCCTTTACGGCAAGCTTTGACAAGGAGGTATTGATGGAGGTTCCGGAGGGGGTTGATGCTCCTGAGAGCAAGGTATGCAAATTGGTGAAGGCACTCTATTGGCAAAAACAAGCGCCAAGACTTCAGTACTAGGAGATGGACACGNCAGACCTGCCGGGGCTCATTTTGTGGGGTCCAAGTGGGTGCTGAAAGTAAAATGGAAACAAGATGGCAAGATAGACAAGTACAAGGCATGGGTGGTAGCAAAGGGGTTCTCTCAACGGCCTGGCGCAGAGTACGATGAGACCTTTGCTCCAGTTGTGACGTTTGCCTCCATCCGGTCAATGCTTGCCATTGCTGCTGCCAAGAACATGGAGGTCTACTTGATGGATGTCAAGACAGCCTTCCTTTACGGCAAGCTTTGACAAGGAGGTATTGATGGAGGTTCCGGAGGGGGTTGATGCTCCTGAGAGCAAGGTGTGCAAATTGGTGAAGGCACTCTATTGGCAAAAACAAGCGCCAAGACTTCAGTACTAGGAGATGGACACGTTCATGGCCAAGGAGTCCTTCATGCACTACGACAATGACACTAGCATGTGAGTGCATGAGAGTGACAAAGGAACTATGTTGGTGGCCTTGTACGTTAATGACTTGATTCTATGCTCTTCTTTGACGTGGCTGCTAGACGATCTTAAGGGGCAACTGAGTAGCAGATTCAAGATGAAGGACATGGGTCCTCTTGACTTCTATCTTGGAATTTCCATCAAGAGCGACAGAGCAGCAGGTACCATCAGCCTGAACCAGACAAAATACATCGAATCCATCCTCAAACGATACGACATGGCAGATTGCAAACCTGCCAACACACCCATGAGCTCGGAGTGCAAACTCTCCATCTCCATGTCCCCATCCAACAAGGTGGAGAAAACTGACATGCTGGGCATCCCATATCAGTCTGTAGTGGGCACTCTGATGTATGCCATGGTTGCCACCGGACCAGATATAGCCCATGCTGTTGGGCCGGTGAGCCGGTTTGTGGCCAATCCCGGTCCACTTCACTAGCAGGCCATGAAGCGCATCATTCGCTACCTTCAGAGGATTCGGCATGTGGGGCTCCAGTTTGGAGGCATCGCAGGATCCGCATCACTCCGTCTCATCTGACATACCGATGCTGATTGGGGGAGGGAACATCGATGACAGAAATTTTACCTCCGGCTTAGTGTGTATGTTGAATGGAGGTGCAGTCTGTTGGGCAAGTCGCAAGCAGGAATGTGTCTCTCTGTCAACAGTTGAAGCTGAGTACATCGCCTTAGCTGAGGTGTGTAAAGAGATACAGTGGCTACGAAGCTTGCTATCTGAGATGAAGGCACCATAGGCAACGGTGAAGGTCATCACGATTGACAACATGAGCGCCATTGACATGTCAAAGAACCCCGTCCTGTCCAGGTGCACAAAGCACATTGAGATCCGCTACCACTACCCTCGAGACTTGGTCTACAAGCAGACAGTGGAGCTCGAGTATGTCGGCACCAAGCTGAACCGGGCTGACATGCTTACAGAGCCACTAGACAAGGATCTCCACCAGACCGGCAGGCAAGGTATGGGCATGGTCAACGCAAGTGATGACAAATGATGATGGTCACTGACGCAAGGTGCAAGGGAGAGATTTGTTGAATGTTTTTGCCTCTTCTTCAGTGTTTTAGGATGGATCAAGAATGCTCTACCCCTTGTGGAGGTATGACCCCTAGATCCATTGTAGTGTGACTCAACTATGCTCTGTCTCTTGTGAGATATGACCTGTGAGTACACCATGTGGGTGAGTGGTTACGTTGGCCATTTTGTTGATTTGGCCAAGTGAAAGGTCATGAGTTTGATCCTGGCCCCATGCACATCTTGTTTGCTGTGGAAGCTTCCAAGAAAGAAATTCCATAGCTTCTTGGACGCTACATGGTTGGTCTGTCACCTTGACACTAGGATGCTTATGTGACAAGCCCACAGTGCAGCTCTATTGGTGATGTGGCTGGTTCAGGCCACTTCCCAGGAATGTGCTTTTGAGTTCTAGGACTGGACGGACAGTTATAAAAGGACTTGTCTTGCATGCTGATCAGTTAACCCTTGCTTGATGCTCTCTTGCGTATTGACAACTTGAGATCTTCTTGAGATTTAATGCTAAGGTGTTAGTACTCTAAAAGGTGAAGTGTATGCCTGATTAAGTTTGGGGTGCGTGACACATGTCAACAAAGGAAGAAGGCCTAAAAACCTTTGTGAACTTTTTGGTTTTCGCGGCTTCTCTGCCAGAGGTGGTTAGCTCAGTGGCTAACTCTCCACCTAGTTGGCCGTTAGGATCGTGTTCACACGTAGATATGCCACATGGAATGATATGGTTGTAGGTTGCTTGTTTACAAAAATTCCCAATGACGAGTACTCCTGTTTCCGGCATAGTTCTTCCTAGCTAAAATGGCTGAGGCGACCATTGGCTCCTCCTCCTTGGACAACTATTTTGAGGGCCTACATTTTGGTTATGCAGTTCATCGCAAAACAGCCTAGGGCTGTTACAGTGGCATTAGAGCCATCTTCCACAAATCATCTATGAAATTGGTTTTGGCTCTATGTTGGATCGAACTATCACACAACACCGTCCGACGATTGTGATTTAGAATGGTGATTTTTGTTTCTACGGCCGAAAGCTGCCCGTCATCAAATGCAACTTGTGCGATTGACAATAAGCTCCAGTCAAGCTTACTCCCTAGTCAGGAGTGCCAAAAAAAAGCAACGGCTGATGGCCACAAGAAAATGCCTCCCAACCGGCGGCTTAGTGCCCTTGATGGCTTGGCCAAGGCACCGAGGATCTGTCGACAAGCCGGCTGATAGCCCCCACGGTCTTACAGGTTGCCTCCCAACCAAGAATAGTCAGAGAAGGCGAGTGGCATCCCAATCTCCTCTCCTTCTAGAGAAAGACAGAGGGGGTGGTCATGCCCTCCTCCCTAACCCGTCAGGCACCGATTCAGCCAGAGAGGGGGAGAGGGAGAGATAAGTACCTCTTCCTCACTTCTCACACGCTGATGGCGCCCAAGGAAGAGACGGAATGATGCTCCCCTATCCTTCTCTCCTCAAGTACCAGCAATGCCAAGGAGGGAGGGGGAAATATTTCCCCTCTTCCCTCCACTCTTCTTGAGCACAGACGATGCAAGGAGAGGTAGAGAGGGGGCGGTGCTTCCGCCTCTCTCACTTTTGGCACCAATAGTTTGAAAGAGGGAGAAAGGGGGTGATGATACCCCCTCCCTCGCATTTGACGTGCTGGCTGCGCTAGAGAGGGAGTGGGGGCACTTCCCCCCCTCTCCCTGCATCACCTCTTAAACACCGAAAGTGCCATAGAGGGAGCGGGGGTGGTTAAACCGCCTCCCTTGCCTCTCTAGTGCCAATGGCGCCACAGAGAGAGAG
>SZWC01001287.1:169604-184549 GCA_023375785.1 Penium margaritaceum | reverse complement strand
CACACACACACACACACACACACACACACACACAAAAACACACAATGGGGGAAATCCATGTGAGATGGTCGACTGACAAGTGCCGGTTGTACCTGGAATATGACCAGCATGGAAAATGCAATTGTAGCATTCACGCAAGTGCAAAACACACAATTACCATGATGTTGAATGCATGGCGAATGAGTGCATCGGTTGAATTGTTGACATGAGCACCAAATGCACCATTTTCATAAATGTTGATTGCACAATTGACTTAAGCTACGGGTTGCACTTTTGTCATGGGTACCGAATGAACTACTGATATGAGTGCAAAACACATTGTGGCCACAAGTTCCAATTGGAATAGCTATGCTAGTATTGATGGTACAATACATGTTATAAGATGATGACTGTAATAGAAAGATGGGTGCCAATTACAGCCCGGTGTATCAATTAGCAAGAAGTAGCCAACTCGTTTCCTTGTCATGCTAGCTTGTGATGGACCATAAAAAAAAGCGTATGATCTATGTGCGGAGTGGTTCCATGGGCAAGTGCATCAGACACGTTTTTTGATGCACCACAAACACGTTGTTTGACGTTTGGAAGACATCTCGACGAAGTCGAGGATGGTCATACTATTGAAGTTTTGAAATGGATAACTGATAGGCATGACTAGAAGCAATCACAGACTACTATGGTGATCAGTTGTGTGCCCGAACAGTGTAACTCAGTTGTGTGCCCGAACAGTGTAACTGAGACACAGTAGTATCGATTTTCACCAACAGTGACGACCATAGGAAGTTAAAAACTTTGCATTTCCAAGAACAGTATGGAAAGGTGCTTCCAAAAGAAGTACAAACCAATTTCCAAAAGATGCATGACATGTGTGATGAGGATGATTTACTCAAATCTGGACCATGCTAAAGGTGGATAAACTCCTCTATATTCATACATGGAATGTGCTACAAAAACCTAGTCAGCCGAGCACAAGTTCCAACACTTACACGGCTTGCATAACCGCAATAGGTCAGTGCACATGTTCAAGTGTCGGAGACAACCCACTTTTCAATTGATCATGGCATGCGATTCATGGTATCTTACTTCAGCTACGTGAAATTGGGTACATAGCATGCGTAAAAAACTTGCACGACATGTACATAAAACCTTATCCACTAAGTGCTGGTGCATTGATCACGAAATCAAGTTATGGATAAGTCGGACGGACGAATAACTACAACAGTTTTGTGAGAATTGAGTAAGCTGATGATATCATCTCTGTTTTGGATGAAAACAACGACACCATTTCACCAAACAAGTGGTTTGGTGGGCACAGTATGTGTTATACTACATTCTCATATCTCATTACGCTACAATGTGAAAAGACAAATGCGACCATTTCATTACCAAGCCCGTGTCATGACTATGTCACGAGAGGTGAAACATACCTGGTGTGTTAGCACGCCGACCTCAATCCTCGAGGATTGACATTGCGCTGCCTGTACAGAGTGTGCAATGGACTCATCAGTATCTTTTGGAGGTTTGTGTGCATTACTAGTCATAGGTGATGCAGGCATCAGATTGTGATGTAATGTTTCAAGGATGGTATCCTTTCATGAATTTTCAATGGTGAACCCATTGACACCATATCACTCTGTGGGTGATGGGTATCAATGATGAAAAGGTACATGAGTGTAACAACAACCCTGTTCAAAAGACAAGAATGATCATCAATGGGGGTTGTAAATGTACTAGGGAGGGGTGAAGACTCTTCTTTGGGTCCTCACCATTTAAGGCGTCACAATGAGGTGGTCAAATATCGTAAGAGTCACTTCCAGCATGTGACAAGATTGACCGAATGTCAAAAGTGAACAAATTTGAAGGCAAGGCCTTCAGCATATCATCACTCATTTAGTGATTATGTCATGATCATTGATAGACAAAAACATGTGAATCGATGTCGATGACATGAGTTCATCCACTGTTCTGTGCAAAATCCATTTCAGAGAAAATGGATGATACTCCTTTTCCACTGATGGAGTTCCAAAGTACTATGACGATGTCATAGATTTATGCAGACCAATGACACCATAGTTGGGATCAATTCAAAGTCTAGGTTTTTGCATCAAAAGCTCATGACCGTGGAGATGATCGATGAGCCGATAGTTTTATGCTAACTCTGTATTAGCATCCAAAAAACCACATTGTTAGCATGTCTCAAGTGTGTAAACGAGTCATTGTTAACATTGAGACACAAAAGTGACTAGTGTTTCATAGCAAAGTTTTGATATGAAAAGACTATTCAAGATGGGCCTTGACAAATGATGTTTCATATCGTTTGTCAAGGCCCGTCAGATTATTTCAATGTTTTGAGAAGAATCTCAAAGTTGATGGCATCGTGACACGGTACACTAGTCGTGTACGTCACACTCTTCAGATATCATGTAAATGGATTCCGATCATGCCAAAGAGATGGTGTGTCACCACTTATGTAATACTAATCTTCAAAACAAAGCCAACATCTGATTCATTGGGACAAAGCCAATCTCCAAGAGAGATCATAGCGACTACAGTGTGGCCGAACTATGGTTGAATGACCTGGAAGGTCATAGTGAAACGACTGAAGTTCCTTGTTTTTTTAGATGATTGAATTGATGTACATTGCCAAAAATTCTAGTACATTATGTTTTTGGATGTCGTTGTGGTGGTATCCACAATGGTGGTGGTTTGTTAGGTATCTGTGATGAGGGCGATACCCTCTACAAGTACCTCTGACAAGGCATATGACAAACACTCTATTGAGTGGAAGTACCGAATGTACACAACAGAATACCTTGAAGCAACACAAATTGTTGCAGCTTGGCGAACAAAATCCATTTATAGGTTTGTGAATGGAACCCTTGGACACGATTATATGTGCAGAAAAACATATGGGAACTAGTTGTTCCAGGATCATTGGATGTCTTTTGGAAGTGTTCGATCATAATCACATGGAATTGATACTTGGAAGGTCTTCTTCCAAGTTTTACCGTAATGACTGTGATCATGGTACACTTGCTTTGGTGAATACCATATGATGAACACCTTGTTCGTGGATCAAATCCATGGTCGTTGACATCGGTTATCTGAGATAAACTAGTTAAAGCAACGTGCTTTGGCAAGGACGTGAGCAATAGCCAATGGTACCCATTTCAAACGGAAATCAGGGGATGATGGTTGAAACCAACATCATATAGGTAATAGCATTATCGTGTCCAAGGACAGACGTTGACGACAATTGCGCGTGCCAGTCGACCAATGCCACCTCCTTCAAAGACAAGTGCAATCTTTGAAAGGAAGAACAAGTGTACAGAACAACCATGAATTAGGATCTTGGTGCCTCCCAACCCTAAGATAAATCTAGCATGCAAGTTGCATGGGCTTGGTAGATCTTGGTTGAGTTCAACCAACCAATCCACGGGTGCTGAAAGAAGTTTGGTAGACCTACGCGTGGTGAAGAACACGTGGTTACAAACCAAAAGGACTATTCTCCGGATCTTGGATTGAATGTATTGACAATGTTGTGGGGAAGTACCACATTGGCAACAACCCCTCGAAATGTATCATGTTTGAGCAACATGGGAAGTGCTGTGTGGATCTGGACAATTCTTGCGGAGATGCCCGGTTTATTGGTCGCAAGGTCGCTCCTTGCAAAAGGGGAGGAGGCGTCACCACAACAGCTTGCTGAACACGTACCACATGAAATGTGGGAAAATTCATTCTATGTACCCTCTTCTAAACTAGTAAGACAGTGTTGGCAATGTACATCACAGAAGGCATTGACCATGCCACCGATACACATGTGTGATGAGTCTTCTGTTGAAACTCACCACCACTCGACAAGGAAGTTCAAGGATTCTATGTGTCTCATTTTGGCAAGAGCGAAGGGGTCAGGTGAGCAATACTGGATATTGTACAAAAAAAATTACAACAATAAAAAGAACCACAAGTGTGTAGATGATTGTGTGTGAACGTGACGCAACCATGTTGCGGATGACAGGAGTTTACACGTGTGATATTGTTTGCGTTTCTTGTTGCATGATTTGCATCATGAAGCATGTGATGATCAAACCTCCGTTAGCAAAGACAAGTCGGGATGGTTCAAAGCGAAGAGGGCAGGAATGTAGCGAACAAGCCATTTTTTGGATAAAGAATGCTGTTCAATTATTGTTTCCCGGGTTTCTGGGGCTTGAGACCAATGTCTTGACAAGTTGAGGTCTGAAAAACAACCGCGGTCTAGAGTCTAGTTTGACTCTAGTCCGGATTCGGTCCATAGGCTGGATTTAATGCAAGAGGAGTGCCGCAATGGAAGATCCACCGCGTCACTCTTCCTCCCCTCTAGTTGGTTGCTAAGGTCCTGTTCCCACGTGGACGTGCCACGAAAAACAAGAGGGGTTTAGGTTGCATATTTACATGATTCCCTATGACAACTCCGTCCGTTTGTGGTGCGGTTTGTTTCAGTCAAGATGGCTAAGGTGACCATTTGCTCCTCCTCCTTGGACGACTTTTATGAGGGCCTACGTTTCAGTTCTGAAATTAGTCGTAAAACATCCTAGAGCTGTTTCAACTAGTGAACCTGAACACATCGTCTGGTGGAAATGGTAGCATGGTAAAAGGGTAAGAAATGAATAAAAATGTGGTGTATTCGCAGAATATTGGAGAAAAATACGAAAACTTCATACAACGGCGAATGCTGATCCCACCGGTGCTCACCATGGGATGAATTGGCCTTTGGAGTTACAGTTAAAACAAACTGTAACTCAGTTTGTTTTTGATTGAACAAAAACAAACCACAGGTTATGTTCTGAAAAGTGCATAACATGCTAAGGGAAAAACTACCTTAATCATTACATGACAAGAACACCTGTGTTTTCATTCATCATGGAATACACTCTTTGTGTTGTGTGCATTACAAGAGTATACGTGTATGAGCAGGCTAAAAAAGTTCAAAACCATGTGATTGAAGATCCCAATGACAACCCTTGGGAATGAAAAAACAAGCGGATGTAAGACAAATAGAGAAGGATTTTAATGGATACTTTTTTTCAAAACAATACTTGTAAACAATGCTACAGAAAGCTTGGTAAAACTTGTAAAGAACATGGAATTGCTTGTTCAATAAGACATAAGTATCTATTGTTGTACTGTTTTTCCCAAGTCGGATAGATGTATGAAGGAACAATCAGCATGGCCATTAATCACTACCATAATTCCACAATGTTTGGATCATGTGGGAATTTGAATTTCAGCCTTGTTGCTACCATTCACTCGCACGGGCGATACCGTCAAAATCCTTCCTAAGGATACAAGAATCTTGGCAGTCAAGTCTTGATGGGAAACATTTTCTTACAAGGTAAATGTTGTGAACACTTAACAGACCTTCATTCAATAAAAACTGGGGAACAATGTATTTGTGAGAGAATGGATGAGGAATAAAATTGTAAGTTCAAGGTCTATCATCCTTTGAGCAGCCTTGAGGACTGCCTTGGACTGCTTCGAGGGAGATGGGATCAGGAAGTTATCAAAGCAGACCACGATAGCAGGGAAATACTCAACTTTTTTTGAGAGGAAGAGGGATGGATCGGCGTCACTCTGCACATAGCCTGGGTGAGTCAGTGTATTGGTGATTTCCTGGTTCCAGCACCACGGCAACAGCTTGTGACCATACAAGGTCTTGTGCAAGCGTCAGAACTTGTCACCTCCCGTGAAGCTCAGAGGCTGCACCACGTAAATCACCTCTTTAAGAGTACCATGGAGGATTGCATTGTTCACAACCACCTGGTGCAGGTTCCAATTCTGATGAGCCACGATGCCAAACAGAGCACGGGTTGTGGTCATATTGCCTATTGATGTAAATGTCTTAAGAAATTTAATCCCCTCAACCTGTGAGAACTTCTGACAATCATGGAGCTCATCCTCACATATTGGATGCGAAGGCGTCACTTCCCATGCCAGAATTTCCTCCTTCAATGTGCCCCGTTCAGGCTCCGTCAAGGGAGAACTCTGGGTGGCCAGGACATGCACTTTAGGCATAGGTCAGACCACATACAAGGTCGGTTGCGGCATCACATATGACTGAAAATTTGCATGTGAATAGCTCGTGGCCTACTGGGCATGCTGGATGTAACTCAGTGTAGGCTGCCTAGATGAAAAGCCCGAGGGCCTTCGTGCCGGGATTCTTATTCTGAGTGCTATGAGCTGGGTATCTTTGCATCAAGATAGTTTGCTCCTGAGCCAAAGAGGACATCAGTCGAAGACAACCATCAGGCTCGCGGGTGAACGAGGTGATCACCTTGGGGTGTTGAGAGGAAAGAGAGCCAGGCACAGATGTAGATGGTGGCGATGGACACAATTTTTTCTAATAAGATACAAGCAATGTACATAACATAATAATAAAGACAAGTGTCTATTTTACGTTTGTGATCCATGTTTGCGCCATTCATTGGCTGATATGTTTGTCTAATACAATTTTTGCTTTGGAATGGGAGGAGGTGTGCAGGAGTTGGGCTCCAATGGATGAATAAACACCCTCCCCAAAAGGAAGTATGTCCATGGTGAATAAGCATGATAGGGTATCAAGAAAATTTAATGGAATTTCAAGAGTTGATTTCATATAGAGAAACATCAAGCAAAAACATTCAACATATACGTGGGATGTACGGTTTTTCCTCATACACGTTTTAGCTTCTGGTCACCACCTCCTGGTATACATCACAATGTTGTGATGTGTGATGCACTCACCTAATACATTTTAGAGGGAGTGGAGGGGGGCCAAACTTTGTATCTTGGTTGGTAGAAAGGATGCACAAAGACATCAATCACCCTCTGTTGAACAAGATTCTTCTCATGTAGTGGAGTTCAATCCAAATGTTATCAAAACACTACATATTCCACGTAGAAGTAGTTTTTGTATGAATACAATCATTGTACAAATGCAACCAGTATTCACTCTCACACTTTATTTCTCTGTTTCCTTTCTCTAAACTTGAAGCTCATATGCACACACTCTGATTAAACAAATGTATTATTGTATACACATCAATATGACAGAACACTCCTACCTATGCATATGTTACTACACCCAATAACGTGTAAAAGGAACTGTAACGGCAGTAAGCCATTTTGTGATGAACTTCTGAACCCTGAGAAAGGGTAGTCCAAGGAGGCCGAGTGACTGGCCACCTTAACCATTCTGGCTGAAAATGTATAGGGTTATCGTAGGGCATGGTTGGAAACATGCAACATAATCCTACTTGTTCCACGTGGCATTGCCACATTGGAAACATGACCCTAGTGGCGTTCTAGAAGTGGAGGACGAGTCCGGCCAAGGGTTTTTTCTGGGCTGGAGCCAAACTAGACTCTAGCCCATATATGTTTTTCCTGCCTTTGGCTCCTCGGAACGCAAGCCTCAAGTACCCAAATTACCCAGTTATCTCATTACAACCAGTTTTAACTATAAAAGTTATCATTGCACTACATTCCTCTCCCTTTGCTTCAAACCGTCCTGGTTCATCTTTGCTCACTAAGGTTTGATCATGGTGTACTTCAGGATGAAGATTATGCAACAAGAAGTGCAAACACGATCACATGTGTGAACTCTTGTCATACACAACACAATTGCGTCATCTTCACGCACAATCAACCACACACTTGTAGTTTCGTGATTATGGTCATTTGCGTACAACATCCAATGTTGATCTCGTGATCCCTTGGTTCCTACCAAGATGAGACACATAAAATCCTTGTACATTGTTTACAAGTGTTGGTGAGTCTTCACCAAAGACAAATTACACATTTGTATCAGTGGTATTGCCAATTATGTTTGGGACGCACATCATCAACAGTGTCTTGCCAGTTCAGAAGAGGGTATACGTGATGAAATTTCTCACGTTCCGTGTAGTACATGTTCAACACGCTATTGTGGCGATGCCTCCTCCCCCTTGGCAAGGAGCATCCCTGTGCCCAATTAACCAGATGTCCCCAGTATAAACTGTGGAGGTCCACACAACACTTCTCATGTTGTTCGGACATGATCTCTTCCAAGGGGTTGTTGCCGAGCTGGTACCTACATTCAACATTGCTAGTTTGAGCAATCCAGTGTCTGGACATCATTCCTCTTGGTTTACAACCATGTGTTTATGACCATGTGTAGGTCTATCACACCTCTTCTAGTAACTCTGAATTGGTTGGCTGAACTCAACCAAGCTCTACCAAACCCATGGAACTCGCATGCTAGTTTTATCTTAGGGTTGGGAGGCAACAAGGTCCTAAGACATGGCTCCTGGGCACACTTGTTCCTCCTTCAAAATGATGCAATCATCCATGAAGGAGGTGGCATAGCAATTGCCATAAAATTCCATCATCAGACAAGAAAATGCTCCCACCTAGATGATGTTTTTTTCAATCATCATGTTCTCATTGCTGAATGAAATGGGTAATGTAGGCTGCCACTCACATCACTATCAAAGGCACATTGCCTCTACCTAGGTTAGCTGAGATAACCAATCTCAACAATCGTGGATGAAATCCATGAATAAAGTGTTCATAACATGGTTTTCACCAAACGGATGTACCATGATAGCAATCCATGCGGTGCAAATTTGAAGGACACATTTCGGGTGTCAATCCCATGTGATTGCGATCAAACACTTCCAAAACACACCCGGTGATCCTGGAACGACGAGTTCCTATACCGTATTGCCGGTTTAATTCGGAAACTAATTAATAATTTTTTATTCGGGACAGTCCCTGAAATTAGTCTTGGTTTCCTAGCCACTGGGCAGATATTCCTTGGGAGTTCCTCGATTTATGTCGGGCGGTAAATGGGTTCAAGTCCGCGCGGAAAAAAGCGTGCGGAAAATTCTTCCGCGCACGGCGTGTTTCCCGGTTACAAGGCAAGTCCACCCGGACGGGGGGGGGGGGGGGGGGGGGGGGGGGGGAGACGGCGAACGGGGAGAACGAAGACACCAAGCCATGGCGTAAACCCGAAATTTCTAGGAAAGTACACTTCACAACTGAGCCGATCTACACACTGCCATGCTCATCATCGTTAGGAATCTCACTGTCCCCTAGAAACTGGCCACGGCTCACACACCGCCTCAAGGCCATGACCTGCAACTCTTGAGAGAAGATGTCGTCAAACCCGCACTTGGACCACGTGCCACGGATGGTGTCTTTCATGTCCTTAAGCCGCATCCACGAGTCAAGCATCCATCCTAGAATGTTCTGTTTCATTTACTTGAGAGGGAACCGCATGGTTGGGTTCTCCTTAGATTCTTGTGTCATCCATTGTGAAAAACGCTCCGTTATGTACGCCTTGAACGGCCGTTGGAGGCCGACGTCGGCGGGTTGCACCTTGGAGGTGCAACCCGCCGGAATGTAGACCGGCACCACAAAGGGGAACGTCTCCTTGAGCCATGCACGCAATGCCTCTGTGCATTGCGGGCGCCATGCATCAAGGAGGACGACACACGCCTCCGCGCCGGCTTCCTTACCCATGGCCGCGCACTTGCGCCGGTACCATGGGTTCAAGACATGGCGGAACCACTCCCGTGTGGTCAATTCGTTGGCCCAATGGTTCTGTATTTGGGTGAGGTGCCACCCAAAGTCCTTGGCCTTCGACGCATGTGGGCCGGATGGTTGAACCGTGGTCGTCATGCCTGCATAAATGACCTGCACCCGAGCCAAAACCACGGTCAGCACATCGTCTACGCGACAGCATCGGGAAAGATGGCAATGCAAGGATGTAGGGACAAGCTCTTACTTCGCCATCCATGGAGGACGCCATGACGGCCGTAAACTGACGCTTGTCGTCGGCGCCGACGACAAGCGTCAATACGGTATCTTTATGTGTTTATATGATTATGTCCTATGGTTCCATTGGGGAATCCGTCGATGGATTGTGTTTGCCAAGTCACAATCATTTGTGTGGCATCCATGTCTTCTACTGTGTACATTTGGTATGCAATAGAGTTTTTTTCACGTACCTTACCTGAGGCACTTGTAGAGGGCATCACCCATATCAAAGACATCTGGAAAACAACCACCATTATGGATACCAACATAACGAGATCAAAGAACATATTGTACTTGCATTTGGCAATGTACGTCAATTCAACCATCCGTAAAACAAAGGGACTTCAGTCATCTCACCATGACCTTTTAGGTCAACGAAGCGTGGTTCTACTACACCTAGTCATTGTTATCTCATTTAGAGATTGATTTTGTTCTGATGAATTAGATGTTGGCTTAATCTTGCAAATTCATGTTACATAGACGGTGCTACACCATACCTCAGGCATGATGAAACACAATGTTTGCACAATGTTAGAAGGGTGCGACATACACGACTGGTGTAATGTGTCACGATGCCCTCAAGTTTGAGACTTATTTGAAATGATGACTGGTTGTGCGGTTGGTCAGATGACCGAGATGTGGGTGCTAAGATACTATTCACATAATGAAGCTGGATGGTTGGTTGTCTCCAAGGTCATAAGGTTTGGATGCAAAACCTAGTCCATGAAATGATTCTAACTATGTCATAGCTGGTTCTTCAAGAGAGTACGTGATTGTCATCGTACCCTAAAACTGCAGCAGTGGAGAAGAGGTATCGTCCATTTTCTACCAGAATTTTCATATAATAGTGGATGAACTCATGTCACTTACACCAGTTCAAGTACTTCACTCAGTCGATTTCTGTTTTCACTCATTGAATGGTTATACACCAAAGGTATCACCTTCAAATTTTGTTCACTTTAGACATTCTGACGATCGTGTCAAATGAAAAAATGTGACTGCCACAGTGTTTTTGGTGTGTTCACAACCCCCACCTGCAATTATCCTTGTGTTTTGAACGAGGTTGTTCGTACACTCATGTACCTAAACCCCCAACAGTGCATGTTCCATGATATGTACATCGGCGTTGCATCAAAGATCTTTCATTAAGATGAGCCACATGAAATGATAATGCATGTGTTGAGCAAATTCAATAGGACACTTGCATGTTTTACACCTATGAACAACACTCCTCCATGACCTACAGACGAACAACCTACAAACATGAAAGGATGAGTCACACGTCTCCATGAAACAACAGATGAACACAAATATAGTGCAACCCATGTCAATCAGGAGCATCACGAGCATGCAATAGGCCCACAGCATGCACAAATGCCTTCAATGAATGTCTTGGTGAGAAACTTTGCATGCTGTTGACGAGTATCGACCCAGATGACCTGAAATCTTTCGACAGCAATGCGCTCATGCACAAAGTAATCCTTGATGTTGATGTGCTTTGTACGGGAATGATGCATGCCATCGTACTAACGGATTGCCTTAGCACTTTGATTTTCACAGAGTAAGGTGATGTAGTGGATGGGGATACAAAACTGATTTAGCAAATGAGAGAGACAGATGCTCTCACACATACCTACGCCAAGTGCCACATACTCGACCTCACTGAAGTTGCGTACAACACATTCCCGATTTGTACTCTTCAGAGACAACAGTCCGACCAACAATGAAGATGTAACCGGTGCAACTACATGTATGTGTATCGTGTGACCAATCACACTTTGTATAGCTGTTGACGACCACGAAGGATTGCGCACAGTAGCATAGTCCCATTTGCACTGTGGAGAGCGCGTAGCAAACCACACACAAGACAACCTCTAGATGTCTCTAGTGGGGCTACTCTGAGAGCTGGACTAGGAAGTTGACCAACAAGGCCACATCTTCTCGATTGGTAATGGCAAGGTACATGAGGAAACCAATCACACTGAGGTAATCGGCCACATTGAGTTTCTCCCCAAGCTGCACTAGATCAAGAGACTTTTTGCAGGAGCTAAACTCTTGGTATCATTGGTGTGGAAGGAGTGAGTACATCAGCTAATGAGGATGCAAAGTTCTCCCCTAGAATGCGGACATAGACGGCCTTATGTGCATGCAGCGTATGGAATTGAAGATCACGCTCCAGTTCCATCCCAAGGAACACTCTAGCTGCACCAAGATCCTTCATCTTCTATGTGGACTGCAGCAAAGACTTGACTAAACAGCCGCGGTGCTGGGAGAGGCAATGAGCAGGTCATCGACATAGAACAGAATGGCCACAAGGGACTGATTAAGTGCGCTCAAGAAGAGCGCTAGATCTACTGCTCTGTGACAGCAACCACCTCTATCACGAGTGGAAACGATTTACATGTACCAGAAGCACATTGGTTGTTTGAGACTGTACAGTGCCTTGCACAATCTCCAGGCCATATTTTGTCTTTTGTGAAACCTGTCAGGATGGAATCCGTGTGGATGCGGTCCCAAAGTTGTTCTAATAGACTCTATTGGTTCACGTCTACTGTTTTTGGCGAATCTGAGACTGAGCGTGAGCTTTTTGGTCGCCTCACGCTATGTGAGTAGGCATTTAGAGACAGTCAATTTGCGAAGGGAATGACGTTGTTCTGCGTTATATTTTTTACATGAAGATGATCTGAACATTTATAGGGATAGTCATGAGCTCTCCAATGCACCAAACCGTGCGCGATTCGGCCAAGCGTAGCCCAAGTTATGCTTGCCGAAGCGCAGGTCTCACCCACCACAAAAAGGCCTAATGTTTCCATGGCGCGCACACACCGTGGCGCCTTCCTTCACGTGCGAAGCGCCTTTCCCAAGGCGCAGATCCCATTGTACTTGGTGTTGGGGTCCCCTGCACTGTTTCCACGCACCCTGCCCACTTTTGGGTCGAGTTTGGTGATGAGGTGTGACGAGGTTCGAAACCTGTCCGCGGACCTGTAGTCAGATTTCTCATGAAGTCCCCGACTAATAAAACGTACTACTGAGTTTCGAACGTCGAGCCAGGTTTTTGGCTAAGTCCCTCAGTAACAACCTGCAATACTGGATCCGGTGGATGATCCGCCGGATCAGGTGGATCATCCACCGGACGCCTCGGCAGGCCTATCGGAGCATTTTCTCCAGATGGTAATTTTGTTACTCGGTCCGGTCGATTATCGACCGGATTTCGAGTCGCAGCCGGCTCCCAGAGCCGCTGCGCATACCCCAACTTTGGAAGGCCACATCTCCCTCGATACTTGTCCGATTCCAGCAAAACAACTTCCACCGGATTCAGCAACTCGTCACATTTACGGGGAAATCCTTGATTTTAGGATCTGAGCAATCCTCAATTCGCCAGATTGGCCGGTGCGGCGTTAACACTTTCAGGTGGCTCATCGGCGCCTCCCGGCGCCGCACTTGGGCATGCGGAGGGGCAATTCTTCAACAAAACCCAGTGGCTGAACCATGTGAATCTTCTTCTTGCAATTCCCATATAAGAATGCCCCTTAGACATCCATGTGCTCCAGTTTCTAATAATTCCATGCGACCAAACTCAAGAGAGTGCGAGCAATGGTATACGACCCAACTAGCATGGAGGTCTCATCAAAGTCAACCCCCGGGACCTGAGAGAACCCTTTGACAATAAGCCGAGCCTTGTGCTGGTTACCCATGTTTTTGGGCTTCACCTTGCTACAAATAATCTAGCAAGCCGAGATAGCATTAGAACCTACTGGGAGGTCAAACAGGTCAAAATCATTGAGTTTTTACTGGAGAAAACAACTCCGTTGCATTGCCTTCTCCCAAAGATTGGCATCGACTACATCACGAGCCTACCAAACTGTGTTAGGCTTGAGAGGAACTGTCTTAGGTTCCACTTATTGCAAAACACTCAGCGACATATCTGGTGTCTAAATACTATGGAACTAATGCGCAAAGAGTGCGTATCCTGCCGCCAAGTTGGGAAGAAGAGCACATATAGCAAGTCCACGTGCATCAAGGCAAGTGGGTATGGTGGATGATCCAGCCGTGGAGGATGATGTATTGGGATTGTGTGCAATACTGATAGGGTTGGATAACCAACCATTGGGGAAGGGACCAAAGCCTCCCTTTGCATGTGTATAGCTCGGGGCCTAAAGCGGGGGCCTGTGACTGAGGACGAGGCTTTGAGATATCATTAGGTGCAGAGGTATGCAGCTCAAGAGTGGCAGGTGAGCTAGAGAAAGAGTGTTGTGAGGGTTGTATAGCAACAATGGCAGATGCGGACGCTAACTCGGAGGGTGATAGGGAGACTAGCGCCAAGTATTGGCCTGAGGGCGAGTGTGCACGCTAGAAGGTCCCTAGCAGTGGCTGGTTCACACCACCAACTATCTTTGGAGAGACTGCAAGTGTGGAGGCAACTGGTTCCAAGGATGGCAGAAAACTGGTCAGAGAGTGAGGCAATATCTTTGGCCTCAATTTACTGGGGATAACTCTTGATCAAGGCTCAAAAGTAGTGACATTTTATAGCCACTGATCTAAGCTTTCCAGAACACCAAAGCATGCCAGATTTGAAGTTTCCTAGCAGATTCTATGGCTTCTAGAGTGACCCTTGGTATGCTGTCCTTTTTTCCACCTAGGAAGGCATCCCTTCCTGTCTCTGTAACCAGAAAACTATCCACCAACGAAAATGACTAACCAAGAACCAAAAATATGTTTTTTTCACTCTGATTTTACCAAAACTCTAGGTCAAATGCAAACGCCCCATCCATAAGATACCAAAAGACAGCACAAGCGCAGCGGATTGACTGTGCGTGGCCCTTGGCACCCAGTCCCACCCGACACTCCCCAGTAGAGGGCGTTAGAATGTCGGCAAAAGTCTGCTCTCTATCAGTCCCTTTCCACAATGCATGAATTTCTCACAAAGATTCCTTGGACTCTTCCCCCAAGTATAAAGTATAAAGCATCCGCACTCCTTGTCCTTTTCCCACACCTCTTTACAAAATTCCTCAACGTCCTCTTTTATACATATATACATAAATGTTCCCTTTCCCTCCCCCATCCCCCCCCCTTTTTTAGAAATGGAAAAAAAAAAGCTCACTCACCTTTTTGCCGGTTGATGCTGACCTTGTAAA
>SZWC01001287.1:138286-168695 GCA_023375785.1 Penium margaritaceum | reverse complement strand
TCTCTCTCTCTCTTTGTGTTTTCTGGTTACAACTGTAACCTCCCCCTCACAAGGGTGCTGCTCTGTAGCTCATAAAACCACCTCTACTTGAAGTAGAAAGATTCCTATAGCTTCAAGGGGACTACCCTTTTTTTTCTGGGGAAAAGCATTAATACCATAAGGGCCACCTTGCATTAAAACCCAGGCCTAGCAGATTCCCCTTTCCGCTCTTCTCCTCCTCCATGTTGCTTCCCCTTGGGATGTCCTCTATTGGACACTCCCACACTCCACTTACTTTGGTGGCGGTGGAGCACCACCCATGCTCTCACCACTTCCCTCTTTCATCCTCTTACCCTTGCTGCTTGCCTCTCCTTGCTCATCTGCTTTTGCATTCTCCTTTCCTCTCCACTTCCCCTTTGTAACTGGCCATCCATCATCTTGCCCACTTGTTGCAATACCCACTTCCTTCCCTTTCTTGCCTTCGTCATCCCTACCTCTTGGTACCATCGATACACCTTCCAATCCCTCATTGATAGTCAGAGACGGCCCCTTTCCTGCTTCTGCCTGCTGCTTCTCTTGTGAATCTTCCTTATCCTGAGCACCATCCACTCTTTGCCCATCCTCCTCCTCTCCCTCATCCGCAGTCTCTTCGTCAAGCGCCACCTCTTCTGCTGCTGTCTTATCCTCTGTGGCTGGAGTAGTTGTTGCTATTGAGAGGTACCTTCATAGGGGAAAGTTCTCAATCTCATCATCATTCTCTCCTCCCACTTTCTCAATACCAACTTGCTGTTACTTTAGTGTCCTTGCACTCCTTTCTCCAACGATACGCTTCCTCCATTTTGTGAGCTTCTCACACATGTGCTCACTCGGTGCAATAGAGCTCACCCACCAAAAGTGCTTATCAGGATCATTTACAAGATATACATTCTCCAAACTGGTGACAAAGCCCCCCGCTGGATCATCCCCAAAGAGCTTGACACAACCATCGACGTACACCTCATCAACCATCCACAATCCTCGCACTGATTTCTCCCGCTTCATCCTCCCTCCTCCCTGCAAAGAATTCCATAGCACCAAGTCTCCCACTTTCACCTTGCTCTTCTCTAAAGGCATATTTCATCTTGCATCATACAGCTTTTGCTGCGTCGCTGCCGCGCGATCACAATTCTGCCAAACCTGTGAGATAGTGTCTCATACATCAGCTGCATGTTCAGTCACATACTCCACCACTTCGTGTTCCATTGCTTCTCCCAACTGCACTTCCCCGAATGCCTGCTCGCCCAACAAACTCAACAGGGGCTCCCTAGCATAGGTCAAGTAGAATGGGCTGAACTTAGTGGATGGCTGTACTGCAAATTTGTATCCAGCCGCCACCAAGTGGAGCACCCGATCCCACTCCATTTCCGCTCTCTTTGCCAAAGCTGCCTTCAGGGTGAGATTGAAACGCTCCACCAGCCCTGATGACTCTGGATGTTCAGGAATTGATAGCTCAACATAGACATCCCAGGCTTGCAGCAAAGCCTTCACCTCCTTTTGGAACTCCCCTCCCTGGTCAAAGTTCACCACTCTTGGCGTACCATGCCTGCAGATCACGTCTTCCATAAAAAAGTCTGCTACAAGAGCTACTGTCTTCCGTGGGAGTGCTTTCACCTCCACCCACTTGGTGAACTGATCAATCGCCACCACCACCCATTGGTTCCCACTCAGTGTCGGTGGTAGCTTCGTGAGATCCAACCCCAACCTGTGCCACGGTCCCACCACTGGTACGGGCTTCAAAGGCGTCTTCAGGGTGAAGGTTGCCTTCGTGAAGACACACCCTTGGCAAGAGAGGATGATGTTCCGCACTGTGTGAAGAATGCCTGCCTAATAGAAGTTAGCACTCACCATACTTGCTGTCCTTTCCAGCCCATAGTGGTCCATCTTGTGAGCATTCACCACAATCTCCTCTCGCTGTCGAATAGGTGGTACTTGTCGTGCAGGGTACATCATAGTCGGTAGGCGCATGAGCTGATCCCCCTCAATGTAGAATCTTTGAGCTCTTTCCCGCACTCGACGCTTCTCCTTGTCACTCCATGTTGAGATTACATCTCCTTTCTTCACGAAGATAAGAAGGTTAACGTCATGAGTGACATCAATGGCCTTCTCCTCCTCCTCCTCGTCCTGCCATGTGGTGTCAAAGTGATGATCGAAAAAGAATTGCTGGCGGTCCTGGTTTTGACCCTCTGCTCCCACTTCCTCCACACCTATCCCTTTTCCTTTCATGGCTGCTACTTGTTGCATCCCCGTATATAGTGGCTATGCTGGTCTGGTGCTTTGTCCTTGATCAATCTCCCTTTCTGCTGCTTGCATTCTACCAGCCTCACCTCCCTCAGTCTGCTGCTCGTCAACTACTACTTCTGCTTCGGTTGCTTGCATCATGATGCTGCCTATGAGAGGATAGCCAGTCTCCACCTCTCCCTCACATGCCAATGGCTGCTACGCAGCCTGCACTCGAAGACGTGACAAGCCGTCCACGTTTCGCGCAGATGTCCCCTTCCGATATCTGACCTTAAACTGGTACTCTTGTAGAAGAATTGCCCAGGGCACCAGCTTCCTTGTCAGATTTTTCATGGTATGCAACCACTCTAGGGCGTAGTGATCAGTCTCCAGAGTGAACTTGGAGTCGTGGATGTATGGCCAAAAATGCTGCACAGCCCACACCATCGCTAGGCACTCTCCCTCAACAAGTGGATAATGCACCTCGGCCCCAACCAATGTCCTGCTGGCACAACAAACCACCCTCTCCCTCCTCTCAACATCTTTCTGTGCCAGCACAGCTCCCATCCCCTGGTAGCTGAAATCTGTCTGAACAATGAATGGCTTGCAGAAATCTGGTGACACAAGGATTGGTGCTGTCATGAGTGCCTCCATGAGCTACTCAAATGCGTGCTGACACTCTCTCGTCCACTCAATCTATGCTTGTACCCTTGTCAATGGTCTGGCAATCTTTGCAAAATCCTTCACGTACCTCCGGTAGTAGCTTGCAAGTCCAAGGAAGCTGCGCACCTCTGTTGGGTTCGTTGGTACCGGCATGTTAGCAATTGCTGCCACCTTCTGAGGATCTGCTGCTACCCCCTCGGCTCCCACCACATGGCCCAAGTACAACACCTTGTCTGCCCCCAAGCTACACGTGGACACCTTCAAAACCAATCCGGCTGCTTCCAGACGTAAAAACACCTGCTCCAAGTCACAGATGTGACTGTCCCAATCTTTAGAGAAGATGATGATGTTGTCAAGGTAAGGTACGGCACAAGTGATTCCATGTAGGACCCTGTTGATGACGCGTTGAAAAGCTGCTGGTGCATTCTTCAGGCCAAAGGGTAGCCTGACAAACTCATAGAGTCCCCTGTGCATCATAAATGTTGTCATTGCTATGCTTCCTGGGTCCATCCTGATTGCATGATATGCTGCCTTTGCATCAAGCGTGCTGTACACCATGCATCCACCCATAGCATCAATGATATCATCGATCCTGAGAAGAGGGTACGAGTCAGCCACTGTCTCTTTATTCAATGCTCGATAGCCAATACAAATGCGGTATCCCCCATCCTTCTTTGGGACCATAACCAGAGGAAAGGCCCAAGGACTAGAGCTAGGCCCGATCACTCCCTGGTCCAACCATGCCTGAATCTTTCCATCTAACACCTCCTTTTCTTTTGGATTCATCCAAAAAGGCCGAGTGGCAATTGGTGCTGAGTCACCCGTTTCAATGATAAAGTGCACGCCACAATCCCCAATCTTCTCTGGCGTTGAGCTGAAGATGTGCAAAAAGCGTACGCACAAGGCCTGGAGGTCGGCTCTCTGCTACTTTGTCAGCTTTGCAAAAACTGGGACCTGCACGGAGGCATCATTGACCACCAGCTCAATCATGGAGACTGCCTGTTGCTGCTTCTGGCCCTCAGCCCCTGCTTCAACATACTCTTCCCTATGTTCCTTGCCATCATCCTCATTATCTATCTCTCCCTCCACCAAGCCTACATTCAACAGCTTGTCAATGACATAAGGCTCCTTGTCCTCATCAGAGTCCCCCTTGTAATCAGCATTTCCTTCTGATCCAAAGACCTCAACCACATGCTCAAAACCCCCTTAACCCTCTACTGCTCCTATCGTCAGAGCTTCTCCCACTCCCACTCCTTCTCCCTCCACCTCCACGGTCTCAATATCCACATCCATCTACTCATCCGTGTCCACCCAAGAAGCCATTTGTGGCACTGACCTGGAGGATGATCCGAAGACTGCAGCCAGACTGTTGTCCCTCTGCGGGCCCCTCTTCATCACCTCCTCAAAGATCTCCCATGTGTCAGCAGCCGCCAGATCACCCATACCCTGCAACCCCTTGCGAAGCCGGCTGATGAA
The DNA here is from genome assembly GCA_023375785.1 of Penium margaritaceum. NCBI lineage: Eukaryota > Viridiplantae > Streptophyta > Zygnematophyceae > Desmidiales > Peniaceae > Penium > Penium margaritaceum. The sequence goes on along the minus strand of SZWC01001287.1, from coordinate 164,321 downwards.
CCAATCAAGTGGCCATGAGTCCACATAGTACTGGCTGTTCAACTCCCTCTGGAGAGCTAGCTCGATGCTCTTCGTTGGTGGTAGCCCCATCCTTCGTTAGGCCTCATACTGAGCAATGTGTTGCAAGAGCTGTTCCCCACCCTACCTATGCTCCATAAAGCATCCATCCTTATCTTCTTCCACTCCACGAGCCCGATCAGACTTAACTCTTCTTGCCTTGCCCTCCATTTCCCCCTCCCGGATGCGAATCTCCACTGCCACTGTCTCTACTGCTGCATGAAAAGCGCCCAACTGGGTCATTGGTAGGATTTTGCGGTCCCCAAGGAGACGCTTCCTTAATTCTGTTGCATACCAACGAACACTCTCCTCACTCTTCAGACTTTTGCTACGTAGTTCAGCTATGATGGTGTTGTAGATGCGTTCCCTAGTTGCTTCACCGCTCTCATCCTCACCTAGTATCTCATTTCTCTCCTCCCTCAAATACTCTCCTCCTCCACTTCCTCCTTCATGTATGCTGTCATCTCCAACCTCATCATTACTTGAACCAGTGCCTGTTGTGCATGTGGAGTCCACTCCTCCCCTCGTTCTTGTAACATCTCCCATCCCTCCTCCAGCACCAGACCCTTCATCCTCATCCTTGTGCACAGTGAAGGTATGGCATGCCTCATCCCGTGATCCCACATCCTCTTCCATCTCAACTCTGTCCTGCTCCAACTTGTCATCAATCCCCAGTTCCCCTTCCATCATGAAGTCAGCTTCCCCATCCATACTCACAGACTCAGCCGCCTTGCCAGCTGCATATGACTCTGTTGCTTCACTTGAAGAAGATGGCAAGGGAGAGTCATCATTCCCCTCCACCAACTTGTCCATGATGGCTGAAAACTCCGTCCAAGTCTCCCAAGAGACAAGGCCTCCCATTCCCTCAAGTGCTTTCAGGAGGAGTTGAGCGAGTGCAACTCGATCATCAATGGGTTGCTCGGTAAGGAAGCTTCCGATAGCAGCCCCCACGTTGAAGTTGCGATGTTTCCTGTGGATGAGTTGTACCTCACTTTGTGCCAACTTGGAGAGCATCTTATAGCCTTCTATCAGGCCATCCTCCTCTCCTTGAAAATCTCCAACTCCATCCTCCCCAACATCCCATGCATGAACTCGGCGCGATGAGAGCATGTATGCCCCTCTCCTCTGCTCCTCCTGCTGCTCCTTGATATCTATCACCTCCTCAACCGCTACAATGAAGGATCCGAAGCAGAATCCTCTGGTGCGGGTGTCTTCCCCCATATCCATCGCCCGTTGCCATGCATAATCTCTCAATTCCTCGTTGCTTGTAGAATCCATTTCCTGCAGCTCCCACTTCATCTCATCATACTTCCGACGTGCAAACTCCAATGCATCCGCATCTATCCCTTCACAAGGATACCTCCGCTCATAGATTTTTGTATGCCTCTCTATGACATGGGTGAGGTGATCTGCCAGGGTGCTCTCCACCACCCTTGCTCGTTGAGCAAGGGTGGTGGAAAAAAATTGTCTGCGTCGTGCGGTCCTTCTTCAGAGTGACCCTCTGCGGATGTTGCTTCCCTAACTGCTACTTCACTTGTACCAGAAGTTATAGCCGACACATCACCCTCCTCAGGTACCTCCTCACCATCCTCTGCTTCCCCTCTCATTGTCTCCTACTCCCCTCTCTTCATCTTGTACTTCCATACTCCCTCCCACTTGTGCTCCCTCCACCCCTCTTCCGTCCCCGTCAGCTTCATTCACTCTTGTTTCCCTTTCTCTTACCTCCAGCTCCTTTTCCACTTCATCCTCTCCTTTTGTTTCTCCTTTGACTTCTTCCTTCTAACCCTCCTCAAAATCCATATGAGCTGCTTCTGCTCCCTATTCAATAACAATCACCGCCTCTTCCTCCACAGCCTGCTCAGCCATCACCTCCTCATCATCTTCTGCTTTATCCGCTCTCCCCTCACTGGTGTTTCCAAGGCCCACGTCATTTCCCTCAGGTAGCCCCCATTAGACTCACCCTCTTCGTCACTCTCCTCTAACCATCCTCCCATGATATTTGAGCGAGCCGACACATTGGTGACCTTCTGCAGCACATGTGAGCCTTGTGCCTCTATTGTTTCCTCGGATCCAGGTAGCTATGCTGCAATATCTACCTGTGAGTTGGGGAAGACCAACAAGGTTGATGGTGCATACTCCCCTCCTGCATCTCCAAGATCCTCCCTCGTTTGCTGCTCCAGAAGATGTTACTCCTAGCCTGCTGCTGCCAACCGCCTTCTACGGATGCGAATGGCCCTTGTCACATTACGTTCCGCCCTCCTGAAGTAGTAAGACTGGAAATAACTAGGACTGCGATGCGCATAGTTGTAAAGCCAATGCAGCTCTGGCTCAAGTTGTTCATCCACCGTTGGGTCCAGGTATGTGTAGACACACTCCTCTGCGGCATGCTCCTCATCATTGCTTTCCACTCTTTCCTCATTCACCTCTTCTGCTCCTGCTCCAATTCTTACCATTGCCAACTGTTGCGACGATCCATTCTACATCCTCTGCTCCCTGCCTGTTGTTGTTTGTCCTCCTACCCCATGCACCATTCCTGCCTCCCACATGGCCAATGGTGCTGCAACGGAGAATGTGACCATGTGCGGCTGCTCAAGTGGAGGTTGTGCCTTGCGTGGCACAATGCCACACTCCAGTGGCACAGATGCCACTTCTGTTGGAGACAGTTGGAAGCGCAATTCCTTTTTTTCCTGGTCAATGACTGCCTTTACAAGGAAAAGCCAGTCATTATCCAAAAGTAAGTCATAGCTCATGGCTGCTGTTGCTGCTACATCCACCTCTAGCGTCAGCTCACCAATCCGGATAAGAACGCCCCTGATCATGCCCCAAGGCTTGAAATCACCGCCATTTGACATCTGGTAGCGTACGTTGCTCGGCTCGACCACATCCAGCAGCCCCAAGAGCCTCACCACCATCTGCGACAGGGTTCTGGTGCTGGCCCCTGAGTCAACAATCCCTTTAAACTCGTGCAGGCCGATCCAAACGGAGGTAAGAAATACAGAGAAGATAGGTGTCTTCCCCCCTGCCACCATTGCCTCAGCCACCACCCTCTTATCCTCCCCTGCTACTTTCTCCACAGCAAACGCCTCCTCAACAGCTCCAATTGCCGCTACCACTTCTGTTGCCTCTTGATCATCCCCCTCAGCCAGACCCTCGGAAACCCGTTTCTTCCCTTTACGCTCAGCTTCTCCCCTCAGTCCCTCCTCCCCAACTGTTGCTGCCGAAATTACTGCTGGTGCTGCTCGTACAGCTTCCTGTCCTCCTTCTCCTCCACCAGCTCCATCACCCACAAGCAACCCCACGAGTTCCTCTCGTGCATCAAGACAATCGTGGATGTAATTCCACATGCTCACCTTCACTGGTGTGATCTTCATCTGCTCCACTAGTGATACCTTGGGCATCACCCTTGCACCTCCCTTGTATGGCCCTGGATCATTCCTCGCGTGACGGTCTTGAAGTGGATGAGACGCCCCCTGCTGCACTCGACCGGCCTGGATGGTCCTTGCCTCCTCCAAGGTGATAGACCTACGCATGGTCATGAGCACGTGGTTGTTGAAGGAGTACCACGATGGAAGATCCATTGCATCACTCTTCCTCCCCTCTAGTTTGCCGCTAAGGTCCTATTCCCACATGGATGTGCCACACTAAACAATAGGGGTTTAGGTTGCATACATACAAAAGTTCCCTTTGACGACTACGTCCGTTTGTGGTGCGGTTTGTCTCAGCCAAAATGGCTAAGGTGATCATTTGATCCTCTTCCTCAAACGATTATTATGAGGGCCTACGTTTTGGTTCTGCAGTTAGTCGTAAAACATCCTAGAGGTGTTACAGCCAGTGAACCTGAACACATTGTCTGGTAGGATTGGTAGCATGGTAAAAGGGTACAAAATGCATTAAAATATTGTGTACTCGCAGAATATTGGAGAAACATACAGAAATTTCACACTACAGCCAATGCTAATCCCACTGGTGTTCACCATGTAAATGATTGAGCTAATGAATCATTGGTAGGGAAGAGAGATTGGCTCAGAAAACAAAAGTTTTGACCAATCACCCTCAAAATCTGTACAGTTTTAGCAATGGCTATCCTTGCAGATAGTGAGAGTACCATAGCAAGAGAGCTGAGTGGACGGAGCTACTGCTTTTATCACAACAGCCTGGCTCACACGGCCAAAGGGCCTCTCAGAGTCGGAGATGCACAAGCAGGGAAGGTAGTTAAAGTTGTTGGGCTAGATGGCAAAGCAACATTTCTTATGCAGCAGTTGCAATGCCGAATGCTGTTATCCCAGCCTCAAACGACAGCTGCTGCCCTCATTTCTCAGATCGTTGCGGGTTCAAATCTGCCTTGGTATGTGGATGGCTGCTAATGCTTAAGGAGATACGTGTCTCCCTCTATTGTTGGAGCTGAGTGCTAGAGTAGCGAGAGAGCTGCCGCACGTACACGGTCTTAGCCATTGCCGATGAAGCAACGGTCCAACTCAGAGGACCGAAGATACCGTCAAAGTTGTCGATGGTCAGGAAGTCACGAAAGCTATAGCTATTGGAATGCTGCTGCGGAGGTAGAGGTACAGGGGCCTTTGTGACTGCAGTACGTGCTAGGAAAGCAGAAGAGCTGCTGTGAAATCCACAAAACGTCCCATGCTAGCCAGCCTGGTTCAGGATCAAATGCAGAGGAAACAACTTTCCGTCCATAGCACAAGGCGTGAGCTTCCACGCTCTGGTACCAGTACGTATCAACACTTGCTAGGGTGCACAGGGTGGTACACAAGAGATAGATGCCACGTTAGCAGCCATGGAATGGAGCAAGTGGAACTCTTGGTTCTTAGGAGAAAACCATCAATGAGCAGCAAGGAAGGCAACAAGGTCATACACGCCGCTTGACCGGGCCACCCACACAAGGGGCTCGACGTGGAGTCCGGACGCCACCCAGGGATCAAGCCAAACTGGTAAGCGAGCAAGCTTCCAGTGGTTTTTTGCATGCCGGGATAACCAAGTTGTGTGATCCTGAAGAATGAGAAACCCAGCACCACCTATTTGTCACATGCATGAATGAATCACAGTTAACCATATTGAGCACAAGCGTATGTGGGTACGTGTTTTCCCTTTGCTATATGTGCTCCATCACATGCAGTGATGATGCGTCATTGTGAGCAAAGTCAACAGGTCACTACTGATTTTACACCCATAAGCAACAAGCGTCCCGCCACCCAGAGGTCCAGCTAGACACCTTGGTATTAATCTATGGTGGTTATCTACCACAGTACAACATTAATCTGGCTAGGTGGATCTCTAAGGATGAGCACCCGACTAGCAGAATGCATGTTTCCTACAAATCTACGTGCAACTTGGAGATAATCCAAGCATCCTGAAGTGTCAATGAGCTAGAGCTCCCCATGAGCAAAACCATTGTGTGAGGTCATGAGAGAGGTTTTGTGGCCATGGACCACATGTTGAGGCTGTATTGATGCTGGAAAACTGCACGAGCTTCACCACCAATGGTTCCCATCTCACGGGACAGAGCTGAAATTCAGCTACAACACTCAGTCTCCTGTACAGATGTGAGATGTGAGCATCTGGAGCAAGACAAGAGGGCATTAAAGGTGTGATGGGCTACTAACTAGACCACGAACGCTAAATTCCCCCATGATCCACAGTCACAGCATCCACATGTCACAGACCAGCCAGTTCAAGAACAAGAACAGTGATAGAAGAATAGAGATTACCTGGGGTCATGGAGACAGGCAAGACCAACAGCATGAACACCACACCTACGCACATTTATTCTGAGTGTCTCTGTGATAAATTCAGCTCGCTGTGAGTGCGTGTCCACCAAAAAAACCCAGATAATGCTAGCCATGATGCAATCACAAACAAAATGATTCTTGCTATTGATGTGCTTTGTGTGTGAATGGTGTGTGCCATATTTTTAGCAATGGCCTTGGTGCTCAGGTTGTCACAGCATAAAGTGATGCAATGAATGAGAACACGTAACTACTGTAGCAAGCAACATAGCCAGACAACCTCACATATACCTTAACTAAGTGCAAAACACTTAGCTTTGCTTGACCTTCTCGCCACACACCCTTGTTCATCACTTCTCCAAGAGACGGCCATGCATCCAACTGGGAAGATGTAATCCGTTTGGCTGCGAGCATCTGAAACATGGACCCAGTCATTGTCTGTGAAACCATCAATAATGACTGAGAACTGTGCTCTGAAGTACATCCCCATGCGGGGAATAGACAGGGCATACCGTACGGCACACAATGCAGACTCTAGATCTCAATCTTTGGGACACGGAAAAAACTGCGACAAGAAATTCACTGCAAAAGTGACATCTTCTTGAGTGGTGGGTTGCTAGGTACATGAGAGAGCCAATTACACACAGGTACTTAGTCACATTCATTGTTGCCCCCAGTTTTGAGACTTCCAGTGACTTCAACAATGTTTGACCTGCTGGAGTTATTGATACAAAGGTCGAGTGGACCGCAGAGAGAAAGGAGGAAGAACCCTCCCCTAGGCTATGCACGTATGCAGCCTGATGAACATGCCGTATCCTCTTAGAGAGGTCATGCTCAAGTTCCATGCCCAGAAAGACTCAGGCAGGTCCAAGATTCTTCATCTTGTATGCTGACTGCAAGAGACTCTTAGCTGACTGAACAACAGCCAGGTTAGCACATGCAACAAGCAATTCATCAACGTACACAAGAGTTTCCACTAATGGGGTAGATGGTGAGCTGAGAAACAACGTGGGATCAATATTTTTCATGTGGAGCCACCCTTGCTAAGGGTGAATGTTGTATCCTGGTTCCAACACCGAGGTGAGTGCTTAAGGTCGTACAAGGCCTTAGGAAACCGCCATACCCTGTTGGTACCATCTGTGAAACCAAGGGGCTGGATCATGTGGATCTTTTCATCTGATCTCCCATGCTGCAAGGCATTATTCACATCCATTTTCTTGAGCTCCCAGTCATGTTGGGCAACAAGAATGAGAAGAGCTCGAGCAGTGGTGTAGCATCCCACTGGGCCAAAGGTTCCGTTACAGTAAACTCCAGGGATCTATGAGAATCCCTTAGCGGTGAGAAGAGCTTTGTATTGTTCCACTGAACTGTCGGAGTTCAGTTTTTTGTGATACGTCCACTTGGCTGAGACAGCTTTTCTGCCAGGTGGGAGATCAAAAGGCTTGTACACCCCATGCTCAGTCAAGGCCTTCAGGTTCATCCTCCAGGGCTTTTCCCATAGAGGGGAGTTAGCAACTCTGCGGGCCTTGTGAACTATCATGGGATCTGGAGGCTGGTAGTAGCAAAGCACTGAGTCACATACCCAGAAATAGATATGCCAAGAGCTTGATGGAATTCATGTTGCACAAGGGCAAAGCCAGGGACAGAGCTGGAGTGCATGACGGACACAGAGGTTGAGACATCAGCAGATGTGGTGAGCCCAAGGATGTGAAGCCCGGGTTCTCGAGACAAGGTATGCAAGTGCTGTAGGACCATGAGATGAAGGACCTTGAGATGCGGAGGACATGCAGCTCCGGGTTGAGAGAGTGCGCAGACAACCACCTTGGACATAGGGAGACACAGGGAGTGTAGAGGAGGAAACAGGGGGTGTTGATGAGGAAATAGGAAAGACAGATGAGGAAGGAGAGTCAGAGGGCACCGGGAGTACCTGAGAACACAAGGACACAAGATGTATCAAGATGAAGGGGAGTACCCCAAAAATTTGGAGACAAATGAGAGGGTATAGCGGACACATGAGAAGAAGACAAAGAGACAAGCAAGGAGGAAATAGTCCCATTATGAGGCAGAGGGAGAGGACGAGGACGAGGGAGAGGAATCTACCCTACTGAACTTGGATTTCGATATTAACAGTTTTTTCCGTGTGTGAAAGTGGACGAAAGTGGTGCTTCGTCGAATGTAAAAGTCTTCCATAATTAACTTCAAAAGTACAAAAGGTGAAATCATGGGTGCAGTTGAAATCTTGTTGTTTTTTGCAATCATGGAGTATGTGTTCGTTGTAGAGGAATTTTTTCCACGCAACACAGGTTCGGCTCTCGCAAAAATGGAACATCATGCAAGCGAAATTGAACGCGTTGAAATTGTCGAGGCTGGCGTCGAGGCTGTAGTGCCGAGCCTACATCGAAGGCCTACACATCCGTTCGAGTTTTCGAACGGATGTGTGAGGAGCGACGACTCGACGAAAGCAAAATTGAACTGGACTGATTGACGAATTTAAGGTATAGGCTGAAAAAAAGTGGACGATTTATTGATATACCCAAAATAATTCCAAAAGGAAAAAAAACTGAACGAAAAAATCATGCAACTGCTCAGTCGTTGAAATCCAAGTTAAGTAGGGTAAGTCAACTGAGGAGAGGATGGAGTGAGTGAAACCTTAGCAACTAGGACACAAGATGAGGGTATAGTAGAGAGATCCGAGGAGGCACATCCTCCAAGCAAGGTGCCTCCTGAGAGAGGGTGAGAGCGGATTGAGAGAGGTGGGAGAGGCAAGACAGGAAAAATCACGTTAGAAAACATTCTTAAAATATGGGACGTCCCTGGCCTCAATGACATGGCGCCGAGAAGGGTCCCATAAGCGCCAAGCCTTAGAGAACAGTGAGAAGCTAAGGAAAAGACAACGCTGGCCATGAGGGGTGAGCTTGCCCTCACGATGGTTATCGGGCTACCAAACAGCAGGAAAACATGCCTAAACGCAGTCGAGACACAAATCAGCAACCGACCAATCCAAAGTTCTAACAGTGTGAAAGAGAGAGGGAGATGACTGTGAGGAATTCAATTCCAAACCCAAGTCATGTAGGACATGGCCTCAAAGGGAAAGAGAGGGGACTGACCGGATGCAGACAGAAGAAAGTGCACACTGTCACCAAGAATGTGATCCATCATTCAAGGGCAAAATTCTGTTAGGGTGCTTAGGGAGCGGACGGTTCCGTAAGCACCCCTTGGAATTCAAGAGAATGCAAGGTGTGACAAAAGCATTCACCACCGTAGTCACAACAAGAGACACGGAGCTAATGACTACAGACTCATTTGGCTTGCAGGAGCAAAAAACAAAAGATGTCAGTGAGGTCACTGTTGTAGTGACGTCACTGCCATGGAAGTCATGAGGCAGAGGACCCATGACATCAGCATGCACAAGGTCAAGGGCATGAGAGGTGATAGATTCTACAGTGCTAAACGAATAATGCATTTTTTCTTGAGCACAGTCAATGCAGTGTATAGAACAAGGACCAGGGAATGTGGCTGTGTCAAGACAGGCCATAGGCAGCGCGTGGAGCATGCATGTAACGACAACGGTGTGAGTGTGATAGAGGCGGCAATACAAGAGCTGCATGTGCTCAAGAGACGGAGCAACATGAACAAGAGCAGCGGAAGCAGAAGGAGAAGGGAGAAAGAGCCAAACAAAGAAGAGATGGTCACAACGGAGACCATGGAGCATAACTCCGCTAGAAGAACGGATGAACACAATTTCAGCTACGCGGATGGATGCAGATTCCATACCCTGGTCATCCAGGGTGGTCACAGATAACAAGTTGAACTCTAAGTTGGGCATACAATGAATGCTAGGGAGGAAGAGGTCACCACCTGGTCTTGTGACATGTGCAACACTAGCACCGTAAACAGGGAGACGTTGCCTTGATCCCGTTCGCAGAAAGCGCACTGAGGAAGGCGGAGTAAGGCAGACTGTAACAGTACCAGAAGGAGAAGCACAAGAGGAGGAGACACTGAGACGTCAAGGAAACGTACACTACTACCAGTCTTCAATCCATGGTCAGTGGTCAGGCAAACAAACTTGAAATCCTCCCAAAAATGTGCCACAAAGGGCTCCATCCGACTCACACACAAATGAACGGGACATGTCCATCACACCATCACCTCCCTGACCACAAAGGTGAAGATTTTTGGTGAGACGGCACTTGAGAGCGCGCTTCTCATCACGACGTGTGTTAGATGAATGTTCACTACTGGGACAAAACTCAGGGAGTAGAAGACCAGGCTAGGACCAGGCTGGTGGAGTGCAGTGAGAGGAGAAAGGCCCATAGTAGGAGGGACCTGTACGTGGTGGAATACAGTTCCAGGATGGATACGATCCTACAGGCTGAGACACTGATCTATGGTCCATGTAGGACCAAGGTAATGTGGAGGAGGAAAAATTAGATGGCGATGCGACCGTGGTGTTGGCCAATGAAGAGGAGGTGGACGTGACAGGTGTGCGGGCCAAGTGAGCCCGCATGGCAGAGGCAAGGCGAGCGACATCGGGTGGTACAGAATACATTGGAGACAAGTGCGCCGAGCCCCCGCAATTCTAGCTGGTAACCACAGGGGCGGTTTGTGTACCATTGGAGCCCCGGCTTCTCTGTCCACGGCATTTACCGTGGCCACGATGGTGATCGCCATTACCACAACCAGTCCCCTTGGTAGGATGTACAGATGCGGTGGAATTCAAGGATGTGGCCGCGAACAAGGAGGTCGAGCATGAAGGGGAGGGAGAGGAGGTGGTCTTTGCTGGAACCGCAGTGCGGGTGAAGACGCTTGTTCTGGATATTGTTCCACCAATCAGTAAGAAAGCCGGCGGTGAACTCATAGAGTGCACCAATCCCCGGAAAGAAGTTGACTGGAACAGGTTTGGATGTAGGCATTCAAGCTGAAAGAGAGGAACCTGGAGATAGAGATGTGATTGCTTGAGAATGAGGCCAGCCACAAATGACTGGCATGCACAAATTTGACCAGGAACAACTTTGTTAAGGTCATGCAGATGACGCAAACTAGGTGCCTAGCATGCAACAACAGACTTGTCAACTCTCATGCATAGTCGGTTGAACTGGAGAGTGGGGGCACTCTGTGGTGCATGACCGGTGATGGTTTTACACCAGTGTATGAGAGCGTATGCGCCAATGGGGTCAGTAGGGGTGCGGTGTGCAGTGTGCAGTGTCAGTGTTGTACGTGCCAATGTCCTCAAGCAGGCCATTAGACTTGCTTGAGGATCAGAGCAAGCACAATGCAAGTAGCCTCATAGGGAGGAGTGAAAGGAGGTTTGAAAGAGGGACCAGCAAGGGAGTAGTTCTCCCAAAGGGACTCACCTTATACCCAAGAGCTGAAGCTTTTTTCTAAGGAGGGAGAAGGTAAGCGTATGTGTGAAGTGCGGTGGAGACGATTTGAAGTCGTTTTGCCGCTGTGGCAGGCGGATCTCAGACTGAGGGGTTGGAGGAGGTCTGTCCATGTGGTGGTTCTGCAGGTTACTTGCAGTACATCCAGCAGTCGTGTAGCGAGAGGTGGAGGGAAACCCTTCAGCATCTCCAGAAGTGGCAGCTCCCCCAGTACCCCCAGCACCCCCGGTACCCACAGCACCCACAGCAGGAGTGAATAGAGGCTTGGAAAGAAGACATTCCATCACTAGCTCAGCTACTACAGTCACCATGTTTGCCTTGGAATCTACTTCATGCTGGAGCTCCTCTTGAAGCCAACACCAATCTGTCTGTGACTCATACAAGGTGGCTTGTAAGGCCTAAATGGTACGGGCGTTCTTAGGCATGATGGACAAGTGAGAGAAGATGAGTGGAGGAGAAGAAATGACAGATATGGATGCAAATGAAAATTTAAGGGTGTGTAAGGGGGTGCTCACCAATCTAGCACCAAGGAAGAAGTGAGAAGAGCAGTGATATGATTGTTGCAGCAGATGAGGCAAGCACCAACGATCAAGGCGGATACTACCACCATGAGACAGAGGAACCCTGGCACTACAGCGCCGGCAACTGCTGCGGCTGAAGATGCCACGAGCAGTCTGGTGTCTGCACGACGCACTGGCGGCCGGGCCTCTCCTGTGGGAGTAACAACAGCTGCAGTAGTGAATCTGCGGATGGCGCTGAATGCACCAGAATTAGAGTCAGCAGTTGTGGCAGCAGAAGTGGCAGCAGCTGATGATGCAGCCGCCATCCAAAGAGCAGTTTTGGCTGCAGTGGCTTCCACAAAAGAGTGAAAATTGGTAGCCTCAAAGTAGGCTGCGGTGGCCTGTCTAACTGCTGTGCCAGTCATTGCTTTACTGGCACCAGTTTTGGTGGGAAATGTGGCAGCTGTACCTGCCACTGCATCCAGAACTTCCCAGGCAAGACTGAGTGTGTGGGCGTGTACAGGGAGGAGGGGGAGTACGTCCTGGTTGGTCGCACTCTCTTGTTTCACTTTCTGGAGAGGTGTCCGAAGTACCATTAGACGGAGGAGTGTGACGAGGGAAGCTGCATCCCTAGGGAAGACTTAGGAAGACAGTCAACATTGTAGAGAAATGCTTCAACCTCCTGATCTCTAACCTCCTCAATGTTATGGATGTTGTCATGCCGGTACTTGTTTCACAGCCTGCGGAGCCAAAGACCAACTTAATTTCTGTTCTCATCCAGCCCAGTCCATAGATCGGCCTGTGGTTGCACCCATAGCCAGACCTCCTAGTGATAACGAGTATTGGCAGAGGAGGGTTACGGAGCTGAATTGTCGACCATGAGAGTAGAGTAGGTGACAAGAGAGTGTCGCTGCTACTTCGTTCGTTGTTGTGACTGATAGAGATGCCACTGATAAGGAAAGATGCCAAACTAGTCAGCCACAAAGACTGCATTCAGGTACAGCAGTAAGCAGAACTGCTGATGCTATGGGTACGGTTACCATGGCAAGAGCTGGCAGATGCTCCTTCTTCTGTTGTCGCTGCTATTCTCCAAGGTTTTTGTGACTGAGCTGTTCCCTGAGAGTAGGGTGCCCAGATAGGGACGTAGAGGTAGGCGGTGTGCTGCTGTTGCGGTTGAGGCTGCAAGTGCTTGTAGCTAGCACTGTGCCCATTGATGAGAGGGCAGATGCCACGCAAAGAGAGGTAGGAGCCACAGAGGGAGAGGCTGCTCTGGCTGCGAGAGCAGCCATAGTGGCGGGAGCAAGAGATGCTATGTCGGACAATGCTGTTGTTGAATCCTAGGGTTGTGATGATAACGCTTGTTATCCCAAGAGTTGGGTTTCTGGATAGAAGTGGAGAGTTTGGCAGTGTGCTGCTATTGCGGCCGATACCATGACTGCACGCAGTTCTTGCTGGGCCCGTCGATGAGGGGACAACCGTCGCGCGAAGAAGCAGGGTCAGCAGTGAGAGAGGCTACTGCAGCTGCAAGAGTAACGGCAGTGGTGTAAGCAAAGCTGCTACTTCATCAGAGACAGTGTCCCAAAAGATGGTGCTGCTGATGGTGCAGCAGTTCCAAGTGGCAGCCGCGGCACTGAGGTGAGGGGCCCAGAGCCGGTCCCAAACCAAGGAGACATGGGACGAGAGAGGGATTGTCCCTTCTGCTTTTATACCAGTAGTCATTCTACTAAGCACGTAGAAGCATGACATGTTGAGAGAGGAGAATGTTGGATAACCCCCACACGTGACACACCATGGCTCAAATATCTTGGTACTTAGTAGAATTTGAGAACAGTCAACAAGTGAGCCTAGGAGAGAGCGAGATAAGGGAAAGGCTGGAGGGTAGGCCTCTCGGTCGTGCGTGATGCACGCTGGCAGCCTACCGCCACCCGGGATCAAGCCCGACCTCTCGCTATTAATCGAGGATGGCTACTCACCATAGCAAAGAATTAATCTGGCTAGGTGGCCCCTAAGAATGAGCACCTGGCTAGTAGAATTTGTTTCCCGCAGAAACCCACATGCAACCTGGAGATAGCCCAGGCATCTTGAACTGACAATGACCTAGAGCTCCCCACGAGAAAAACCAATGTGAGAATTCATGAGAGACAGGTTATTTGGCCATGGGCCACATCTTGAGGCTGTACTGCTGCTGGCAAGATGCACAAGCTTCACCTCCAGTGGTTCCCACCTCGTGGGACAGAGCTCAAATGCAGATACAGCACTCAATCTCCTGTACAAACTTAAGCATGAAAAGCAAGACAAGAGAGCATCACTGGTGTAATGGGCCACCACCTCAACCACAAACAATAGCATGCAAGTCAGTATGTCGATGATCTCCTGTTTCCAGCACCACGATGATAACTTGAGGCTGTGCTGTTGTTAATGGGGTGTGAACTCGCAAGTTACCCCTTGACTCTGTCCACAATAATGGTGTTAAATGAAGTTTGAGACCGGTCTTGATCCCGCTTGTCTTGATTTTTCTTGTCTCGATGTCTTGTACTGCACTACACAAGACAATTTTGATTTTTCTCACGCGAGACGAGATGCCAATGAGATGCCTCATGTGTCGTGCAAGATCAGGACAAGAATCTCGTACCGCAGCATGGTTTTTTGTGCGATCCCTGCCATGTATGTCAAGGCTATCAGAAAAAATTACACACAGGATCTGTCAGAGCAGAAAACGGACAGATCCAGTGTGTGACACATCATTTAGAAATGGTCGTGGATGGTCAAGAAGAACATCCAAGCTTAAGTTGACATAAGTTTGTTAATGAAAAGGGTAGTGCAGTTGTGGCAACTCACTTTGTTAAATTTGTAAACATTTTTTTCTACATCAGCGGCAATAGTCGGTTCAATCGATGTATTTCTTTGTAGCCCCACATAAGCTGGTTGCACATACTAAAACTCCCGGCTAGTCCTGGAGATTTTTTTACTCTAGTGGTCCAGTCATCAAGCGAGGTGTAGGGTTTGGTTTTTGAACTGGAGAGTTTGCTTGGAAAACAATGTTGACTTTAGTTGTTTTTGAAAATGTTGCTTGTAGTCAAATTGAAGTCACTGTGAAGTGGGTGTGTTCCTGCAGCTCGCTCTGTCGTTTCGCTTGCCAATTGCGATGGTGCAAGATGCGAGATTTTCTTGGAAGTGAGTGAACCTGAGACTAGACCGGTACCAGAAAACTGCAAATTGGTAAGAGACTGAGATTCTCTTGTCCTATGTATCTAGGACAATACATCTTGTACCAAAGTGAAAAAGAATGAGTCCTTGACCAAGAAATCTCATCTCAATCTCGATTTAACAGCACTGTTCCACACACACACACACACACACACACACATCCACCCTCCATCACTGCAGGTGAACAATCTGAAGCAAAGCTGTCAGATACAGCGTCGCAATACATCCAATGGATTATGCACTGCTGACATCTCAATGAAGTGCAAGAGTGGAGTCTTTCTGTGTCCAATCAGGATGTGTTTGAGAGCTCATATGCTATGATCAACATAGCTCACTTGCTTTGTCTTTAGCAAAACATGGAGCAACATGTGCTAGAGTGCGTGCACCCATATACCCTCTTGGTTGTGTGGCTGACTGTTTCTCAAACGTGCATGCTTAGGCAGGTTCTTGCTTGGTGAGACCGGGCTGCTGATCTTATGGGACCACACCCCCGGATTATTCCAGCATGTGAGAAACCTGTGCTCTCCTGTGCTATGCTGTCATGTGCATCGTTTGACGTTCTTCCTGGCTGTGGTGGGGCTCATAAACGGAGTGTTGCTTCTGAGCCAAGTTTCGTATGGCAGGTTCGGTGTGGGGAAGTGGTATGGTGAGCTGTTACCATGTGCTGGGAACGAGAAGGACACAAGAAACTGTGCCCTGTCCACATGGTGGAACAAAGGAAGGGAACGACCTTGGGTGGCTGTTCTGTGGTCCAACCCCTTGCTCATAGAGCACCTAGAGCAGATTGACTGTGTGTATGGATACGAGTTCAGTGGGTGGAGCATCAATGCTTCTTTCAGTGTGCATGAGTTCCTGATGTTCCAAACTTCTATTCTCTCTTAGAACAGATTTCTAAGCGATAATAGAAGTCCTGTATCTTATGTTACGTTTTTTGCAGCTGTTCCAACATTATCTCCTGCTTTCTTTGATACAGAGATTGTGCACAACTTGTCAATGCTGAAGCGCAAGGCCATAGTGGAGCGTGCCACTCAGCTCAACATCTCCCTCACCAACGGCAGCGCCCACCTGCGCAGCTCTGAGGATGATGACTAGCTCGAAGCACACAGCTGCAATTGTAAAGTGTGCTTGTAAATATGCTGTTCAGTGCTCAAAATTCACCTCGAGTTCAGATAATGTACAAGCTGGGGTGTTTTGCGCCCTTGCGTTTGGATTGATTCTTAGTAAGGAAATAATGGCAACACTGTAGGTATCCAACAGTAGTTTCTAACCTTTTGGTAACAAACATCTCACAAAGAGAGAAGGTGACTGGGGCTAATAGGCTGCTCATAGGCCAAGCAGAACGGTCTGATGAGTGAATGAAACATGGAGAAAGCCTATTGTTTCGTTCAGCATAAATGAGAAGATAAGGTGCACATAGAGGGGCCTAATTGTAATCTATTCCAGGCCCTTACTCTGGATCAAGAGGGGTTCTCTGGGGGAGAAACACTAGCATCACCTGCTGCTATGGAGGCATTCTAGACCGCCACAGGAGCAATAGCTGGACCAGCTGTAGCAGCCGCATTGGAGAAGCAGGGAGCTGCATTTGGCTGTTAAAGCATTGGAAGCTGTTGTCCTGAGCCCTAAACACATCCGGAGCCTTCGCAGCTACGCAAGGCAAGGGCATTGTTTTGCATAAAAACTTGCAGCAGCAGCCATAGCAGCACACAATACATTCTGCAGTAGCACGCAACATCAAGCAGCAGTAGAAGCGGCGGTTGCAGCTGTGCATAGCAGCATCATTAGCATTTGCAGCGACAAACAACAGCAGCAACCATTTTTGCATTGGTGAGGAGAAACAGCTACATCATCAACTGCAAATGCAGTACTCAACCCACTCATCACCGTGCATGCAGGAGCAGCATTAGCAGCTCGCAACCGCAGTAAAAGCAGCATTTGCAGCACCCACAGTAGTACTAGTAGCAGCTGCGTTAGCAGCTGCCAGGAAGCTGCATCTCAGCTTCTCCTTCTTCTTCTTCTTCTTCTTCTTCTTCTTCTTCTTCTTCTTCTTCTCTTTGTGGCAGTAGACGGCCTTAGAGGTGGCGAACCCCTGCTGCATCATTACAGTGGGAGCTTACAACAAGAGTTGCGCTCTACATGACCATGGTCATATCATGAGATAAGAATCTCTAGGGTTGTGTGGGGATCACCTTCCATAAGGAGATTTGATCCACTAACATTCCACTCCTAAAGATATCTATTCCACTTGTCGTAACCATTGTCACTGATTCTCTGAAACATCCGGACCCCCGATGTTGTACAAAGGGTTGTCCTAGATTTGTTTTAAGTTTGGGTAGGCAACTGCTTTAGGAGGGAAGAGGTGAGTGTCAAGTGCGGATTGGTGGATGAGCTGTGACGGCTAACAAGATAACTTGAAGCTTTTTGGTTTTGTGCTTTTTCTGTATTGACATGCTTAATGAAGCTTGTGATGACTCTTCTTGCGAGAGGCTGTGGAGTTGCAAAAGATTTTGTGGGTTTTCATTGCGATTTTCCCTCCTCCATTTATAAACATGTGCCCGTTATGCACCCTTTCTCTCGGGAAACTATCCTCCACGCCTTCAAAACCTGTGAACGACTATGAAAAACTCTCCTTAAACTGGAACGGATTTTCCTCTACATGTGTAACATCCGCTTGGCCACCCCCTTCCTTTTTAAACACAGCCATTCAAGATTTTCCATCATAGCTTCTTGATATTTGCTCACCTGCTTTAGCTACGGTCAACGGGCTCATGGTTCATGGGCCCACCAAACAAAGCTCTTTGACCACGATCTTGTGTGCTTGTAGCCACAAGCTAAGTGCTTGCAACAGGAAAAAAGGGCCGGGGTGAGCCCAGGATCACCCTCTTGACAGCCAATTCTTAGCGACCACTCTCGGCAGCTTCTCTCTTCTGTCCATTTTCATTTGTTTCTGTTTCACTTTTATCTGTTCTCTTTATTCGTAGTTTCTTAATTATTCCTTACATCTCTTTCTCACCCCTCTTGGTCAGGACCCATATCCTTGGGGGCTTGGCCTAGAATCTTGAAAGACCTATGTTTGTACTGATTGCACTATGCTATATGATCTTATTCTGCATCCACATTGACGTTTCTTGGATTTTTATTTCAATTTTTGCCCCCGTTTGGTTCTTCAATATGATTTGCCCCCTCGGTCGAGAGCGTGGTACTAAAGGTTTTGTCTTGTTGTCTTGACATACCTTGTTTCTATCAAGGTCATTACTTTGGCACACAGATACCCTTTCCCGTGATACAAGGAGATCACTCTCAGGTCCTCCTTGTCTTTGTTATTCTTTTGTAGCATGGCATCTCATGTGATGATACCACCTGGATTGACGTGAAAACCACCTTACTGGGTCCCATTGATTTATGGATCACCTTCATCATTCTATACTCCTCCGTCGTGGCTGTACCAGTCGCCAGCGTGTTCCACCCCTCTCCTCTGACAGCCACGTCAGGATCCTGGTAGTCGGACTCGTGGTCATACACGACACCCTATGGGACTTTTGCCCTGGGTTTCTGGATACCTTCTCCTCCACGTAATGTCCTCCCACACATTCCTCATGGGATCCGTACGCAAGTTCACCCTCAGCGTCTTGACGTTGTGAGCTTTGACCTTCCGCTATGTCTTGTGTTGTGAGTTTGGCTGTTGGGTCCGAAGATCACGAGTGTGAGTCTTATGGATCCCCTCGGGGACCATTGTTGGATAGTCAGGGTGTGGATGATGCATGAATTCAAGAATGACAACATGCTCCATATCCCCATCTTTCAGTACTTTGTTTGGGCTATGCATCCTTCTCCTCTTTCTTTTCAGGTAGAGTCCTTGCGTGTGATTTGTCGTCTCCCTAATCATCCACACAGAGTGTAGTCGTCATCTTAAGCTACATGCTTTTTGCTCTCATTGCAGTGGTGAGGTAATCTGTCCCAATCTCCATTTTCTTACGTCAGTTGGGGTCCAATTTGAGTCTTCCGCCTCTTACACTCCTCAACAAACGGTATTTGAATGCTGGAAGCATACTGTGGTTAATGGATTCCGCGTAATGTTGATAAAGTCTGGCCAATCTGAAGGCCAGACTTGAGGCAATGAAGTACATGACTTGGGTGTGGAACCGAGTTCCTCATAGGCCACTTCCAAACTACATTACCCTTTACAAATACTGGTACACATGTTGCGCTAACTTGCATATTGCACATGTTTTGGGGAGAATTCCCACTATTTGGCTTCTTGAGGAACAGCAAAATGGGAAGCTTTCCCCTCGTGGCCGAATCTGCCCATTCTTTAACATCATGCTGCAGTCCACGGCTTGGTGCTTTTGGGACCCAGAATCTCAACGTGTTGCCGAGTCACGTGAGGATCTCTTTGTGAGAGAAAATTCATTCACAAAATGATCGATTGTGTCCCTTCTCTCTTCCCAGTTTCTCCCATAGAGGATACCTCACAGGTCGAGTGGCCCTCGGTTGCATTATCTCACTTTTCCATGACTCCGATGTCGTTTGCACCCATATTGACGTCTGCGTCTTTTCTTGTGCCCCCACCACCCTCTTTCATTGTAGCATTCTCAGCCACCACCCCTTGTGCATCCGGGTCTGCAACACCTATGTCAGCACCTTATTCAATACCTCCATCGATACCTGTATCACCACCTCTACCATCATCTCATGCTTCACCAACATCATCACCTACATCTCATCTTGCATCATGACCTGGTGTTACACTTGCATCACTACCTACATAATCACCTACATCATTTTTTTCATCATCGCTTGGCTCTCCAAGTGTTGGGAAAGGAGCCATCCGGCTCAGTTTCAGGTCCACGGGAGCAAGTTCCAGGAAACTACCAGATGCCTCCTCCAATCATCAATCCGACTTCACCATTGGAAAGATCAGGTGGCAAAATGTCTACGGTCCAAGTTTGAGGCCGATCCAACGGTCGGATTGAGAGATATGAATTTTCGTAGTTTCCGCGGTCATCGATCGCCGATATCCGAGTGACCATGGGCGATGGCTCCATGCCTTAGCCTGAGAAAAGAAAAAGGCAAGAGATCCAAGGTCAAGACCTGATGGGAGAAATATCCAAAAAGGTCTTGGATTCTTGGGTTGCCTTGTCAGAGTGTGCTGACTAGGAAAAAGGTACCTCTCCTTACTTTTTAGGTGAGGTGAGATCCTTGTGTGCTAGCCATGGACACACGGCGATTCTCCATGAGATTGTGGGTTATGTGACCACTAGGAGTGTGCCATGAGAGCATTTTCTAGCTCTCTAGGTCGTGTGTGAGTGGTCAGCCTGATTGCTAGGCTGATTTCCTCCCTTGTGTGAGATTATGGACTCTAGTGTGTGAGCCTTAGCCTCCATGGCTAAGTGGTGTGGCTTGTGAGAGGGCTGACTTGCCCAAGCTCTAGCTCTATATGTACTCCATCATTTTGAGTGATTNAAAGGTACCTCTCCTTACTTTTTAGGTGAGGTGAGATCCTTGTGTGCTAGCCATGGACACATGGCGATTCTCCATGGGATTGTGGGTTATGTGACCACTAGGAGTGTGCCATGAGAGCATTTTCTAGCTCTCTAGGTCGTGTGTGAGTGGTCAGCCTGATTGCTAGGCTGATTTCCTCCCTTGTGTGAGATTATGGACTCTAGTGTGTGAGCCTTAGCCTCCATGGCTAAGTGGTGTGGCTTGTGAGAGGGCTGACTTGCCCAAGCTCTAGCTCTATATGTACTCCATCATTTTGAGTGATTGAACAACCATTCTTCAGCACAAGTGATGCCCTTCCAATCACACATGCTCGCTGCTCCAAGGCTCCCTCTCTCCTCCAGCTCCAACATTTGGTATCAAAGCCAGGTTCTGCCACTTTCAGCCAGCAAAGGCCATCACTTTGAAAGTGACGGGTTGGGGTAAAACCTTCACCAGATTTGACAATCAGCCACTGAATCTTCAAGTTAAAGAGACAACCTTTCCAACGAGGCTAAGATCGCAAAGATCCAACGGTCAAATTGAGAGTTATGCTCAAAACGAGGTCGACCAGGGCTACACTCTTCTCTATGAGTAAGACTGTCGCCTTGTGATGACCATAACTCTCTTGTTTCTTTATCAAGTTTAAAAAGTGGCACATGAGAATTGTAGTATTTTTCCTAAGCTTCCCATTGGTGCAAAGATATTTGCATTCCATTGATTCGTTTGGGAGAAACGCCGTTTACAAGCTGGCTGGTCTGAGTTGGAGTAGGAGCAAAAGCATACCCTGTTTTCAAGAGGGCATATCTTTTAAAATCCCCTATTGATGACCCTGTTTTATGGGTCGATCTGAAATTTTTTTAGCTGAATTTTCCATTGGTGGGCTTCGTTTTTCAAAATTCCCAGTCTGCTGGCATCTACAGTCCATTTTCTGTCAGAAAGATTTCTGGCAGAAGTAGCAGCAGAAGCAAGGGTAGCACCGCCATCCAAGGGCAGCGCTGAGCATCACAAAGGCTCAAAATGGCAGCAACTGGCGTTGTGACAGCAGCCCAGCCTTTGGAGAGGCTGGAAGGACATGCCAAATTCACGTTTTGGAAGATCCGTACCCGCCTCCTTTTGGAGGAGAGGGGCTTGCGGGAGGTGGTGAGCGGCGACGAGCTGGCTCCAGTTCCACAGGCAATAGCCATCACCGCAGCGCGGGTGGTGGTGGGGAAGACTCCGCAAAAGGGTGCAGCTGATGCGGGTTCTTCTGCAGCTGTACCAGCAGTGTATGAGGAGTGGAAGAAGAAGGACAGGTAGGCCTACAGGTTGCTTTTCAACACCATCTCCAACCCACATCTTCAGTACGTGAGTGACAAGGCTACTGCAAAGGAGGGGTGGGACACGTTGTGCAAGAAGTATGAGAGCAAGGATCCTGCATTCCTCATGCTTTTGGAGGAAAAGATGATGGCGCTGAAAATGCAGGGTGGTCAAGGGATGGAGGCGTATCTGGACAGGGCAAAGGAGCTCGCGAAGCAGCTGAGAGCGGCCGGCGACCCTGTGGAAGAGACGCGCTTCATCCTCCTCTTGTTGAGGGGACTCCCAACCAGCTACAACACGGTGCGAGAGACGCTGGAGTGCCAGCCAACTCTCGACTTTGACTTCATCTGCACACACCTGGTGCAGATGAAATTGCGTCGCAATGCAGCAAAGCGCAATGGCGGCGGCAGCAGTGAAGCAGCTTTTGTGGCCACGAGCTCACACAACCAGCAGCAGCAGCGGCAGTCTGGGCAGCAGAAAGGCAGAAAGAAAGGCAAATGCCACTACTGCCAGAAAGAGGGACACTACAAAAAGGAGTGTTTCAAGCTCAAGAGGGACGAAAAGGAGCAGCAGCAGCAGCAGCAAAAGCAGCAGCAGCAGCAGCAGTCACAGCAGCGTCAGCAGCAGCAACAGCAGCAGCAGCAAAACCAGGCTGGTGTGCGCCACTTTGGCAACATGAATGTGGCCAAGGAGGTGCGCGACCGTCTCTTCATGGCAAAGTCTGACATGTCGCAGGTGGAGAAGGCGGATCTCGCATGGTACAAGGACTCAGGGTGTACCAAGAGCCTCACACATCACAAGGAGTGGTTTACACAGCTGCTGTCCATCCCTCCCCGTCCTATCGCTATGGGTGATGATCGGGTGGTGTATGCTGAGGGGATTGGGATTGTGGAGATGTGGTTGGAGACCCCACGTGGCATTGAAGTGGGAGTGTTCCATGGCGTGCTGTATGTACCTGATGCTGCATTCAACCTCCTCTCAGTCTCCTCTCTTACAAACACAGGACTACGTGTCGTCTTCGATAATGACTATAGCTACATCCTCAACAAGGATACATGAGAGGAATTAGCCAGGTCGGTGAAGGAGGGCAACATGTGCCGCCTGCTGGGGGCGACCAAGATCCCGCGTGAGCAAAGTCTTGCAGCAGTGGTGCAGGCGACAGATAGCGAGATCTGGCATGCGCGCTACGGCCACATTGGCATGCGCGCCTTGCAGCAGTTTCAAGAAAAGCAAATGGTGCGTGACTTGCCTACCATCTCTAACTTTGAGCAGCAATTATGCATCGGCTGTTTGGAGGGGAAGCAGCACCGCGAGGCGTCCTCTGGAGCAGGGGAGCGTGCAAAGGAGGTGTTGGAGCTGGTCCACACGGACTTGTGCGGACCGATGCAGACCCAGAGCTTTGGAGGCTCTAGGTATTTCCTGACCTTCATTGATGACTTCAGCCGTTACACTGTTGTGTACTTCCTTCCTTCCAAGGCCCAGTGCTTTGGCAGGTTCAAGGACTTCAAGGCCATGGTGGAGAACCAGACTAGCAAGAAGATCAAGGCGTTGCGCAGCGATCGCGGTGGAGAGTACCTAAGCAAGGAGTTCCAGAACTACCTCGCAGCAGCTGGCATGAAGGCGCAGCGTACCGCGCCGTACTCACCGCAGCAGAACGGGATAGCAAAACGCGCCAACCGTACCATTGTGGAGTCGGCGCGCTCCATGCTGCACGCGGCTCGGCTGACCTACGACTTCTGGGCTCAAGCCGTGAGCACTACGGTCTACATCAAGAACCGCAGTCCAACTAAGGCGCTGGAGCAAATGACGCCGTACGAGGCGTGGTTTGGCAAGAAACCGAGCGTGGGTTATCTCCGAGCATTTGGCAGCCTGGCGCACATGCACATGCCCAAGAATAAGCGGAAAAAATAGGACGCAAAGAGTGTGCAGATGCTGATGATTGGCTACGACGTGGCAAGCAAGGCCTATCGCCTCTACGAGAGGGATACAGGCCACATCATCATCTCCAAGGATGTCGTCTTCAACGAGAGCAACGTCATCAGCACCAACATTGTCTGTGAAGAGGCAGTAGAACCAACAGCTGACAAGATAGTGGGAGCAGAAATCCTTCCTCACCCAGTCTCTCCCGATCCTTCCTCTACTGTGACAGTGGGAGAATCACTCTACTCTCCCATGTCTGATGCAGCAGATACAGTAGCCTCATCGGCAGAAGCAGAGGAGGGAGATGTAGCACCACCAGCAGCAGCAGTTGTGCAAGCAGCACCGCGCCAACCGCGTGCTAACGCTCTAGCACCAGGTCGCAGGTACCCTCTTAGGGTGCGTTACAAGCCTGGTGAGCGCGGCCATTTCTGGATGCTGTAGAAACCGGAACAGATGAACGTAGTAGTTGCAGCAGATTCAGATGAGCCAATGTCATACAAGGAGGCCATGGCTGCACCGGATGCAGCAGATCGGGCGCAAGCCGTGCAGCAGGAGATACAGTCGCAGCTGGACAACGGCACGTGGGAGCTGACAGAGCGTCCACCTGGACGTAAGGTGATCAAGTGCAAGTGGGTGTTCAAGAAGAAGCGGGGAGCTGTTGGTAACCTGGAAAAGTACAAGGCGAGGCTGGTCGCCAAGGGCTACTCACAGCAGGTGGGCATCGACTACACAGAAACTTTTGCCCCTGTTGTAAATTTTGCCTCTGTGCGCACGCTCCTCTCTTATGCAGCAGCTGAGGACTTCGAGGTTCACCACATGGATGTCAAGACGGAATTCTTGAATGGTGACTTGGAGGAGGAGATCTACATGGAGCAGGCGAAGGGGTTCGTCATGGATGGCCAGGAGCACCTGGTTTGTAAGTTGCAGAAGTCGCTATACGGCCTCAAGCAAGCGTCGCGTGCTTGGATCCAAAATTTGGATGCGGCGTTGCAGTGCATGGGGTTCGAACGTAGTGAGTGTGACTACAGCGTCTATCGCTGGCAGCATGGTCATGAGGTGCTCATCATCGTCGTCTATGTGGATGACATGCTCCTCCTTTCCAACAGCATGTATGCACTGTAGGAGTTCAAGGAGGCCATGCAGGAACGCTTCCAGATGTCTGATCTCGGGGAGGCATCATACTTCCTTGGTATCCAGATCAAGCGTGACCGCAAATCACGCTCTCTCTCACTGCAGCAGAGCCGCTATATCAAGGATGTCTTGCAGCGGTTTGGCATGGCAAAGGCAAAACCCATCGGCACGCCGCTGGAGATGCGGCAGTACCTCGTGAGCTTCAATGGAGAAGCAAATACAACTAAGCGGCAGAAGTACCAGAGCACCGTCGGCAGCCTCATGTACCTGATGGTGGCAACCAGGCCGGACCTCGCACAGGCTGTTAGCGCTGTGAGCCAGCACATGGCAAACCCCGGACCTGAGCACCAGAAGGCAGTGAAGCGGATCTTCCGCTACCTTGCTGGGACCATCAACATCGGCATCACCTACAACAGCAACGACAACAGCATCATCGGCAACACAGATGCAGATTGGGCTTCAAGCCCTGAGGACCGTAAGTCCATCTCTGGACATGTGTTCCTCATGAATGGTGGGACTATCAGCTGGTGCAGCAAGCGGCAGGTGGTCGTGGCCACCTCAAGCACGGAAGCTGAGTATGTCTCTCTCACCTTTGGAGCCAAGGAAGCAGTTTGGCTTCAGCATCTCGTGGCAGAGATGAGTGGGAGTGCAGCAGTTCCAGTTCCTGTGCGCGTCGACAACCAGAGCGCAATCGCACTCGCCAAGAATCCTGAGCACCATGCACGCACCAAGCACATTGACATCGCATATCATTTCATCAGGCACATGGTGCAGGAGGGTGCAATCAAGTTGGAGTTTACTCCAACCAGCAAGCAGGTTGCTGATTTCTGCACCAAGCCAGTGACCCGTGAGAAGCAGCAGTTCTGCATGAAGGCATGTGGACTCAGCCCACTCTGACTACGGCAAAGTGGGAGATTGTTGGGAAAGGAGCCATCCGGCTCAGTTTCAGGTCCACAAGAGCAAGTTCCAGGAAACTACCAGGTGCCTCCTCCGATCGTTGATCCGACTTCACCATTGGAAAGATCAGGTGGCAAAATGTCTACGGTCCAAGTTTGAGGCCGATCCAACGGTCTGATTGGGAGATATGAATTTCCGTAGTTTCCGGGGTCATCGATCGCCGATATCCGAGTGACCATGGGCGATGGCTCCATGCCTTAGCCTGAGAAAAGAACAAGGCAAGAGATCTAGGGTCAAGACCTGATGGGAGAAATATCCAAAAAGGTCCTAGATTCTTGGGTTGCCTTGTCAGAGTGTGCTGACTAGGAAAAAGGTACCTCTCCTTACTTTTTAGGTGAGGTGAGATCCTTGTGTGCTAGCCATGGACACA
>SZWC01001287.1:101489-125635 GCA_023375785.1 Penium margaritaceum | reverse complement strand
AACCCCCCCCCCCCCCCCCCAACCCCTCGCCTGTTCGCCCGAGTGGGTTGCGATGAGGTCCAAAAAGAAAACTCGGCTCACATACGAGTTCGACGGCGGGAAAGAAACAGCACCGGTCCTCTCCCGCCATGCTACCCGGTTGCCTCCTAAACTGACGCTTGTTGTGACGGCACCCGCGACACTCACGATCACTGGTTGGCCAGCGTGCGGCATCCGCTTCTCATTCCCCCGTTGCTCGCGACCAATTCGCCCTTGTGGTGCGTCAACTTGTCTTCCTCCCCAATGCCGCGGCGCCCCGGAACGTACATTAATTATCATTTAGGCTCTCTCCTGAACGTGCAGTATACAAACATACTAGGAAGAACGTAACGTAAAGAAATTTTTGGGTTACATAGAAACCCTTTGTTTTCTTCATTTTGTGTGTTTGTGCCGCAAGAAACCGTGATTGGTGGATCGGTCATTTTTCTGACGTTTCCACCAATCAGGGTGCTAGAATTTGTAGGAATATATACCTCCCCACGTCCGCGGATGCCATGCTGAGGTCGACCCATGACAAAAAAATCACGGACATTGACCGACATGTCCGGACAGACCCCGTATGGTAAGGAATCTCCAGTCCGACGACAGAACAACAGGGTAAGGACTGTACGTTGCGTTGGCTCCAACCTTGGCCTCGCCCTGTCCTGTTTCATGGAAATGGTCGTCATGACAAACTCTTGTGACTCGTAAACCCGGCTTCAAATAGGGTCAAAATGCAATTGAAAGAAAAGAAATTCAACCACCATCATAGAAGAAGGTAAATAGACTCAATTATGCTTATAATTGTGTCAGATTAATTTCAATAACATACTGAAACATTCAAAGCTCATCCAAATTTTTCAAAGGTTTTTCTTGGTGAAGTTCATCATGAATACGTGAAAATAAACCTTTCACGATAGAAGAGCAAATTCATCTCATTAAAATGAATTCATCATGGGATTTCAAAAATCATGGAGAAGAAAACGAGAAGAAATGTCTTTTTAGGTTCTTTGTCAATATGTTGGTGAATTGTTATACATAAAGCGGTATCGTCAAGCGCGTTTTTTCAATTTTCAGTTTTTTATAGCTTTTACATCCACACAAGATGGAATAATTCCAGCATAGCTTGAGGTGTATCGTCAAGCACATTTAGGAAAACTTCACCCAAACCATACATAATGTTCAAGAGCATGCATGAACAAACCAAAAAAAATAGTTTGAATGAATGTGTGTGACAGTTTGGTAATCCATTTACAACCAGATTTTGATTCCACGGATGAGGTTAAGTCTCATTGCAAACCTTCAATTATGTGGTCTGGATTGCGAGCAATTTTTTGGCCTCTCAAGATATGCTAATATGAATACTTTTACTCGATTACTATGTAACCCTATGCACTCTTTGCGTGCAACACATGCCTCTTGTTGTTATTCATCGTAACAACAAAATGAAACAACAGACAAAAATCACCACAAACCCACTTGCACAACTGCAAAACATATGTGAATGCATGGAAAGAACGTAATTTTCAACATTCAGTATGTCAGCTGCTTCAAACGATGACCAAGAACATTATTCTACCCCTCACTTCTTCCTCTGTGACAAGTCGCCCAAGCTATGACCAACTCATCACGTCCAAAGACATTAACAAAGAAGTGTTGACCCCAAAACTGTTCTACCATAATACGTGTGTTATATTTTTGATAAATCTCATCTTGAAACGTCCACAACTCATCTTTGTGATTCATTTCAAGAATCACAAAAACTACATTGTGATGTGACGTGCCAAGCTATCCAATCTTGGCCTCCACTGACTTTATGAGTAGTCGCACCCTACCTAGACATCCCCCAAAGAAGAACAACTAACAAGTGCTGTGACGAACATATGTGCCAATATAATAGAATAAGGTAAACCTAACATTAGCAGGTAGTCCCAAAGGTAGTCCCAACATACAGCTTCCACCTCACTTGGGAGTACCCAAACTCTTGCGTGGTGGTACATAAAATGCACGCTGAAAAAGACTGGGAGAGGTTCCTCCAGCCACAACCAACCAAAGAATCCGGAGTGGTGTGGTGAACCCAACCTCAACAAAAAAACATTGTGAAGCCATGTACACACTCCATTTCCATGAAATGGCCCCCGACAACCTAGAAGGAGCCAAAACCAAAGACATGAAAAGATGATTCTTGAACGTTATGAGCAACAAAACCACCGTTGAAATTTTGGGAGAGGCTTCTACATCCAACAACGTCGTGAATCTTGAAAGGCTTCATCATTCATGTGATTTTGTCCTTGATCACGGCCTACAATAATCAGCTATGTTCACATAATAATCAAGTGGAAGTGTTGGAGTGAGGGATAACCACGCTTACGTCCTACTACAACATGGTGCAATTGACAATCCAATTAGAGGTTTAAAGAATAATTCATGGGCTTTTTTCATGTGTTTACAAGGTGTAGCTCATTCTGAAAACTTGTCCTTCTATAACGGGCCAAAATCTCTAGATCCTAAACTCAATTCATCAGAGTTTGCATAATGGCGTTCTCAATCTTCCAAGAGATGTATGCCCTTAGTAAAACTAGGGGGAAATATTCATCAACCCAGATCAGGAAGACTCTAATGTTTCAAGTCTGTGAGGGCCCATGACAATCTTAGACTTAACCACTAGTTCTACGAATTAAGCCAGGGTTGTTTTACTTCCAACTCATGAGTTCACACGAGTTTTCCATCTTAAGAACTCGAATTCTGCGATGAATAGAACATGAGTTTATGTTTGTTGTTCTGGTACAAAATCAGCGCATGCGAGGCACGCTGGCAATTTCATGCCTTCTTGCTCTCCCCCTTTCTTGCTCTCCCCCTCTCCCTTGCTCCCCCTATCCATCTTCCGTGTTCTCTCTCTTGCAAGGAGGGCAAGCGAGGGCAAGGGCATGAAGCCATGAGGCCTTGCCTCAAAAGGCCCTTGTGGCCCTTGGTAGTCAATTGGGCTCTAGCAGCAATTTGCAACTGCCAATTCGCCGTTTCTTGACCGGCCTGTCGTTTGGCCTTCCGACAACCATCAAACCAACGGGTAATGAGCTAGCCGATGGCAACTTAACTACTAGCTATTGGCCAGCCCTCGCTAAAATAAAAGGTAATGCGCAACCACCCCTCACTTCAACAAGGAGGGAAGGCTGAACCGACCCTCCGCATGGATTTATCCCCACTTCTTATGAATCGTCTTGGTTCATGAAAGACAAGAACGATTTAGAGATATTGAACATCAATCTTCTGAAAGAAAATCAATCATTTCAATCACAAGCTAAACATGAACGCGTGCCTGGCACTTGGACTTAAACTGTAGCTTGTTGCTTTGCATGACTAATAGCCTCCTCCCTTTGGTCTAGAGCGTCTGCGTGACAACCATGTTGAACATCCCCAACCTTTTATGGTCATCGTCCATGAATGCCTTCCTACGAGAATGTCTTTCACTCATTTTGCATTGAGGTGGTCTCCTTGACACATGTCGATGTATGCAAGGTGCCAACTCGCTCCAATACTCATTGGCCACCCCTCTAAACAACCAAGATCGGGTTCCCATGAGTTATGTTCAGATGCACACATGGCCCAATGAACGAGGTACTCCCTAGCAACCCACAACCAGAGTCTATGATCTTGGTGCTACAGTAGACAAAGAACCTCGTTTTTGTCGTGGGCAACAAGGACTGCCAATGGTGGCTGTACAATTCCCTTTGCCATGTACGGAGCCAACAAGCTTACATGAAACACCTCATGTATCTTTAGACTTGACAGAAGCAGTAGTTAACATTCCGTAAGCACAATGTGTGAAATGAAGGAAAATGACCCAATCTACCTTGTACATGTTTTTGCACCTCTTACGACTTCATGCAAAGACTCCCACTGCTAAGCAACACTTTGCCACCACTTTCAAACAAGATCTCATTGCGGATTTGGCAGCACATGCATTTTTTTGTTGTCAAGCAATTGGAAAGTGACCCTTTGCTTCTTACCATAAGAAGTCTATGAGCTTGTTACAGGCTTGAGTAGAAGGAATATTGCCTCCACTGCTCCCAAGCTTCACCAATGAAGAGGGCACCAAAGGATGCCAGCCACTAATGAACACAAACAATGTGTATTATGTAGAATCATTCACTAAGTTATTCACCGCAAACTCTGCTAAAGCTGGGAATTCATCATAGTTGTTCATGGCAGGGTCCACATATGTTTGAAGGAAATTTTCAAGGGCGGTCATGCGCACTTTTTGTCCCATAATCGGAGGGTGAAACATTGTCAACATTTACAACTTGCTACCCAAGTAGTCGTGTATCTCTTTTTGAAATGTACTAGAAATGTTTCTATCTTGATTCAAGATAATGCACAATGATAAGTTGTGGTACTTTACAACACCCACAAAGAAAAGAGAATCGGTCTCCTCTGACTTCACAATAATGGTTGTATGAATGGTATGTGTCATCTTTGTGAGAAGATCTACAACCACTAGTACTACATCGTGGCCGCGAGCCATGTCCAAAAGACGTGTAACAAATTCCATGCTGTTGCACTCCCTTGGAGTATTAGGAATGGGAAGTTGTTGGAGGAGTCTAGCACAATTCTTGTTAGTAGCCTTATTCCAAAGACTTAGGTCATATGTCATGTAATACTCATTCAAATCAACACTCCAATATAGCCAACAAGAAGGCTCTGAGAGTGCCCGTGCAGTCTTTCAAGTTCCCACATGACTTGCAATTTGTGGGCCGTAAATCTAGGAGATAATCATGGTTTGATGGTTTCCCTTGTTTTGCACAACTGCTTGTTCTCTCTACCAAAGGATTCCTTTGGCTTCCACAAATTCTTACTTGTCTAGATATTGAGATTATTGAAGCCAAGAATCCACACAAAATCCCATCCAAATTCTCTTGACAAAACACTTGTAGTGGATAATCTCTTGTGGTGGTTGATGTAGAGGTGTAGGGAAATGGTTTTTAATGGTTGTTGTCACAATGGCCATTAAACACCCACTGACCTCATTGGTTGATTTTTTTTTCACATGCTTTCGGCTTTGTGGATCAACCATATTGATGCTTTTTGGATGATGTTTCCATGTGAATGAGAAACGTTTTAGATATTCTCTACAATGTGCGTGTCACCTTGACAGGTTGGATTGCGTTTCAAAAGATACCAATGGTTTACGGGGGGTCACAATTGTCACACCCCTCTCGCAAGCCTTGAGGTAGCAATGCCATATTTTGAAAGCATGAACTGCCACAAGGATTTATGGATCCCTCGTCATGTACCGCATTTCCACGGAGATGAGATTTTGGCTGTCATATGCCACTAGATGACCGTTTTGCATGAGGACAGCTGTGAGTCCTACTATGGACACGTCACATAGAACCTCCCACAGTTTTGATGGATTGAAAAGAGCTAGAATAAAAGGAATTGATTGAAGCTCTTTGACTATGAGAAACGAGTTCTCACAATGAGATGTCCATTCCTAGTGCACATGTTTTCACATGAGCCTCCTTAGCTGTGCTACCAGGATTGAATAACTTTGCATAATCTATCACAATTTGTTCGTATAAATGAGGAAAACAAAGTCTATCCAACAATTTTTGGGTGTGGATGGTCCAACACGACTTGGACCTTTCATGGGTCAACACAAATATTGTTATTGTAACTGATGTGACCAAGGTACTCAAGCACATCTTTTGCAATCTTTCAATTGTTCACTTTTGCATTGAACTTCAGTTGACAAAGGATGGCAAGGACTTTGCGTACATGTTCTATGTGCTCTTCCATTGATTTGAAGACAACAAAGATATTGTGAAGGTAAACAAAGACAAACTGATCGAGTTCCTTGGAAAACATTTGGTTCAATTCTTAATGGAAGGTTGCTGAGGAGTTTTTGAGCACGAAGCATAACAAATGGAAGTGATAATGTATCATGTGCATTTGAAATTCTATTTTAAGGAAATCATATTTGGTTATGAGGATTTAATGGTACCCTTAAGATAAATCCAAAAATAGAATACATTTGCCATTTGGAGTTGGTCGAACAATTCCTTAATCCACAGAAACGGGAATCAACTTTTGACTGTCCGATTGTTAAGCATACGATAGTCCATGCACATGCGTAAACTACCATCCTTTTTGTTCACAAAAGGATCACCATACTATACGACTAGCTACTTGATTCAATGCACCCTTTTGCAGGGTACTCTTTGTTTGGGCGCTCGGCCTCTCACTTTTAGTGCTAAACTAAATGGGTCTACATGGAGGATTCCCCTCCGACCGTAGAAGAATCGTCTGGCCGATGTGGCATTTTGTTCAAAGAGCAATCGGTGGGTCTTGAAATACGTCTAAAAACTCTTAAATGTTGCAAAGTGATATTTGATCTCCTCTGGTATGTCTTTCTCCTCCTCAATTTCCTTTAGCTAACTCAAGAAGTATCAACATCCTTATCTAATTCACCTTTCCACCTATTGGTATGGACTTTCAATTGGGTCGATGACAATTTCGTACTTGGAACCAAAGAAAACTGACGCTGTCCTTTTCAAAGGATCAAACACTTTCATTAGAAGCACAAATGAGCCTTTTTTTTATAGCTTGGGATTGCCCAATAGCATCTCGAACGGGTCCAAAAGGTTAAGTACCTTCACATAACACCCTCTTTGTACCCTTGAATGCATTTTTTTGCTTTACATGTATCATTCACGGGTATTGTACAGTTTTAACTGATGAAAACTACAGCATTAGATGGCTTGTTTTTCAAGGCCACTCTTTAGGTGAAGCTAAAGGCTAACAAATGAGTAATCACCTGTAATTTCCGTTAGCATAATCACCGGGGTACCGACTAGGTTTCCTGGGACGACATCTTCATGTTACCTCTTCTCTTAGCAGTAAGCATGCTCGCCAATGGCACAGTACTTGCCGTATGGAAAACTTAGCTTAGAAGTTTTCAGTACATTGACAATAGCCTCAAGGGTCTCGCATTGTCCATGTACCTTTACCCACTATATGAGAGAATTATTTGTGTATACACCTTTAAGGAGTTGCACCTTTTGAAGAAGGTTTTTGCTTGTGACGATGCTTGCTTGGACGTTGGTTTTCCCCCTTCCGGCCACATTGTAAGAACAGGGTTTTCTCCCCACTCCTATAGGTGGTGGTGCATTCCTATCGTCAATGGTGATCTTGAGTTGGCCTGCTTCCTTGGCTGTCAAGTTGACAAGCCTCCGGCAACGTTCTTCTCTTTCCATTCCAGCCGCGTTGTCAAGCTTGTTCTTTTGAGATTTTCCCGCATGGCTACTTCTTGTGGCTTCTTTTGAGAAACTTGCTGTTATGGGTAGCTTAAGGCAATCTATGAGCATCTTGCTATTCTTGAGGAATTAGCTCAAGATCACAGCACGAAGATGGAGATTATTGGATCCTCATGGAATTTTCCATCATAACTGATGTGCTCTTTGATGAGTTCCACAACCAAGTGGGCCTCCTTCAGCGCATTGTCTGTTTTGTGGGTTTCGTCCATGTGGACGTCGATGTGCTTGTTGAGTAGTTTTTGCATGCTTCCCTCTGTGGTAGAGGTTTGTGTGGGTTGCCTTTGGCGATTAATTTGCCTTTTATGAGGCAACCATGCTCAGGAAAGCACATCCCAAAACTTGGAGTCCGTTGAGAGGGTATGGTGAAGCCATCACCACCTTGCCTTTCTTTGTCCTGGATGGTTTGATACTTTCCATCTCATCAATCAAACAACTAGCATGTGAAGGCAATTGTGAGAATCACCTCGCAACTTCAAGGAGGTGTCGCCTTCCTAAGCATCCTTTCTCTCACGATCGATGAGGAAACTATGAATCATGTTTTTGTTTTCCTTCGCCCCCGTGATTGGCAGAATAATTTTGTAGAGAAATACTATTTTCTATGCTACCACGTAGTCACTATGTATTTTCTGAGCAAAACCCTAAACCAAATTGTACGTTACTTGGTAGGCCAAGAAAATATAGAGAATCAATCAAGTACAAGATCAAGAAGCTATAATAGATTGAGCTCTAGTAGAAGAGGCTAGAGAGAGGGGAGGCGTCAATTCTAACTGAGAGTTTGGACCCTCACAAATCCCCTCCTCACTCTTGTGTTCTTCTTTTATTGTTGTCTTTTGGTTTTCCTTGGTCTCTTCTTGTGTCTTCTAGAGGTGCCTTGCGCCCCCTTGGAGACGCCCTCCTTGTGCCCCACGACAATGTGGAGGCCTATAAAAATGCTCAAGGTGGTCCCTTTCTCTATTCTCTATTTCTCTCAATCAAGGAGATTCCTTCGTATTGAGAAAGGGCACTCTCCCAATTTTTAGTTCAAGAGTAGGAGAGGGAGCCTTGAGAAGAAGGGAAAAGCCACTCGTTTTGAGATGAAACTCCTCATCCTGTCTCACAAGAACTCCCCTAGCCCAAAGGGATGGAGGAGAGACTGAAAGGAAGAAGCCCCAAAACACCGAAGCTCTTCTTTACCTTCCTAAGGTACTTGATGATGCTTCAAACGATGAAGTATAGATGCTGTATTTTCATTTGGATTTTTTATTCTTACTTGTATCCCCTAAAGGCATGTTTCATACAATAAAGCTGCTACTTCCGTTGCACCCTTTGTTGTGGGGGTTGTCTCGCTTTGATTCAACGGTAACGGGCCAAAACCTTGAGCTCTTGTGATGAAGACATCATCAAAGTGTCAAAATGGCATTCTCGATCCGCGTCAGGGCTTTATGCCCTAAGGACTAAGGGGCAATCGTGATCAACAACCGAGAGGAGGGAGACTAAAATATTTAAAGGTTTTCAAGGCATGCTTCCATATTTTTCATTACTCGTGGTTTAAAGACACAAACCAAAGGGTTTTTACTTCCATTTCTTGAGTTAGCATGTGTTTTCCTTCTGAAAAAAAGAACTCAAATTTTATCATAAGCAAGCTTCAAGTTTATGTTCGTAGTTCTAGAGCCAAATCGGAATGCTACCAATTTCACGCAAAGGTTCTCTCTCGCTGTCCCCCTTACCTTTGCTCCCGCTATCCGTCATCCTCGCTCACTTGTTTGCAAGGAGGGCAACCGAGGGCATGGGCAAAAGGCCATGAGGCCTCGCCCTTGAAGCCCTTGTGACCTATAAGAAGTCGATTGTGCTAAGGTCTTGATCGATGCCTGGCGGCTGGCCGACCGGTGGCCGGCCTGTAGCTTGGCTCATTGCCAATGGTCCTGCCAAAAGGCAGTCAGAAAAGGGGCGGACAGAAAATTGTTGACCGTCGGCGAGCCCTCATTGATGCGAGGGTTGGTGCACAACCACCCTCACTTTAGCAAGGAGGGATGACCGAACCGGTCCTTTGGCTACAACTTCCAAGGGTCGGATTTTTTCTAGAAAAACATCATAAAATGTGTGAAAGGAGGTTTTTTTAGAACCATGCGCATGAGGAGAACTGACGCCTCTTGGAGCAAAGAATCATGTAATGTTACACATGCTTGATGGTTAGGTGGGATTGCACGTGGTGGAAGCAAGGAATCGTGTGAGGGCAAGAAGTGGAATTGCCCTCCATCGAAAGTACATAGAAAGAACTGAATGTGTCTTCCTCATTGTCATGTGGAAAACTGATGTAGATAGTTTTGGTGTAATACTCATGGTGACGGTGATGGACAAATCACATGTTGTAACTTGGTAGCATCAATAGAGCATTACTTATGCCTACAGAAAAATCAAGTTGGATAGAATTTGTACGTTGAAAACTCACGAAGCTTCCGTATGAGGGATGCTTACTCATGGCTCACATGTAAGCTTACAAAAAACCGAGGTGAATTAGAGGCTTCTACAAAGGGGAAGCTTCCATATAGCGGAATTATCCAAAGTTATGGGTTATAGACATCAATGGTGCATGTACACATAAGAGGACATCTTATTTTCAAGTTTTATGAGTATGACGATTCAACAAATTTCACTAGTAAGTGAGAGGACACAAAGTTTTACAATTCCAGGCATGAGGGAGGATGACATCTAGAAAGATAGGTGTTGAATAGCGGTGTGAAAACCATGATTTTGGTATAAATTCACCACATACCAATGGAAGCTTCTCCAATCACCACCAATGGAATAAACTTGCCAAGGCCGTAGGCATAAAAGACCACAACCATGGCATGTTCAACGTTTTGTAGTACATTTAGTCTTTGAATTTGAGTTGTTTGTTTTTAGGATCTCTAGTGAATCATTGTAGTATAATGATTTCCAATAGATCTACATTCATGTCCCTTGTAATCCTCTTTCTTCCTTGCACCCTAGAAAGAGGATGCAATTGGATATCCATTGAAGACACGTATGAGCTTTGTTGTGCCTACCAACCTCAGTGGAGTTTCATGTTGGAGACCCGTGCAAGGCTCATGTTAGCCTTGCTGTGCTTGCCAAGATAGAAGGAGGAAGTCATGTATGTTGGTTGTTAGTCTATTGTACCTTGGTGGTGATGCAAAGACCAGTCCTAATGTATTCTACATCCCTCAAACTACCCTTGTAGTCCAGAAGTAGCTACTAGCTTGGCGAGAAGGTTGCCCTTACGCCCAAAAGTCGTTTCATCACTAAAGACAATCCCTGCGCCTACACTCTTGTGTGGACGGCCTTCATGGAATGGCGAGGCATTCCACTCTTTTTTGTGGCCATGAGACGAGTAAGAGCAATGAGCTCAATTGCGTTTAGTTTTCATTCCTTGAAAAAATGGTGTGCTTGCATGTCATAGCTTTAACAAGATCCCATTCCACATTGTAACTTTTGTTATGTTTTCTCGATACAAAATGAATCAAAAAGGGATGCAAGGACTCCCTTTTTATGGTGAAGGCTCTATTGTGAGAGAATTAACCATTTGTGCACTTTCCCCATGAAACCCTCACGTATTTAACATAAAATAGATGAAAGCGATGAGAGGAGTTAATGCAATGGCTTTAAGAAAAAATAGTTCACCATTCCTTGTGATTAAACATGTTCATCACATGATTAAAGTTTTAGGTAAGTGTTTTCATATTGAATCATTCTTAAGGAAAGTTTTTTGATCTATTCGTTAAAAGATTAGTGATGGAACTAAACAATGAATCTTCTCACAAAGTGTCAACATAATAAAATCAACAACTTGTTATGCTGGTTCAGCTGAGGAGACAAAACTCAATGAAGCTATCTGGATTTACATAATCCTTTTTCATCAACATAATGGACTTACTTGCATAATCTGATAGTTCCTTGCTTTTGAATACCTATAATACCTTTAGGTGAGAGAACAAAAACAATCTTGGTATCATCAAGGAATTGATTAACAAAATAAACAAACTTTATCATTTTCTAATTGTTTACAATCATTTATTCATGGGTAAATCAACTCAGATGGAGTTTGTGTGAGTCTCAAAGCTATTGTTTTCCTTATAGTTGACCAATTTCCCTTTAAGAAGACATCTTTCACACAAGGTATCAATGTAAAGAGCACGAGTAAAAATTTCCTTTATCTAATGGGTCGAAAAAGAGTTTCATGAAAAATACAATGGACAACAATGTTTATGTAAAAAATCTATACAACATAGCTCATTTATATTATATCAAGGCAATGGAATCTGTTATTGCAAACAGGCATACACGAGGCGAAAACCTTTGACCTACTTCGCGAGCTATTTTCTACCTGGCTACCCCTGACCTACTCCGCGACTTAGGCATAGTGATCTTTTTACCACGTTCAAGGGGAATTCCTCCGAATACGTCGAGACTCTTGAGCGTTTACGACTCTTTTTTGGTCATTTTTGGAACTCGTTCGAACCTACTCACAACACTTTTCGAGCCCACGAGACTACAAAGAACAAGCTCTGAAGAGACTTCGACAACCCTCGCGAACCAACTTTTTGATCTCGAAGCCCCCAACGGACCAACGAGGGACTTCTTGATTTGCCGATCGAGAGCACAGCGTTAGGTCAGGCGATGCACCAAAATTCAAAACGGCTAGACCGAGCCTCATTTTCTCGTAGTAGCATCTTGTATATATGTCGTCAAGTTTTGACACTTTTCACAACGAAGTACGGTTTTCACTTCTCAAAATTGCCCTAATAACCTCAATTTTCTGAAAAGTGACAAGTCCTATTTTCAACTTTGAACCACTTCAGTTCCCACCGGGGTAACAAAATCACTAGATGCAATTCTTTAAATGAAGAGTAGTATAATAATCGAGCATATTCTTTTGCATGATGAAAAAAATTCAAAGTTTTTAAAATTTATTTAGTAGTGCTATTTAGCTATACTGTATTTGTTGACGAATAAATGGCGTGCAAGCCTTTCTATTGAAAAAGAAAGAATTTTACATGGAATGTAGTAAATCTAAGAGAAAAAAATTCTGTGCAAAATTTCAAACTTGTACTTCAGTTTTGCATTTGTGAGGTTATTATCCGGTGCGATAACTTCATCAATAGAATCGTTTTTGTATGGAACCAGCGTAATGATTCACAACTCCATGGAAATAGACAAAACATTGTATGGATGTTTGTCAAAGAAAATAAAATGAGGATTAATTAAGGATCTAGGAGATAAAACAGAACTATTATGAGAATGCAATAGAATACTCATGAGTTTAGGAATAAATCGAGCAAAGTTAAATACATGAGTCCCACTAATAGAGATAGTTTCTTTCACTCTACACCAAGATGTGTTAAGGAGATTAAATGGGTTTTCAAAACAACAAATGATTGGAATATTCATGATTTTTGTAACAACAATGTACGATGTACATTAAACGCGTTCATCTATTCCCTCTTCTTAGGAAGTGATAACTAAGAAAAATCCGTCAATGTGTGGTTTGGAAGAAGAAAGAATAATGAGCATTGAAAATGTTTGCATATCATCAAGATGCTAAATGGGTAAGGCAATCTTTTAGATATTTGTGAAATGTGGATGGTTAGATGTTTTCTATACCTGAAGATGTTAGGCACGCAAGTTAGATCATGAAAATTCTTGAGATGTTTAAACATCACAATAAGAAGTTCATAAGGGGTTCCTTGAACATATTGAGAAGATGTAGCCACTTGTGTAGACTTGTGGACCGTGAGGGCGCTGGACTTTGACTCTTGAAGATTTTGTATTGAAAACCATACTTGGAGAAAAAAATTTTAAGAGCGTGTAGTTTGCACTAAAGAAGGAATAAGCTGTTGTTAGAGTTGTGCCATAAGGCACTCATTTTTAGTGTTGGAGGTTGAGGCTTGTATAGGTAAAATGTAGAGGCATGAGATGGAATCAGAAGGCACTACTTGATTTTGGGATGCATGCCAAGGAAAACTAGCTTTAGTGATCTGAGCCTTTCAAGTAGTGATGAGAGGCCCTTCTTCCACGATGTTGACTTTGAGGTTACATGTAGTTGTATAACCACTTGGTTGGTCCAAAAAAATCATGCAAAACTACAAATTCACTTGGAAGATGTGGGGTCACTGGACGCAAAATGGTCAAAAAGTGGCTATACGAGGTTGTTGTAGTAAGTTGACCTACCAAGCTTTAGTTGGAAGCTGAAGGGTCAAAGCTAGAGAGAGCCTCTCAAAGCAACTCTCATGATGTAAAGGAATGGGCTTGAACACTGCCTTCCCTCGTGTATGTAAGTGAAGTTTCCTTTCCTCAAATAAAATAAAATGCAATAGCAACGGATTTTGGCAAGACTCCACCACAAAAGTACGGTGATCACAATAGTACTTTGTAACGCATTTTTCAAAAAAATGCATTTTCCCTTATATTGAAGAGATGTATTGATGTGTGAACGTGATCAAATTAGCTTCAAAGATGACAGGCATGAAAGTATTGAATATCTCTTGAAATTCTTCAAACTTTGAACTTGGAAGAGTTGTAAAGCGTAAAGAAGAAAGACTTAATCGAAATTCAATTACAATCTTAATCATTGAGTTCATACAGTTTGCTTTTTGCTTCTCGAAATTACCCAACTAACCCCAATCCTGTGAAAAGTAAAAAACTTCGTTTCAAACTGTGGTCCACTTCTGCCAGTGTAAACCTTGGTATCAAAGCGCATTGACCCGAACGCAACACAAAATCAAATTTCTAACTATTTTGAGACTCGCACATGTCTTCAAGTGCGTCTCTGCCAATGAGAAGTTTGCACACCCCATAACAAAGTTTGCGCACAGAGCAAGCGCACCGAGTGACAATAGCGGTAACAAGCAAAGACACCAACGATGGCTGAAGGCACTACACGGAGGACCTTCAACCTTATTGCATGGGAGGAATAGATGACTCCTAGCACTTCAACATGCACTATTAATCCAATTACACACATGACCGACATGCTGGTCTTGCCAGTACCACACATCAATACGTCTCCATCATCCACACGTGACAAAACTGTAGTGTTAATGGGACGAGTTGCGTAGATGGAAGCATTTGAACTCCTGCTTCTCGATGAATGATATCAATATGACAATGAAACCCATGACTCAAGAGCACAATAAGTGGTACTCGCCATTCCACTCCACATTGGAAAATTTCCAATTTGTTTACGGCCTCCTAAGGCGTTCAATCATGTAAAGTACAAAGGTTCAATGGTGAGGATCTTCCAACTGAATTTTGTAATGTTCTTCTCCAATGTTAGGGTTCACTACGATAAACAAAAGATGAACCTCATGGCATCAATTCAGAGGGGCACGGGTTTAAGTTAGTGTGCCGATCTCATGGCAATCCAACGGAAGTAGGCAGCGAAAGGCGCACATCAAATCATTAGTGCATCGTCGGCACCGGGCGTACTATCTTTCAAGCATGTTCAACCAACCTAGAAATAATCAGTTACTCCCCCATCTGACTAGTCCACTTAATCTAGACACTCGTTGCT
Organism: Penium margaritaceum; assembly: GCA_023375785.1. Lineage (NCBI taxonomy): Eukaryota > Viridiplantae > Streptophyta > Zygnematophyceae > Desmidiales > Peniaceae > Penium > Penium margaritaceum. The sequence goes on along the minus strand of SZWC01001287.1, from coordinate 110,776 downwards.
TGCTTTAGCAAGTTGAACAATAAAGTAGAGGTGTGCTACTAGCTTGAGTGATTCAAGTGGATGACTAGCGTGGTAGATTACATGCGGCATTTCTATAAGATCACCATCAGAAGTAGCCTTGGAGAAGATGAAATCTGTTTTTAATACAACAATATCATGAAATGAGATGTTTGTAAAGCTATTATGCTCTATGAAATTATGAACAGTTTACCGCGTATCATTGTAACTGCTAAAGGCATAGATCTTGCAGATTTTAACTCAAACTTCATCAAAACCTACGCTCGGCACCTTAAACATCAACTACAATAGAGTAGTGGGCATTGGTTGTGGAATTTGCAGAACTTGACTCCAATGGAATTTGATGCCCTTGAGCAAATAGAAGATTGAAGGACCTCCCAATATCGCAAAAACATCACACACATCGTAAGGAACAACCTCAAACATAGCCGAAGGGGTGGGGAAGCAGTAGAAAAATTGAAAAGAACGAGGGGATTCGGGAAACGGCAAAGGGCAGGAGTACACTACGTACTCCATGCCCTCGTCAAAAGCCTACGCCAATTGATTTTACGCACGAACACGCACGATTGCCTAATACAAGGATTTATGTGATCCAAAAGATTGATGAGGGATACAAGGATGACTAGTCAGAAATACTACTAATGGTGCAACTGAGGGTTTGCAAAAGTCAAAAATCTTTGCGAACGTTACTTGATCGAGGTGCATATCAAAGCTTTATTAGTATTAAACTGATGAAAGAGGTGGGTTTGAAGCACAAACCTAGAGCTTTTGAAAGAAAAACTGTCGATACACAATTCTGCATGTGTTGACAAAAGCAGCCATTATGACTGCATAAGAAGGATCTACATGACATAACTTTCTTAAAATCCTACAAAATGAGCAACTTCAAGGTAATTCTCAAGTGGGATCTCCTGTACGTAAAAAACTTGCAAGTCAATTGGAGTAGTTACGTTGTCTACATAAAATCTGACAAGTAGTAGTTTGTCCTACTGCTCGTGCTACAGCCAAATTCTGGCCGAAGTGCATTAAACGACAACCGGGCAGCAAAAAGCGGCACAATGGTGGTAGCCATAAGCATAGGAGTATAGCAGCAACTAGGAACGCGTATGTTCCTTATTGCGACAAAAAGATGTCCGAGGAAGGGATTCTTTATGTGGTTAGTCCATGTCGATCTGAGTGGCATACGCAAAAAATAAGTCAATGCAGCTGACACAATTGCCTCATCAGCCTCATGAGCCTCATCGGTGTTGAAGTTTGCAAATGTGCCGGAGGATTTTGCTCCACTTGTGAAAGAGTTTAAAGGGTTTTTTCCTAATGAACTACAACACAAACTCCATCACGAATGCAACGAAGACCATAGAATTGAGCACAAATTTGGCAGTAGACCTACCAGGAAGGGGACATACCAAATGAGCAATAACAAACTCACAAACCTGAATCAACAACTTGGCTTCATGCTCACTCAAGGGTTCATCCAAATGTCAGTCTCTCCGTGCACCGCACCAGTACCATTTGTGAAAAACAATCGGCAAACTCGTGTGTTGGAGGATTATTTGGCATTGAATGAAATCAAGAGCAAGAACCGCTGCCTTCTACTTTGAGGAAACAAGCTCCTTGACCAGCTACATGGAGCAAACATTTTTAGCAAAAGTGATCTACCGAGTGGCTACCACCACAATCATATAGCTTACAAGGATGTTTTGCAAACTATCTTTTGTACATGTCACGGGCTTTTTGAGTTCACGGTTATAGTGTTTGGACTAACAAACACCTTGCAAAGTTTATGGCAGTGATGAACAACATTTTGCAACCATAACTCAACAATTTTGTTGTGGTACATCTTTATGACAATCTCATATGCAACGAGACCCTAGAGGATCATTTAGGACATCGCCGATAGATGCTCTAGGTCCTCCAACGGGAAACGTCTTATGAGAAGTTTACAAAGTGTGACTTTGGCCAACGATCGATCAAGTTTCTTGGCCACATCATTGGCGGTCAACAAAAATCGATGGATCCAAAGAAGACATCCACGGTAGCGGATTGGCCAACTCCAACAAAAGTACCGACATAAATTTTTTTCTTTGATTTTACAACTATCATCAAAGTTTTTAGAACGATTATGTTAGAGTTTTAGTTCCTTCATTTGACCTCACCGAGAAAAATTGCAAGTGGTTTTGCGGGAATAGGAAACAAGAAGCTTTTACACTTTTATGTACAGCTCTTACCTTGGTGCAAACCCTTCGATTTTGAGATCAAATGGCCGACTACATCATGGTCATAGACACCTCCAGTCGAGCAATTGGGGTGGGCCTCCCTGAGAAGAATGGTGGAGGAGAACAACTTCTCGTGTACATATTGCGGAAGCTTCACGGAGCGAAGCTTAACTATGTTGGCCACGAGGAGGAAACGCTCGCTATTATTCACACTTTTAGAATCTAGCGTTGTTGTTTAGAGTGATACAAATGTGTGGTTTGAACAAATCACCACGCCCTCAAGTACCCAAGAATGTAGCCGAATCTGAGCCGAAGACAAACTTGATGGATGGAGTTCCTTGAGTCCATATTCGACAACACCGTTTCATATCAACCCAAGAAAACAAATCAAGCGGGCACGCTGAGTTGCCGAATTGTTCTCATGGAGGTCAACGCACTACAGATTCAAGCAGCTCCATACATGGAGATACTATTTCCAGGTGGCTACGAGGACCATGGGGCTAACGACACATGAAACGTCCACTTTGTAGGCTCCTATTGGTCGTCTTCATCCCCAAAGTCTAGGAGCTACGACGTATGCTCATCAAGGAATGCCACGACATTGGCCAAGGAGGCCACTTTAGAGGTGAGACAAATTTGAAAAAACTTGTTAAGTACTATTGGTGGGACAAGATGGGGGTTGACGTTGTAAAATTATACAAGAGTTGCAACTCATACAAATGACACAAGAGTTAGCGCACAAATCCTCTTGGCTTGCTACAACAACTACCGATACTAGAAAAATTGTGCATCGACATCTCTATGGACTTTGTGACTGGTTTGCCTATCACATTGGAGGGGGTTTGATACCATGTTTTTCCTTGTTGACAAGTTCTCGAAGATGGCACACTCTTTCCCAACCACTACAAATGCAACCGGCAAAAGAGTAGCCTTATTGTTCTTTGACCAAATTGTTCGATTGCATGGAGTTATGCAATCAATAAACAGTTATTGAGATATGTGTTTCACTGGCCAATCTTTGCATGATTTGTATACGTGTATGACGTTCGACTTCAACTTTCAATAATATTTCGTCTGTAAACTGATGGACAAACTAAGCAAACCAACCAAATGTTCAAACAAAAACAAACCCACTGCAAACTTCACGGCACGGACTAGGCAGTCAAGCTGTCTATTGCCGAGTTTCCAGACAATGAAGTTACATTTTTTGGAATGAGGAAAAAATCGTTTAAGGTGATTTATCGAGCAGTGCCAACCACTTTGATCGATTTACAGACCAAGAGTAACAACCCCGCTGTGGACACTCATTGACAAGTGTTTTCTACCATCTTGGAAGAAACTGGCCAAACCCTTGTAAAAACACAAAGAGTTATGAAGCGGCGGGCATATAATCAACAACAAACTTAGGAGTTCAAGTTCTTTGACAAAGTTTTGCTCAACGTTCCGACACTCAAACTCGGCGGATCAAGCAATGAGAAGGTCAACCTTATGTGGTTGGGTCTTCTTCAGATTTCAGACATGTGCACCCCAATTCTCGCAAAACATTGACTACTAGACAAAGTGGAGATTCACTCAATCTTCCACATCAGCAAACTTTGACATTACGTTGATTGGGCGAAAGGTTTTCCTTAACGCGTGGCACCTACCCCGCCACTCATGATCGTATTCAGTGACCACAAGTAGGAGGTTGAGGAAATCCTCGATCATTGGCAACAAGGAGGCGAGGATCAATACTTGGTCAAATGGAAGGACTATGCTGCGGCAACTAATAGCTTGATGCCTTAGAATCAACTCTCGGACGCCAATCCTTTTATTGACGGCTACTGAGTCCAACGTCGGCCACGTGATGGTATTGCGCCACGCTGTCGCGGGTAGAGGGGGGGGGAGTGTTATGTTGATGGGCATACACGAGTCCCAAACCCTACAAGAGACCTTTTTTTCGCTTTGTTGCTCTTGGCCCACTTTGCGACTTGATCATATCCGTCTCGTTTTGTGCTCAAGGAGGGTTCTCTCAAACACCCCAAAAATCTTGCTACATGATGACTTCCTTCTAAAATATATCCGAACTCACTAGAACGTATATGCGGTGCTATTCAATGCTTTGTTACTACGGGCGAAGATCTCTTTAGCAACTTTGATTGATCTTGCGAACCTTGAAGTAAAGCTCAAAGACCCCTATCGTTCCAATGAGGGACTTCTCAAGCCAGCTTATTCGAACTCGGCGTCATGTCATGCTCACAATCAAGATACCAAACGGCTTGGTCGAGTCTCATTCTCTTGTTCTCGGCATTTGTATATACAACATCACATTTTGAGAGTTGTAACAACAAAGTACGCTTTCCGCTTCTCAAATATACCCAGCTAACCCCAAACTTGTGATAAGTAACAAACTTTGTTTCCCACTTTCAACCACTTCACTTTAGCCTGCGGAACAAACATTACTCTCCATGTATGTATGTTTTGTGATCGGGTATTGTTCATGTCTAGAGGTACACACATGCACTTAAATTCTTTCAAACATCCACCTTTAGAATTAACACGATTTCTATTAGGAATGTGGAAGAAAATGGCATTCAAGTATCATGAAAGAATATGACCTTTATTTTGTATATTTCCATTTCCATGTCGTAGAGTGACTCACATTGTTGTAGTGAACGCAATCAATAAAAAAAATAGGAGAAATGTTTGTTGAATATGAAGTTGATTAGCATCAAGTATGAGAAAATTGGTTTTAGGTTTAATCAAACTACATGAAAACATGAAATCAACTTTTGAATATTCATTTATTTATGTGAAAAAAGGAAAATTTGAGGACGATTGTATTTTTTTGTGTTCAAAGAGAGTTGACATACAAAGGTACTATGTTACGTGATTTCATTATGAAAACTTGATTTGCATGGATGTCCCATTCATTATGAATCATGCAAATAACATTTCTAGATTAAACTCATCACTTAACTTACTTTGATGTGATGTAACATCACTCACTTAGGCAACTCACCATCAAGAAGAAAATACATCTATGTACACAAAGAGGATGAGGGCATGTAATGGTTTAAGACCATGTTCCCACCGATTATGAAATGAAAGTCTAGACCCTTACAATAGTCCTTGAATGAGGTTGAGGGATTGGCTTCCATGCGTATTCTGGATCCAAAGAATCACAAAAAGATTGAGAAGGGCATCGTAAGGCATAGTGAAAAAGCTCTCACCTCATCTCCATTAATTCTTGTGACATTCCCAAGTTAGAAATATGACAGTAGAGATATCTTGGTTGTGGTGGATGATTGATGTGAAGAACCTTTTATTGAGGCACCATGTTCAACTCAAATCTTGATTATATATTTTCGTGCGATGATTGCACTGGACATCATCCCATATACATCTTTACATGCACTTTTGGCTCATCAAACCATGAGCATCGAGTACAAGAAGTACTTGATCAATGTTCATATGCTATTTTGAATGAAAAAATGGTGAACATGTTTTTTTTTTCCTATTGTTTTTATTTGACAGTGAGTGGAGAGATGATATTAATGTCTTTATTGTCTTTTAAAACATGTGAGTTTTATTTATGTAACATTTCTTTATTAAATTTTGAGTCTGACTTGAAACAAGCCTTGATTATGATATGATACACAGTTTTAAACATGGAATAACATTGGTGAACCATTATCATATCATCTTAATGTTTTTGATAAAGCTTTTTGGTAATGAATTCTTCTTTTTGGTAATTTATGCAATCCTTTTGGTATTTGAGTGTTTCTGTACAATGTTATATTCCATTGCTCAAACACATTAGTCATTATGAAGGAAATGAAAATACCATCCATGATCACCATGGATTGATCAAAAAGATGCCATGAAATTCTCAAGAATGCTGATTTTCCATGTCTAAATTCTGATTATTGTTCATGATAATGATTTTGAATAGTCTCCCATAGTCATTAGGTCAGTTACATCATTTCAAGTGAGGACACAACTTTTTTCCTTGTTATTTTGGAAAAAAATGATGTGTGATATGATGCACAATGGTTAATTTTATGATTAGTTTTAAGTGTTTTTTAATGTTCTAGAGATACTTCGTGCTTTGAAAATTTGATTTCACTACTTGTGTGAGTGTGGTTAGATCAAAGAGATAAAAGAAGACCTTGAAAAGAGCATCCATTGTTCTTATCTGCCACCACCACTCTGAAGAGGTTCTTGTGATCAAAATTCGTTCCATTCACTTAATCCTCGATAATTGAGGAAAACAAAAACCAGTTTTAAGGTGTTTTTTCCATGCTCATGAGTCAAAAGAGAAGATAATTTCATGATGTATGTGTATTCATGTTGATTTCTGATTTCAATCATATTAGTCCTTTTCACTTGGCAACGTTTTTTTAAGGAGGGAGTGAGTCTTAAATAGTTTTTAATTTTGAACGAAGGTCAGTAGTTTTATTTTTGCAATTAAATAAACTCCTTTTGTGTAAAAATTTTGTCCAAAATAGTTTTTAACGTAGAAAATGTTCCTCAAAATCATTTCTTTCTTCATATAATTTATTTTTAATTATTCAGAATGTATTGTGTTCTATTATTTACTTTGATTTTTTTTTCCTTTTTTTAAAATTTTTGTATTAATTACATAAACCATTAAGTTTGATAATTTTGTTTCTTAAACAATGGATTACTGCTTCTGAGATTATGATGGATTTATATTAATCATGTTTGTAATAATGTATTCTATGAACTGTTTTTGAAAGCCTAGACATATACTATGCACCATTATGATCATCACAAATGTATGTGCGCGCATTGATGTTTTGAAAATTTAACGCCTTTACAAATGTAATTTCCTATCACCTTTGGGCCATTAACGCCATAAAACTTTGTAACAATCCTTGCTATACATTCCATGCTACTTGAATTCACCATTTACAAATTCTCTTCCATAAGAAACATTCTTCATGGGTTGTTTTTGTTTCGGGACCTTATGTACCGCTTGTTTGGACCTTCTCAAGGAATGTTTATCTTCCATACCGGTTAGTGTAGATAGTGGTAGTGCCCTTCTTGTCTTGTTTATCTTCTTGTCTAGAATTACGTGGTAGATAGTGTTTTGTGCTGCGCTATTTGCCCGTAGTCCTTCGTCCCGCCTGGACAAGTCGGTGTCGTCACGAACTTGCATGCCAAGGCACGTCCTACTGGAGGGCAGCACTGCCGGCTATTCGCACGAGAGCGAAGAAGGGTGGCCGCCACTCCTGCGGGTTTGGTCGTCGGGGAGAAGTTCCGAATTCCGAAAGACGTCCGCCTGGTTGTCCACCGTCCGCCATCGTCCGGATGCCCTCCTTAGCCGACGGAGCCGAAGTGAGACGGACACCCCGCGGAGTCCCAAATTCGTGAGGCTCCCAAAATGCACTGAAGCGCACCCTCCTGCTCACCGGTCTCCCGCGCTCTGGGCAAGCTGTACATACTCGCCCTGGCACATCAAATAGAGTTTGTCATAGCGGCCACTTCAAACGCCGCCATGGCGCCCCCACCTTGGCCGCCCGAGGCCACGAATGGGCCAACGTCGCCGTGCTGCTCGTCCTGCAGCCCTCCGGCACCTGAATTCTCCGCCTGATCCTCTAACCATCCCAGAGGCAGCCCATCCCAGAGGCTGGGGCCTGAATTCCACCGTGGAAGCGTCCTCGATCCAGCCCAGAGGCAGACGGCGAAGCGCGGATGTAGCTCGCCCGACCCTCTGATCTTCTGAAACATTCCGTGCCTTCTGTACAAACAGCGGCTCCAGTCGACGACGGTCAGGCGTCTGCGACGCGTGNGTTGCGCGAGGAGGAGGTGAAGACGGAGCTTGCTGGCGTCAGATCCGAGCTGGCTGACGTCAGGTCGGAGTTGGATGGCGTCAAGGGGGAGTTGGCGAAGGAGAGGGAGAGCAGAGCGCACGTGCAGGGCGAGCTTCAGAGGGAGAGGGAAGGGAGGTCCAAGGTGCAGGGAGAGCTGGATCGGGCGGTGGAGGAGAGGAATGGTTTGAGTCAGGAGCTGGCGGGCGTAAGGGAGAATGAGGCAAGGCTAAGGGGATTGGTGGGGGAGATGGAGGAGGCGCAGAGGAAGATGTCGGCTGAGTTGGAGGAGGCAAGAGCAGAGGAAAGGAGAAGGAGGGAGGAGGTGGAGGGCAAGGCGGAGGCGTGGCGGAAACGAGAGGCAGATCTGACGGCTGAGATTCGATCACTGGAAGAAGGTGAGTTGAAGATGTGCTGGAGTAGGCCGCTTCGTCTGTTGTTCTTTGTGCTGCAGGATGGCATGCCCGCGCCCGAACTGCACGCCTTGTTGCGCCGTTTTCATGCATCTTTTTGTCTGTTAATGACTTGTAAGCTGGCTTCTGTAAATGAGTCAAAATTTGAGTTCTGGTACGAAGACTGGTCGAGCGTGGCCTGCCAAGTGAGTGTCTGAGAACGATGTGACTAAACGCCTGCTTCATTCTTGCCGCGTGCGCATCGCATCGCATGGCATGGCATCGTATGGCATAGCATCGCATGGCGAGTGCGCAAGTTTCAGATGCATGCATTGTGCTGTCCACGTCCTTGCACATTGCGGTGCCAGCGGTCATCGAGATTGCTGTACCTGGCGTTTCTGGGTTCAAACGATCCATGCAGGCTGTCCACCGCTCCATGCCAGTGCGCATGCTCGCGGACCGAGCGTCTGGATGGTTGCAGTGTGTGGTTTGCAGTTGCAAGCGTGACAGGCAGTGCTTCTTGTCTCAGTGATTTTGATCGTCATTGCTGTCGAGGTTGTTGTCGTCATCGTCGTCGTCGCCGTCGCCGCCGCCGTCGTCGTCGTCGTCGTCGTTGTCGTCGTCGTCGTCGTCGCCGCCGCCGCCGCCGCCGCAGCCGCCGCCGCCGCCGCCGTCGCCGCCGCCGCCGCCGCCGCCGCCGCCGCCGTCGTCGTCGTCGTCGTCGTCGTCGTTGTCGTCGTCGTCATCGTCGTCGTCCTCCTCGTTGTCGTCGTGGTTTTCATCGCCTCGTCGTCATTGTCATCGTTGTCATCGTTGTCCTCATCGTTGCCGTCGTCGCAATCGCC
>SZWC01001286.1:240854-302122 GCA_023375785.1 Penium margaritaceum | reverse complement strand
CATAAAACAGGGTCATCAACAGGGGATTTCAAAAGATATGCCCTCTTGAAAACAGGGTATGCTTCTGCTCCTACTCCAACTCAGGCCAGCCAGCTTGTAAAAGGCGTTTCTCCCAAACGAATCGATGGAATGCAAATATTTTTGCACCAATGGAAAGCTTAGGAAAAATACTACAATTCGCATGTGCCACTTTTTAAATTTGACAAAGAAACGAGGGAGTTATGGTCATCACAAGGCGACAGTCTTACTCATAGAGAAGAGTGTAGCCCTGGCCGACCTTGTTTTGAGCATAACTCTCAATCCGACCGTTGGATCTTCGCGATCTTGGGCTCGTTGGAAAGCTTGTCTTCTGAANTGCTGCTGCTTCTGCCAGAAATCTGTCTGACAGAAAATGGACTGTAGATGCCAGCAGACTGGGAATTTTAAAAAACTGAGCCCACCACTGGAAAATTCAGCTCAAAACCTTTCAGATCGACACATAAAACAGGGTCATCAACAGGGGATTTCAAAAGATATGCCCTCTTGAAAACAGGGTATGCTTCTGCTCCTACTCCAACTCAGGCCAGCCAGCTTGTAAAAGGCGTTTCTCCCAAACGAATCAATGGAATGCAAATATTTTTGCACCAATGGAAAGCTTAGGAAAAATACTACAATTCGCATGTGCCACTTTTTAAATTTGACAAAGAAACGAGAGAGTTATGGTCATCACAAGGCGACAGTCTTACTCATAGAGAAGAGTGTAGCCCTGGCCGACCTTGTTTTGAGCATAACTCTCAATCCAACCGTTGGATCTTCGCGATCTTGGGCTCGTTGGAAAGCTTGTCTTCTGAAGTTGAGGATACAGTGGTCGATCGTTAATTTTGGTGAAGGTTTCACCCCAACCCGTCACTTTCAAAGTGACGGCCTGTGCTGGCTAAAAGTGGCATAACTTGGCTCTGATACCAAATGTTGGATCTGGAGGAGAGAGGGAGCCTTGGAGCAGCGAGCATGTGGGACTGAAAGGGCATCACTTGTGCTGAAGAATGGTTGTTCAATCACTCAAAATGATGGAGTATNTCTTCGCGATCTTGGGCTCGTTGGAAAGCTTGTCTTCTGAACTTGAAGATCCAGTGGTCGATCGTCAAATTTGGTGAAGGTTTCACCCCAACCCGTCACTCTCAAAGTGACGGCCTGTGCTGGCTAAAAGTGGCAGAACTTGGCTCTGATACCAAATGTTGGATCTGGAGGAGAGAGGGAGCCTTGGAGCAGCGAGCATGTGGGACTGAAAGGGCATCACTTGTGCTGAAGAATGGTTGTTCAATCACTCAAAATGATGGAGTACATATAGAGCTAGAGCTTGGGCAAGTCAGCCCTCTCACAAGCCACACCACTTAGCCATGGAGGCTAAGGCTCACACACTAGAATCCATAATCTCACACAAGGGAGGAAATCAGCCTAGCAATCAGGCTGACCACTCACACACGACCTACAGAGCTAGAGAATGCTCTCATGGCACACTCCTAGTGGTCACATAACCCACAAACCCATGGAGAATCGCCATGTGTCCATGGCTAGCACACAAGGATCTCACCTCACCTAAAAAGTAAGGAGAGGTACCTTTATCCTAGTCAGCACACTCTGACAAGGCAATCCTAAGACCAAGGACCTTTTTGGATATTTCTCCCATCAGGTCTTGACCCTGGACCTCTTGCCTTTTTCTTTTCTCAGGCTAAGGCATGGAGCCATCACCCATGCCCATCCAGACATCGACGGTCCATGACCCCCGAAACTTCGAAAATTCATGACTCCCAATCCGACCGTTGGATCGGCCTCAAACTTGGACCGTAGACACTTTGCCACATGATCTTTCTAATGGTGAAGTCGGATTGGCAATCGGAGCAGGCATCTGGTACTTTCCTGGAACTTGCTCCTGTGGACCTGAAATTGAGCCGAATGGCTCCCTTTCCAACAATATGACACCACCAGTCTTCCTGCTCATGCTGCGAGCCAACTAGGGAACAAGCCATCACTCTCCTGACCGTTTAGCAGGTGGTTGCCTCACCTGCACCCATTGCAGCTCTCTTCACCTCTTCGTCATCCTGCTCCTGCCATCTCCTCTTCCTCTCTCACCGCGCCATCGTCATCCCCTTTATCCTCAACTGTATCTGCCTCCGCGCATCTTCTTCATCGACGGTCAGCATTTATCATCTCCCTCAGCCTGGCTTTGCATCAGCCTCATCTCAACTGCCTCTGCCTTCTCCGACCCGATTCTCATCAACTTTGTCATCATCCGCATCACTTTGCAGTGCACGTAACTTTGCCCCTGCGCCCACTCCGTCATCATCTCTTCCTTTGTGTCTGCATTGCTTTCTGCTGGACAGAAGGATCCGCCCGGTTGCATCTCCTGTTTTGCGACAACATGCGTCCACACCAAACCTTCCACAGCGCAAGTGGTTTCGTCCCTGCGCCCAGATCCAGTTGTCATCCTCCTCCTCCTCATTAGCACTCAACAGCATTTGTGGCCGGCACACGGATCTGCACAAGCTTGCTGCCCGCCTCGCAGCAACCAACACCCACGCCAGCAACAGATTTCTCACAACGCGTCTGAAATTGCCTTTCCCTTGCCGCATTCTATTCCTCTATATCAGCAGCGCACGTGGTTTCGCCCTTGCGTCCACCCTGCCATCCGTCATTCCTCTTCCAGCATCTGCTTTCCTCGTCTGCTCGGCTCAAGGATCCACCTGGTCGCATCGCCTGCTCTACGACAACATGTGTCCACGCTGAAACTTTTGCAGCGCATGTGGTTTCCCCCCGACGCCCACTCCGTCATTAGTCACTCCTTCGCCGTCGTCAGCCTTCATCGACCACTCTTGCCCCTGACGTGCAGACCCGCGACCTTCCTCAACAGAAGATCGGATCATGATATGCACGCAGGGTATGATAGACATTCTATCCTTCGAAACAATGTTTCTCATGACCAGATGATCCCCTCTTCTAGCAGTTCGTCCCCTCGTTAACACTACCACCTACATCTATGGGCCAGTTAACTTGTCCTCCTTCCCCCAACGCTTCCTCCCACAATGTGAGGAACTGACACTCACAGCAAGTAGAGCTACCAACATTCTGCAAGACTTCTGTAATGGCTTCCACCTCTGCTACATCTAAGGCATTCCAGTCTCCTACACTCTTCAACACTATCCTCTATATAGAGGAGGTGGATGCTTTCCTTTTAACTTCCACACCAAGCTAGTGCCCTTTGTGGAGGAAGAGATTCGGGGTACACTACTCAGCATTGCTGCTCCCATCTTCCATCCCCACATCCGCAAGAGCACATGCATCCTCAGCAAAATGTGGAAGGACCTACTTCACACATGCCATTGCCCCGGGCGTCCGCCAGCTCACGAACCGCCAAGATTACAACACTGCCAAGTGGTGGAATGTGCTTGGATTTGCTTGGTTCATGACTGTTACAAGACCACCTCCCATGGACCATATGCATGACCACTAAGTACCCTGGTAGGCTCCATGATGAAGCCAACGTTAGACGAATTGAGACAGCTTCAAGAGGGTGTCGGAAATATCTGCTCGTTGACCTCAATTCGTGCTTCATGAAAAGCTTCGTATAATTCGAGAAGGGGTCAAGAACATCTCTTGCAACAGAGAAGAAACAAACGGTCTAATAGTTCTTGACGAGCTGTTACCAACCAAAGTGACGAAGAGTCACTCGCGTCCGGCTAGCAAAGAAGCTGTTGCTTTCAACATTTGTCCAACTGTTTTACATATATGGAGGATGTTCATTCCCTCCAAAGTTTAACTGGAACACTTCTATCCATCTTATTCCCCTTTGGTTCCGCAGCTTCGCCGCCGTGCTCTCACTTTAATTGCTCCTCGCTTCCACTACCTTCGCCAATCACTCTCCGCTCTACGATTATTCACCCAACTCACATCAACAGTCACTCCGCACACACCTACTTTCTCTCGCTCCGTTCTTGTCTACCTCGCACCTCGGTCCCCCGACTCCTTTCAAGCTCAGCAACCCACTCCTTGGGACATTCGTTGCCTTCCTGCTTCTGTCATTCCACTCATGTGCTTGTTCATACTACGCGGCTTCTTCTTTTGCTCTTGCCGTCCTTGGTCATTGCATTCTTCCAACAAAGTGGGGCGCAAGTGGGACGCAACTAGGGCGCAAGTGGGGCGCAAGTGAGGCGCAAGTGGGGCGCAAGTGGGGTGCAAGAAGGGCGTAAGTGGGGTGCAGGGGGGGTGCATGTAGGGCACAAGTGGTGCACATGTGGGACATAAGTAAGGCGCAAGTGGGGCGCAAGTGGGGCGCAAATGTGGCTCAAGTGAGGCGCAAGTGGGGTGCAAAAGGGGCTCAAGTAGGACGCAAGTGGGATGCAAGTGGGGCGCAAGTAGGGCGCATGTGGGACGCAAGTGGGGTGCATGTAGGGCGCAAGCGGGACACAAATGGGGCGTAAGTGGGGCGCAAGTGGGGCGCTTTTGGGATGAAAGTGGGGCACAAGTTGGGCTAAGGTGGGGCGCAAGTGGGTGGCAACTAGGGCGTAAATTGGGCGTAAGTGGGGCGCAAGTGGGACGCAAGTAGGACGCAAGTGGGACACAAGTGGGACGCACGTAGGGTGCAAGTGGGCCGCAAATGGGCCGCAAGTGAGGCGCATGTGGAGCGCAAGTGGGGTCAAGTGGGGCGCAAGTGGGGCGCAAGTGGGGCGCAAGTGGGGTGCAAGTGGGGCGCAAGTGGGACGCAAATAGGGCGCAAGTGAGATGCACGTAGGACGCAAGTGGGGTGCAAGTGGGATGCAAGTGGGCGCAAGTGGGGCGCAAGTGGGACGCAAGTGGGACGCAAGTAGGGCGCAAGTGGGGCGCAAGTGGGGCGCAAGTAGGGCGCAAGTGGGGCGAAAGTGGGGCGCACGTAGGGTGTAAGTGGGGCGCATGTGGAGCGCAAGTAAGGCGCAAGTGGGACGCAAGAGGGGCGCACGTGTAACGCAAGTGGGGCGCAAGTGGGGTGCAAGCGGGGCTCAAGTACGATACAAGAGGGGCGCAAATGGGGTGCAAGTAGGGCGCAGATGGGGCGCAACTGGGGAGCAGGTAGGGCGCAAGTGGGGTGCAAGTGGGCCGTAAGTGGGGCGCACGTGGGGCGCAAATGGGGCGCAAGTGGGATCCAAGTGGGGTGCTAGTGGGTTGCAACTGGGGCGCAAGTAGGGCGTAAATGGGGCGCAAGTGGGGCGCAAGTAGGGCGCAAGTGGGGCGCAAGTAGGGCGCAAGTAGGGCGCACGCGTGGCACACGTAGGGCGCAAGTGGGGTGGAAGTAGGGCGCAAGTGAAGTGCAAGTGGGGCGCAAGTGGGGCGCAAGTGGGGCGCAGGTGGGGCGCAACTGGGACGCAAGTAGGACGCAAGTGGGGCGCAAGTGGGGTGCAAGTGGGGCGCAGATGGGGCGCAAGTGGGGAGCAGGTAGGGCGCAAGTGGGGCACAAGTTGGGCGTAAGTAGGGCACAAGTAGGGCGCAAGTGAAGTACAAGTGGGGCGCACGTAGGGCGCAAGTGGGACGCAAGTGGGACGCAAGTGAGTGCAAGAGGGGCACAAGTGGGGCGCAAGTGGGGCGCAAGTGGGGCGTAAGTGGGGCGCAACTGGGGCGCAAGTAGGGCGCAAGTGGGGCGCAAGTAGGGCGCAAGTAGGGCGCACGCGTGGCACACGTAGGGCGCAAGTGGGGCGGAAGTAGGGCGCAAGTGAAGTGCAAGTGGGGCGCACGTAGGGCGCAAGTGGGACGCAAGTGGGACGCAAGTGAGTGCAAGAGGGGCACAAGTGGGGCGCAAGTGGGGCGCAAGTGGGGCGTAAGTGGGGCGCAACTGGGGCGCAAGTAGGGCGCAAGTGGGGCGCAAGTAGGGCGCAAGTAGGGCGCACGCGTGGCACACGTAGGGCGCAAGTGGGGCGGAAGTAGGGCGCAAGTGAAGTGCAAGTGGGGCGCACGTAGGGCGCAAGTGGGACGCAAGTGGGACGCAAGTGAGTGCAAGAGGGGCACAAGTGGGGCGCAAGTGGGGCGCAAGTGGGGCGTAAGTGGGGCGCAACTGGGGCGCAAGTAGGGCGCAAGTGGGGCGCAAGTAGGGCGCAAGTAGGGCGCACGCGTGGCACACGTAGGGCGCAAGTGGGGCGGAAGTAGGGCGCAAGTGAAGTGCAAGTGGGGCGCACGTAGGGCGCAAGTGGGACGCAAGTGGGACGCAAGTGAGTGCAAGAGGGGCACAAGTGGGGCGCAAGTGGGGCGCAAGTGGGGCGTAAGTGGGGCGCAACTGGGGCGCAAGTAGGGCGCAAGTGGGGCGCAAGTAGGGCGCAAGTAGGGCGCACGCGTGGCACACGTAGGGCGCAAGTGGGGCGGAAGTAGGGCGCAAGTGAAGTGCAAGTGGGGCGCACGTAGGGCGCAAGTGGGACGCAAGTGGGACGCAAGTGAGTGCAAGAGGGGCACAAGTGGGGCGCAAGTGGGGCGCAAGTGGGGCGTAAGTGGGGCGCAACTGGGGCGCAAGTAGGGCGCAAGTGGGGCGCAAGTAGGGCGCAAGTAGGGCGCACGCGTGGCACACGTAGGGCGCAAGTGGGGCGGAAGTAGGGCGCAAGTGAAGTGCAAGTGGGGCGCACGTAGGGCGCAAGTGGGACGCAAGTGGGACGCAAGTGAGTGCAAGAGGGGCACAAGTGGGGCGCAAGTGGGGCGCAAGTGGGGCGTAAGTGGGGCGCAACTGGGGCGCAAGTAGGGCGCAAGTGGGGCGCAAGTAGGGCGCAAGTAGGGCGCACGCGTGGCACACGTAGGGCGCAAGTGGGGCGGAAGTAGGGCGCAAGTGAAGTGCAAGTGGGGCGCACGTAGGGCGCAAGTGGGACGCAAGTGGGACGCAAGTGAGTGCAAGAGGGGCACAAGTGGGGCGCAAGTGGGGCGCAAGTGGGGCGTAAGTGGGGCGCAACTGGGGCGCAAGTAGGGCGCAAGTGGGGCGCAAGTAGGGCGCAAGTAGGGCGCACGCGTGGCACACGTAGGGCGCAAGTGGGGCGGAAGTAGGGCGCAAGTGAAGTGCAAGTGGGGCGCACGTAGGGCGCAAGTGGGACGCAAGTGGGACGCAAGTGAGTGCAAGAGGGGCACAAGTGGGGCGCAAGTGGGGCGCAAGTGGGGCGTAAGTGGGGCGCAACTGGGGCGCAAGTAGGGCGCAAGTGGGGCGCAAGTAGGGCGCAAGTAGGGCGCACGCGTGGCACACGTAGGGCGCAAGTGGGGCGGAAGTAGGGCGCAAGTGAAGTGCAAGTGGGGCGCACGTAGGGCGCAAGTGGGACGCAAGTGGGACGCAAGTGAGTGCAAGAGGGGCACAAGTGGGGCGCAAGTGGGGCGCAAGTGGGGCGTAAGTGGGGCGCAAGTGGGGCGCAAGTAGGGCGCAAGTGGGACGCAAGTGGGACGCAAGTGGGCGCAAGTGGGGCGCAAGTGGGGCGCAAGTGGGGCGCAAGTGGGGCGTAAGTGGGGTGTGGGTAGGGTGCAGGTGGGGTGAAAGTGTGGCGCAAATGGGGCGCAAATGGGGCGCAAGTGGGGCGCAAGTGGGGCGCAAGTAGGATGCAAGTGGGGCGAAAGTGGGGTGCTCGTAGGGCGTAAGTGGGGCGCAAGGCGCAAGTGGGGCGCAAGGCGCAAGTGGGGCGCAAGTGGGGCGCACGTGTAGCGCAAGTGGGACGCAAGTTGGGTGGAAGCGAGGCTCAAGTAGGACCCAAGTGGGGCGCAAATGGGGCGCACGTAAGGGGCAAGTGGTGTGCAAGTGTAGTGCAGGTAGGACGCAAGTGGGGTGCAAGTGGGACGCAAGTGGGGCGCAAGTGGGGCGCAAGTGGGGCGCAAATGGGGTGTAAGTGCGATGCAAGTAGGGCGCAAGTGGGGCGCAAGTAGGGCGCACGTAGGACGCAAGTGGGGTGCAAGTGGGACGCACGTGGGGCGCAAGTGGGGCGCAAGTGGGACGCAAGTGGGGCGCAAGTGGGGCGCAAATGGGATGTAAGTCGGGCGCAAGTAGGTCAGAAGTAGGGCGCAAGTCGGGCGCAAGTACGACGCAAGTGGGGTGCAAGTGGGGTGTAAATGGGACGTAAGTGGGGCGCAAGTGGGGCGTAAGTGGGGCGAAAGTGGGGCGCAAGTGGGGCGGAAGTTGGGTGCAAGTAGGGCGCAAGTAAGGCGCAAGTGGGACGCAAGTGGAGTACAAGTGGGGCACAAGTAGGGCGCAAATGGGACGCAAGTAGGACCCAAGTGGGCCGCAAGTGGGGCGCAAGTAGGGCGCTAGTGGGGCGCACGTGGGGTGCAAGTTGGGTGCAAGTGGGGCTGAAGTGGGGCGCAACTGGGGCGTAATTGGGGCGCAAATTGGGCACAAGTCGGGTGCAAGAAGGGCGCAGGTGGGGCGCAAAAAGGGTGCAAAAGGGACGCAAATGGGACGCGAGTGGGGTGCATGTGGGCTGCAAGTGGGACGCACGTAGGGTGCAAGTGGGGCGTAAGTGGGGCGCAAGTGGATTGCAAGTGGTGCGCAAGTGGAGCGTAAGTGGGGTGCAAGTGGGGTGCAAGTAGGATGCAAGTGGGGTACAAGTGGGGCGCATGTAGGGTGCAAGTGGGGCGCAAGTTGGGTGCATGTAGGGCGCAAGCGGGGCGCAAGTGGGGCGCAAGTGGGGCGCCAGTGGGGCGCAAGTAGGACAAAGGTGGAGTGCAAGTGGGGTGCAAGTGGGGCGCAAGTAGGGTGCAAGTGGGGTGCAAGTGGGGTGCAAGTGGGGTACAAGTGGGGCGCATGTAGGGTGCAAGTGGGGCGCAAGTGGGGCGCACGTAGGGCGCAAGTAGGGTGCAAGTGGGACGCAAGTGGGCGCAAGTGGGGCGCAAGTGGGGTGCTAGTGGGGAGCAAGTAGGGCGCAAGTGGGGTGTACGTATAGCGCAAGTGGGGCGCAAGTGTGGTGCAAGCAGGGCTCAAGTAGGATGCAAGTGGGTGCAAATGGGGCGCAAGTAGGGCGCAAGTGGGGCGCAAGTGGGGTGTAGGTAGGGCGCAAGTGGGGTGCAAGTGGGGTGCAAGTGGGGCGCAAGTGGGACGCAAATGGGGCACAAGTGGGATCCAAGTGAGGCGCAAGTACGGTGCAAGTGGGGCGCAAGTAGGGCGCAAGAGGGGCACAAGTAAAGCGCAAGTGGGACGTAAGTGTCGTACATGTAGGGCGCAAGTGGGGTACAAGTAGGGCGCAAGTGGAGTGCAAGTTGGGCGCAACTGGGGCGCAACCGGGGCGCAAGTGGGGCGCAAGTAGGGCGCAAGCGGGACGCAAGTTGGACGCAAGCGGGGCACAAGTGGGGCGCAAGTAGGGTACAAGTAGGGTGCAAGTGGGACACAACTGGGGCGTAAGAATTAGAAGAATGTAGACACGAGGACAGCAGTACCAGAAGCAGGCAAAATCGTCAGGACATGTAAGTCTACGTTAGCAGAGTGATCTATGCGAGAGCGGTCGGAGGAGTAAGTCGCGGAGCTTGATAGAGGCTGAGACGTGAGGTAGCCGAGGTAGACAAGTTGATGTGAGAGAGTGCTGGTGAGATGAGTGATGGTTGCCAGAGTAGGAGGGCTGAGCGAAGGAGCGAGAGTGACGGAGCGAACAGCTGAGAGAGGGTGGCGAAGTTACGGAATGGAAGGAGCGAGCAGGGCAAAGACAAGGCGGCGAAGCCGCGGAACCAAAGGGGAATAGGATGGGAAGAACTGTTCTGGTTAGTGGGGGAGGGAATGAACATCCTTCATATGTACAACAGAACAGAAGAGAGGACATGAACAATGGCTTCTTCTGTGCTAGCCGGACGCGCTTGCGATGAATCCGCTTATTAGGAGATCCCTCGGTAGGATGGTCGTTGATAGGTCAAGGACTGTTAACGGCTACTGAGGAGTGATGACCGAGGTGATTCTAAGCCGGAGCTGAACCATTATTGAGATTTTAATCTCGGATGTGTCACGTTCTGTCATATTCATATCCTGACACCCCCTTTGAATATGACGGATTATCTATTTGAGTATGTTTGTTCCATGACAATGGAGCGTCCTAAACTCTAAGAGGAAATGAAATGTGACCACATGTCTCAGATGTTTTCTGGATGTGCCTTGACAAGTGCATGATAGGTTCTGTACATGAAAGTCTTCAGTTCTCTACGTACTTGTTGATTTACCTTAGCGTACGACTCAGTCCGTTATTTAGGTGGTCCAATGTAGAGCACCAAATAGACAGTCTGTTACACCGAGATGCAGGAGAAGGACTAGGTAGAGGAACTTGTACACCTGCTTGGCCTACTTCTGTGTTTGCGTCCATCCTTCATACCGCCCAAAGGCGGGCAAAGGGTTAATCTCTCCTGCCATTGTGGGCAGGTTTGGCATGTTGGTGCAGACACCTTTGAGCCAATGGCGCCACCACCCCTGATGAAGAATTCTTAGCCAAAGCATTGGGGTAGTGTGAGTTGTACTGAAGTGATGGTGATAGGAGGGATGCACAAGGGGCCGTAGTTGATCGCACGCCGCCTCAAAGGTGATTTGTTGAACGTTCATATAGTAGTCGTCCGATAATAGGGTGTTGTATCGGTGTTGTACTCGATATATCCTCGGAGTAGGTTGACAAGTGAATGTTCACAAACTGACCATTCAACAGCGTAGGTCAGGACAGAGGCAGACCATGTGTGCACATTGGATCCGTCTTCGGCGAGCATGTCGACTTGGGGAGGAGGTGGAGCAGCCATGACAATGATTGGTATAAAGGTTTGTCAGAGGTGCGAGGTACAGGCAACCAGTGGTAGAATGTAGTAATTGAGTTGAGCAGAGAATATGCACCTTCGGGTTCCTGATGCGGATGAGTAGTTTCTGTGTGCAAAGAAGCAAATGATGGTGGAGGACAGCTGGGGTGGTAGGGTGTGTGCAAGGATGAGGAATCTTTGTCGCAAAGTAGGCGATGTTACCAAGTAGGTCTTTTAGGCTCGGCAGAGAATGATTCGGAGTAGGAGATGATAAGGAAGACAGAGGAACAATGAATGATTGAGTGGAAGCAGGGGTGGAACCACGTCCGCGAGTGAAGTTTCGGCGTGGACGCAGGTCGTCGCGACTCGAGCAATGCAACCGGGTGGATCCTTGTGCCGAGTAAAGGATGATGCTGATGACGAAGAACGGTTGATGATAGAGTGGGCGCAGGGGAGAAACCATGTGCGCTGATGAAGTAGGGGGGTAGGATGTGGCAAGGGGAAGGCATGTGCCAATGCGCCGCGAGAAATCTGCTGCCCGCGTGGGTGTAGGCTGCTGCGAAGCAGGCAGCTAGCTCGTGCGGATCATTGTGCTGGCCACAGATGCTGATGATGATTGTTGATGAGAAAGTGGAAGCTGATGATGAGGACGGAGTGGGCGCAGGGGCGAGCCGCGTGCGCTGAAGGAAGTTTCGGCGTGGGCGCAGGTCGTCGCGGAACGGGCAATACGACTGGACGGATCCTTGTGCCGAGCTGAAAGCGATGTGGAAGCGGAGGAGGATATCGATGAATGAGTGGGCGCAGGGGCAAAAATACGTGCGCTGCGAAGTAATGCTGATGGAGATGACCGGCGAGGAAGATGCTGATGATGTAGGAGTGATGCAGAGGAGGCGCGGAGGATGCTCATGACAGAGAGACGGAGGTGAGGCAGGAATCAGGTGGCTGAGGAGACTGGAGCGAGGATGGCAAGGAGGGATGATGGGAATAACACGAAGAATGAGGATGGACGATGATGCATATGGAGAAGGGTAGAGGCAGGAGAGATGAGAGGCGATGCGGCAGAGAGGTAGAGCGACACAACCACTTCCTCTGCTTTCAGGAGAGTGACGGCTTGTTCCCTACTTGGCTTGGAAGTGGGAGCAGGAAGACTGGTAGTGTCGGATATCCTGTCAGCTGAAGGAAGTTGGTTGCAGCAGAGGGAGTCAAGCAGCGGCCAAAGGAACTGATCCGCTGATGTCAAGAGAGTGACGACTTGTTCCCCAGTTGTCTTGGAAATGGGAGCAGGAAGACTGGTGGTGTTCGATATCTTGACGGCGGTAGTTTTGGCTGCAGCTGCTTACGAGGCGAGAAGGCAATGCGAGAAGGCAGCTCGAGATGAAGGATGCAAGCGGACTGAGGATGATGAGGAGGAAATAGAAGATGAGGCTGATGAGGAAGGAGGTGAGAGGAGAAGGTGCTTGTGGACGCAGAGGCAATGAGAGGCAATGAATGGTAGATAGCAGAAGCTTCTTGGTAGTTGATGGCGGGCGACGACTCGAGAGTTGCTTGCGGCTAATGTGAGCTACAAGTCACCGATTGTTAGCCACGGGTGCAGAGATGGGCACAGGGCTTTTCTTAGGTTGACGAGACGTTTCTTCACACGAGGAACTCGTTGGGCAGTGCTGCTGATGTCAACTACTCGCGAAGCGGTGAGGCGTGAGGCGACGGTATCAACGGCAGAAGATTGCAGGTGGAAGCGATGGAGGGAGGATGACAGCAGAGCGATGACGCAGTCACGAGACACCAGGTGATGTTGCCTGATGCTCTAATACCATGTCAGAAGAATGAAGACACGAGGATAGCAGCAGTAGAAGCAGGCAGAAGCGTCAGGACATGCAAGTGTACGTCAGCAGTGACGTAAGCGAGAGCGGCTCGAGGAGTTATTCACAGAGGTTGATAGCGGCTGAGACGTGAGGTAGTTGTTGGATCTGGAGGAGAGAGGGAGCCTTGGAGCAACGAGTATGTGGGACTGAAAGGGCATCAGTTGTGCTGAATAATGGTTGTTGAATCACTCAAAATGATGGAGTACATATAGAGCTAGAGTTTGGGCAAGTCAGCCCTCTCACAAGCCACACCACTTAGCCATGGAGGCTAAGGCTCACACACTAGAGTCCACAATCTCACACAAGGGAGGAAACCAGCCCAACAATCAGGCTGACCAGTCACACACGACCTAGAGAGCTAGAGAATGCTCTCATGGCATACTCCTAGTGGTCACATCACCCACAAACTCATGGAGAATCGCCATGTATCCATGGCTAGCACACAAGGATCTCACCTCACCTAAAAAAATAGATGAGGTACCTTTATCCTAGTCAGCAGACTCGGACAAGGCAATCCTAAGACCAAGGACCTTTTTGGATATTTCTCCCATCAGGTCTTGACCCTGGACCTCTTGCCTTTTTCTTTTCTCAGGCTAAGGCATGGAGCGATGGCTCCATGGCCACCCAGACATCGGCGGTCCATGACCCCTGAAACTTTGAAAATTCATATCTCCCAATCCGACTGTTGGATCGGCCTGAAACTTGGACCGTAGATAATTTGCCACCTGGTCTTTTCAATGGTGAAGACGGATCGACAATCAGAGCAGGCATCTGGAATTTTCCTGGAACTTGCTCCTGTGGACCTGAAACTGAGCCAGACGGCTCCTTTCCCAACAGTAGTTGAGGTAGACAAGTTGATGTGAGAGAGTGCTGGCGAGCGGAGTGATGGTTGCCAGAGTAGGAGAGCTGAGCAAAGGAGCGAGAGTGACGTAGCGAAGAGCTGAGAGAGGCTGGCGAAGGCAGGGAATGCGAGGAGCGAGCAGGGTGAAGACACCGCGGCGAAGCCGCAGAACCAAAGGGGAACAGGATGGGAAGAACTGTTCTGGTTAATTGGGGAGGGAATGAACATCCTCCACATGTACAACATAACAGAAGAGAGGACATGAGCAACGGCTTCTTCTGCGCTAGCGGAACGCGCTTGCGATGAATCTGCTTATTATGGGATCCATCGGTAGGATGGCCGTTGATAGGTCAAGAACCGTTAACAGCTAGTGAAGAGTGATGACCCACGTGGTTTTAAGCCGGCGTTGAACCATTGTTGAGATTAAAATCTCGGGTGTGTCACGCTCTGTCAGATTCATATCCCGACAGTAAATAGGGCACAAGTGGGGCGCAAGTGGGGCGCAAGTGGGACGCACGTAGGGCGCAAGTGGGACGTAAGTGGGACGCAAGTTGGTGCAAATGGAGCGCTAGTGGGGCGCAAGAGGGGTGCAAGTGGGGCGCAAGTGGGGCGCAAGTGGGGTGGAGGTAGAGTGTAGGTGGGGTGCAAGTAGGGCGCAAATGGGGCGCAAATGAGGCGCAAGTGGGGCGCAAGTGGGGCGCAAGTAGCGTGCAAGTGGGGCGCAAGTGGGGCGCACGTAGGGTGCAAGTGGGGTGCAAGTGGGGCGGGAATAAGGCGCAAGAAGGGCACAAATGGTGCACATGTGTAGCGCAAGTGGGGCGCAAGTGGGGTGCAAGTGGGGCGCAAGTGGGGCGCAAGTGGGGTGCAGATAGGGTACAAGTGGGGTGTAAGTGGGGCGCAAGTGGGACACAAGTGGGGCGCAAATGGGGCGCAAGTGGGATCCAAGTGGGGCGCAAGTGGGGTGCGAGTGGGGGGCAAGTAGGGCGTAAGTGGGACGCAAGTGGGGCGCAAGTAGGGCGCAAGTGGGCCGCAAGTAGGACGCAAGCGGGACGCAAGTGTGGCACACGTAGGGCGCAAGTGGGGCGCAAGTACGACGCAAGTGGAGGGGAAGTGGGGAGCAAGTGGGGCGTAACTGGGGTACACCTGGGGTGCAAGTGGGGCGCAACTGGGGTACTCCTGGGGGGCAAGTGGGGCATAAGTGGGGTGTAAGTGGGCCGCAAGTGGGGCAAAAGTGGGGCGCAAGTGAGGCGGAAGTCGGGTGCAAGTGGGGCGTAAGTAGGGCACAAGTGGGGCGCAAATGGGGCGCAAGCAGGACACAAGTAAGCCGCAAGTGGGGTGCAAGTAGGGCGCAAGTGGGGCGCACGTGGGATACAAGTGGTGCGCAAGTGGGGCTGAAGTGGGGCGCAAGTGGGGCGCAAATGGGGCACAAGTGGGGCGCAAGTAGGGCGCAGGTGGGGCGGAAGTGGGCCGCAAAAGGGACGCAAATGGGACGCAAGTGGGGCGCATGTGGGGTGCGAGTAGGGCGCAAGTGGGGCGCAAGTAGGACGCAAGCGGGACGCAAGTGTGGCACACGTAGGGCGCAAGTGGGGCGCAAGTAGGACGCAAGCGGGACGCAAGTGTGGCACACGTAGGGCGCAAGTGGGGCGCAAGTAGGACGCAAGCGGGACGCAAGTGTGGCACACGTAGGGCGCAAGTGGGGCGCAAGTGGGGTGGAAGTGGGGCGCAAGTAGGGCGCAAGTGGGGCACAAATGGTGTGCAAGTGAGATCCAAGTGGGGCGCAAGTGGGTGCAAGTGGGGCGCAAGAAGGGCGTATATGGGCGCAACTGGGGTGCAAGTAGGGCGCAAGTGGGGCGCAAGTAGGGCACAAGTGGAGCGCAAATGTGGCACAACTGGGGCACAACTGGGGCACAAGTGTGGCGGAAGTGGGGCGTAAGTGGGACACAAATTGGGCGCAAGTGGGGCGCAGGTGGGGCGCAAGTGGGGCGCAAGTGGGGCGTAAGCAGGGCACATGAAGGGTGCAAGTGGGGCATAAGTGGAATGTAAGTAGGGCACAAGAGGGGCGCAAGTGGGACGCAAGTGGGACGCAAGTGAGCGCAAGTCGGGCGCAAGTGGGGTGCAAGTGGGGTGTAAGTGGTGCGCAAGTCGGGTGTAGGTGGGGTGCAGGTACGGTGCACGTGGGGCACAAATGGGGTACAAATGGGTCGCAAGTGGGGCGCAAGTGGGACGTAAGTAGGGTGCCAGTGGGGTGAAAGTGGGACGCACGTAGGGTGTAAGTGGGGTTCAAGTGGGGCGCAAGTAAGGCACAAGTGGGACGCAAGTGGGGTACACGTGTAGCGCAAGTGGGGCGCAAGTGGGATGCAAGCGAAGCTCAAGTAGGACGCAAGTGGGGCGTAAATGGGGCGCAAGTAGGGCGCAAGTGGGGCGCAAGTGGGGTGCAGGTAGGGCGCAAATGGGGTGCAAGTGGGGCGCAAGTGGGATGCAAGCGAAGCTCAAGTAGGACGCAAGTGGGGCGTAAATGGGGCGCAAGTAGGGCGCAAGTGGGGCGCAAGTGGGGTGCAGGTAGGGCGCAAATGGGGTGCAAGTGGGGCCCAAGTGGGGCGCAAGTGGGGCGCAAATGACGCACAAGTGGGATCCAATTGGGGCGCAAGTGGGGTGCAAGTGAGGCGCAAATAGGGTGTAAGTGAGGCGCAAGTAGGGCGCAAGTGGGGCGCAAGTGGGGTGCAAGTGGGGCCCAAGTGGGGCGCAAGTGGGGCGCAAATGACGCACAAGTGGGATCCAATTGGGGCGCAAGTGGGGTGCAAGTGAGGCGCAAATAGGGTGTAAGTGAGGCGCAAGTAGGGTACAAGTGGGCCGTAAGTAGGCCGCAAGTGGGGCGCAACTGTGGTACACGTAGGGCGCAAGTGGGGCACAAGTAGGACGCAAGTGGAGCGCAAGTGGGGCGCAAGTGGGGCGCAACTGGGGTACAAGTGGGGCGCAAGTGGGGCGCAAGTGGGATGCAAGTGGGGCGCAAGTGGGACGCATATAGGGCGCAAGTATGGCACAAGTAGGGCGCAAGTTGGGCGTAAGTAGGGCGCATGTGGGGCGCAAGTGGGGCGCAAGTGGGGCAAAAGTAGGGTGCAAGTGGAGCACAAAAGGGACGAAAGTGGGGCGCAAGTGGGGTGCATGTGGGGTGTAAGTAGGGCGTAAGTAAGGCGCAAGTGGGACGCAAGTTGGGCGCAAGTAGGGCACAAGTGGGGTACAAATGGGGCGCAAGTAGGACGCAAGTGGATAGCAAGTGGGGCGCAAGTAGGGCGCAAGTGGGGCACACGTGGGGTGCAAGTGGGGCGCAAGTAGGGTTGAAGTGGGGTGCAAGTGGGACGCAAGTGGGACGCAAATGGGGCACAACTGGGGGGCAAGTGGGGCGCAAGTTGGGCGCAAGTGGGGCGCAAAAGGGACGCAAATGGAACGCATGTGGGGCGCAGGTGGGGTGCAAGTAGGGCGCAAGTGGGGCGCAAGTGGGGTGCAAGTGCGGCGCAAGTGGGGCGCAGGTGGGGTGCAAGTGGGGCGCAAGTGGGGCGCACGTAGGGTGAAAGTAGGGTGCAAGTGGGGCGCAAGTGGGGTGCAAGTGCGGCGCAAGTGGGGCGCAGGTGGGGTGCAAGTGGGGCGCAATTGGGGCGCACGTAGTGCGCAAGTGGGGCGCAAGTGGGACGCAAGTGGGACGCAAGTGGGGCGCAAGTGGACACAAGTGGAACGCAAGTTGGGCGCAAGTGGGGCGCAAGTGGAGTGCATTGGGGCGCAAGTGGGGCGCAGGTGGGGCACAAGTTGGGTACAAGTGGGATGCAAATGAGGCACAAGTGGGCCGCAAGTGATGCGTAAGTAGGGCGCAAGTGGGGCGCAAATGGGGTGAATGTAGGGCGCAGGTGGGGCGCAAGTAAGGTGCAAGTGCATCGCAACTGGGGTACAAGTGGGACACAAGTGGGGCGCAAGTGGGGTGCAAGTGGGGCGCAAGTGGGGTACAAGTGGGACGCAAGTAGGGCGTAACTAAGGTGCGAGTGGGGCGCAAGTGGGGTACAAGTGGGACGCAAGTAGGGCGTAACTAGGGTGCGAGTGGGGCGCAAGTGGGGTGCAAGTAGGGCACAAGTGGGGTGCAAGTGGGGCGCATGTAGAATGCAAGTGAGGCGCAAGTGGGGTGCAAGTGGGGCGTACGTGGAGTACAAGTGGAGCGCAAATGAGGCGCAAGTGGGACGCAAGTGGGATGCAAATAGTGCGCAAGTGGGGTGCAAGTAGGGCGTAATTGGGATGCAAGTAGGGTGCATGTGCGCCAATTGCGTCCTAGTTTTGGCTTCCTAGTCTCGGACACGATTCGGGTCAGCCTTTGGGAGATAAAAATAGGTACGCCACCTGGATTTCCCGGGAGGTCACCCATCCCTGTACTATTCTGACTCATGGGCGCGTATCTGCGCCCATGGATCATGCGCTTATCTGAGTTAGAATGGGATCCGGGGTAGTAGCCCAGGTATGATCGTACCACGCTTTGAGATGGATGGGTCGATAGTATGACATGGGCATGAGCGGGTACGGGGATGCAACTTGGACAAGCTGAATGGGCGGTATTGGGTACGTCGATGCGTTGTCTTTCCACACGGGGAGGAGGGGAGGGAGTGTGGGACAGTGGACGGAGGTGCGCATTGTAATGGTTTGTTGTGTGTGACAGTGGATGGAGGTGCGCATGGCATTGGGCAGTACGGGCGGTGTGGAGGAGGGGTGGGATGGGGTGGTGTGGCGATAGCGAAGTGGGAATACGACGGATGAAAGGCGGTGGCATACGGTTGAGGTTTGTCGTGTTAGTGGCGTACAAAGTGGTGGGATTAACGAGAGGCAACGAGGAGGAGGCTACGGAGACAAGGCATGCAGTGCGTGCGTGGGATGGCGAGCATGTTGGTACGACCCGTGGGTTGGAAAACAGGGTGCGGGTGCTTGGGTTGGTGTTAATTATGTATCGTTCATCCACCGGAAGAGGGAAGGGAGAGTGAGCCCGGGGTCACGACTTGCGAAGGAGGTGGACGGATGATCCGACGACCGTCGACCAAGAAAGAGTAATTGCGGGAGGTGCAGTTTGGTTCCGAGAAGTGACGAGGCGCGGAAGAAAACATTGCCATTGATATTATGGCCCAGCCAGACCTGCCGGGAAAGTAGGGAAGCGACCCGAAGCTGACTTGATGGCAGCGGAGTCGCGTCCGAACCACGGAGAGAGGAGCGGCATCCGAGGCACCTTATTCAGAGGCGTTTTGATGTGCAAGCCGCAAAGGGGGCCAGCTAGCGAGAAGAGGACACGGGGAGGGGCGATGCAAGGAGAAATTAAGAGGAGACGTATGAGAGAAAACGCGGCGCTGATCACCGATGACTAACGATTGATGATCGAGGGCTGGCTGAGTGGTGCAGGCTTCCAAGAGACACATTCCGCCCTTGCCTATCGACAAAACGTTCGTCACTGGGTGCACGTGGCTCCTGACTCCTGGCCTGACCCGGGTGTGAGAAGGGGAGCCCAGTGGCCATCATCTAGACCGAGAGATTGCTGCCCCTGAGTCAAACCAGATCGTCGAGCGGGACCCGTATCCCGTCTCGCGACAAGCTAGAATAGAAAAGTTAGACACGGCTAGGCGTGTGTGAGTGAGTGTGTGTGTGTGGAGCCAACCTCAGATGGGAAGGCTGCTTCCTGAGGAGCATATCACAGAGCCGTCATGGCCTGGCCTTGAGTTTCCACGGGAGCACGAGCCGCCGAGCTCGAGGAGACTCACGCGAGAGTCAGCGGTGACCTTCTAAGCCATCTGCAGCTGCTGCAATGTGCCCCACCGGCTCGGTACATGCACACTCCTGGGAGTGACGCAATGGTTGCATCATCTTGTAAGCGGGGTCGTGGAGCAGTTCTAGTAGCCGTGGCTGTCGAGACTTCCCCGTGACAACGATCCCAGCCGCTAGAGAGTTGGCAAGAGGTTGCACGTGACATCGGATGGCGAGCCGCAGAGGCAGCTCAAGAGCAGGCCGAGGCATTCCGAGCCTAGTAGCGGTACCAGCAAGAGCTCTTTCACGTACGCGAGGAGGACTCGGCACACACTCTTTCCCATACGAGTCGCTGCGCTGACGGTCCATTGGCGCTGCGTCGTGCAGTTCCATAGGGCAAACGACTAAGGCAGCACCAATCGTACCGTGCTTGTGCGGGGACCAGCTCGGGCTGTGGATCCATCGATGCAGTAGG
This sequence comes from Penium margaritaceum, assembly GCA_023375785.1. NCBI lineage: Eukaryota > Viridiplantae > Streptophyta > Zygnematophyceae > Desmidiales > Peniaceae > Penium > Penium margaritaceum. The sequence goes on along the minus strand of SZWC01001286.1, from coordinate 282,477 downwards.
CTTATGGTTTGGGTATCTTGCTTGGTGACATGTCGGGAGAAACTGCATGTATAGAGCTGATGTATGACTATCTGTTGCTCACTTTGATTGATTGCAATCAGTTTGATTGTTCAATCGCTTCACTTGTATTGCTAAGAGGATTTGGCTTAGCAGATGTTCATATCATGCGGTGTATCATTGACTGTCATTGATCGATTGGAATAAACAAGCATCAGTGCTATGATAACCACATTGACTATTTCTTGGTTTATCAAGAGTTACAACAGAATAAGTGTGTTGGATAAGACGGAGAAGTATGTGTGAAATATATATCCAGCATTGGGTTGGTTAATCATCCATCGAAACACTAGAGAAAAGATAGAAAGTGAAATATTCCGGTCAATGAGAATGTACTTGAATCAAGCGAGAATGGTGAATTGAGATAGAACGAAATTGAATTGGAAAAGGGAAGTAAACGGAGCCGCGGAGATAGCAAAGTGTGAACCGTATCGGAGAGCTCACTCCTGCATGCTGTCAGACCTGATTCCAGCCGATGCCAACAAAGGGTAACACAGTGTTAATGGTGTGGTGAGCGCGGAATCACTTGTTATATGTGATGAGTGTGGCAGGTACCTTCAGATCAGTCCTTCGGAGTGTGGCTTTCAGGGGACGAAGCCGGCGGATCTTTGACCAAACGGGCAAAGGTACCACGGCGGTCCGTCATCCGACCGCGAAGATCCCTCCTGACCGCTCTGACGCCTTTCTGTCGATCTACGGAGTGCGACAGAGGAGTCACTGTGTCAGTGAATCATTCGGTGGCATCGTTATTATGCAAATACAAGGACACACCCTGGAGAAACCTGCGTCTCGAAGGAGCACAATATGAGGCGAGCCTGTATCATGCAGAAGATCTTCCAGGTCTGGACCCCAAGTTTGAGTGGGTGATCGGTCCCCGTTATTGTAGAATGAGGATAATGAAATGAATTCTGATGAAGAGGAATAGTTCCATCTCCGATGTCTCAAGGAACTCTACGAATGGACGGCCATCCGACAAGCACGCTTGACAAATACGACGTGCGAAGACATAGAGGACGACGAGGCGGACTAGCAAGAAGGGCAGTACAACTCCATGCAAGTGGTGGACTATGTGGCGTATGAAGAGTAGGAGCTTGCTGAGGACGATGGGCCCGTTCTGGTCCATGAAGTCATGATGCTAGATGAGAGGACTGTCTATAAAACGGTGGATATGACGCCCATGCAGGACGCACCGCGGCGCCTTGAGTTCTCTACTCCAAGAGCATCTTCACCTGCACCCTCCGTCACCCATGGCAGGGCATTTGCAGACTTGGACAACTTCCAGGATGATCAAGCAAAGGAAGATGATGTATCATTGGATCACCCTTCCGTGCAGGCCCTACACACCCTGCATTAGCCTGTTACATTCCGTCCTCAGGAATACCCATCTCGCCCGATCCTCAACCCGCGACGGCCAGCTTTGGACAGTGATTTGTCCTCACCGCGTAGCGAGAGGAACCCAGAAGCTGTGGAACAATGGACGGGGGATACCCGACGGGAAGGACCATCCATCATGACATCACGTCGCCCAGATGTTGGGCCAACTACAACGATGCAAGGACGGAAACTCCAACACCAGCAACAACCGAGTAAGGTTCCCTCTATCTCGGATGCATTGCGTCGCTGAGAAGACCCTACCCAGGCGGGGGTCAACGCTTTGTCTATGGTAGGGCCTGGAAGACAAGTGCGGACCTTAGAGGAAGCATGTATCCCAACTCGGGCTCCGTCAACGACATATGCTATACCACCTTTCCAATAAAAGATACCGCATCAAGCCAGCAAGACGATGGCCATACCCACAGCAAGAAGACTCCATCAGAGACCCCGAGCAACTGTTTTGGTTAACTGGATCCGGGTTGAGATCAGTGGCTCAGGGAGGCAAGCGGTATGCCATGCGAGTACAAGCAAGTTCTATAAGACAACACATGGGGAGTTGTGGACTGGGAGGAACCGATGCAGGACGAGCTCGACCAAGGGGAGGGGGAATCGCTTCATTGGCTGGTAATTGGGCAGTTGGTCTGGCGCAAGCACATCGACCTCACATGGGGACCCCGCCGCGGGCACAGGTGTAGGTGATGCATCCGCAGGAACTGACTTTGGATCTAGCTGTGAAGGCTTCTTACACCCTTCCAAAGCTCGACGTCTTTGGAGGTGAAGCAGAGGATGACTCGGCTATGTGGCTGTCCAAGTTGGGCACCTGCCTCGACTATGGACTGTTGTCTCCTGACTACATGGTCCGGGCGGTACACCTGTCGCTACAAGGGAAAGCTATAGAGTGGTTCAATGCAGAGAATAGGGAACGTCCTTTTGCTGACTTCGATGACCTGGCAAACAAGATGACCAAGCAGCTTGACCCCATGAGTTTGGAGGAAGCGGAGCTTCATATTCGCACCATCGGTATGAAGGCCGGGGAGATTATCAAAATACACAATGACAAGTTTACCAATATTCATACATGCTACATTGACATACCCCTATGCATGATTAAGCAATATTACCATGATTCCCTTGTCCTAGAGATTGCCAATACATTGGACCCGCGACGGTTCAATACATTAGATGCACTGAAGGAGGAAGCGGAACACGAGCAAAGGGAACTCAAACATCGAGCAGCACAAGAGGATTCAGCTGCAAAGGAACACGTGGCGCCCACCATTTGCATGCCTGTAGGAGCTTCTTTCCCCAACCCAATAAACCCCCATAACTACCCACCTGGGAGTTGTTACGGACGTGGAGAATTTACCCATCGGCGTCAGGATTGTCTCAATCCCACCCCAATATCTGGTGTGCCAGTGAAAGGAGGGCAATACAAGGGACACGGACCAAGTAGACCTGGACCTACCAACGCAAGGCAGACCGTTGGCCCCAACATTACCGCCTGTACCCCTGTTCAGGCTGGCAATGGGCCGGCACAGTGGAAGGTGCATGCTAAGCAAAGAGAACTGGGGGAGATACCAGCTGCCAGTGAACCATCTACCTCTGACACCCCCCCACAGAATGTGAAGCTAGGTCTTCCTCGCCCCGAAGAAGAGACAACAGAGAATCCACCCACGGCTGTGGAACAAGAACTGGTAACAATGGCTCAAGCACAAGGCATGGAAGGATGGTCGATTATAGATATGTATGAGCGCATGCGCAAATACAAGGAGCAACAGGAACGGGTCAAAACAGACCTTCAAACCTGTGTCGAGGCGCGCTCGGTGTGAATACCAACTCAGATTTCAGTAGTACCTCCAAAGCCCCCACCTGAACCACGTACGTAGTCCACAAGGGGTCATACACCCCCAAAACGCCAAAAGGTGACCTTTTCACCTTCAGTAGACAACGAGCCCATGGCCGGCGCCTTGACCTCCATCCACCGCCCCTTCCACTAAGTATCACCAGGGGAGTATCCACAGCAGCATCCCAATTGTCTCCCGGACTTTGCAACGGTTCTTCAAGAGTACGTCAAGAATCTTAGGCCAGCCGGCATTTGCCTCAGCTACACCCACGCTCTACATGATCGACTAAGTAGGACGGCAATCCGAGCTGAATCCAATACATGGGGATGGCGGCCCATGCCTCTTGCACCACCACAAACGCAAGCTCCCCACCATGAAGTGGCCAGGTGTTTCGCGTGGATATGTGGCAAACCGTTTATAGCATTTATCGACATTGGAGCTACCCACACCATGGTGACACTCCAAGTCCTGCAAGCGGTTGGCTGGCAACACAAGATTCAACCGTTCAACCAAAGTGTTTACGAATGCATATGGTGGCATGGATGCAGGACATGGTGTCGTGGACAGCCTTCCCCTGCAGGTGGGCCTCATCCACGAGGTTGTACGGGTAAAGGTCACTTTGGCCCGTACCTATGATGTCTTACTCGGTACAAACTACCTCATTCCCCGACAGGCGGGCCTGTTCTACGCTGACGGAGTCATGCAGTTGACATCGTCAGGATATAGTACCTGTGCAACACTCATTGTGGGCCCAAGGACATCGATGCCTAAAAAGTTATGACACCCTTTCTCATTGGAGGGAGCCTGTGCGGAAGACCTGGCAGCCAGGAACTCCATCCTGGTGTTTCCAAAACATGACGCCCCTCCCATCATCTCACGATAGACAGAGGAAGACGAGAACACAATGGATGCTATGTTCCCATCCAAGCAACCGTGCCATGAGTGAGGAAAAGCCGTCAGAAGAGTAAGGGAATACCCAAGGTGTCGTTGTCATCCCCGGCATACCCCCAAGCTTTACCGAGCTCCCTCACCCTGACCGGAACAATAAAAAGGTCAACCATGGTCATCTCCGTCCTTGCACAAAGCCAATGACATCAAACAACGGAGTGGGAATATCAACTGAAGATCCTCTCCCTCTGGCTCAACAGCGAGGCAAGGCCCGTTAGTGCCTCCCGCGCCAACATTCCAATGGGCTGCGTGCGATCCGGTCCCCACTACATGACGAAGCATCAACTAGCAGGAACAAACGAGACTCTTGCTCTGAGAAATGGACCTCTCCCCGTGTGGATCAGCAGAGCCGCTCCGCACCAAGCAGCAGCAGCAACACAGTGGTTATGGTGGCTGGTCTCGTACCGCCCACCATAGTAGAAGGAACCACTAGTGTAGGACTAGCGGTAGCTCCGTAGGACCTAGTACTTAACCATCTTGTATTGCATGCTAGTGTTAACCAGTTTCATTGGTTGAATGTGTTCCCTTTGGCCCGGGCTCTGCCCTTCCCCCACTCCTCCTCCGCCGCTCCTCTCATGCCTCCAATTCCTTCATCAGTATTTATATGCTCAACGCTCGTGCTAACCAGCACCGTGTCCATACTTGAAGTCTGCTCGTCATTCATAATGCCCACAAGAAGTGACAGTTTCCTGCACTCTTGCTGTGTCCAGAATTCATCTCCTTCTTCTCGCCCGCACTTCGGTACTGTGGCTGTTCAGCCCGCACCTCTGTGCTGCGACCACGCCTGTACCAAGATCTTCCTCTATGGCCGTTCCTTGGTCCTGGAGCTGGTCGTCATCACCTCGGAACTACGTCCACACTTCATCTCTCAATGCCGTTGCCCATCGTGCTCGTACCTACTGTACCGCACCCAGTCCTCCATCCTCCTCATTGTCTGCCTTGTCCTCACTATTGGATTTCCGCTATGACCTCAACATCTGCCAACTTCAATCTTTGTGCTTGTCCCTCAGGTGTTGTGGCATCCACAACAGGTTCAGCCACCGCCTCGGGAACTGCGGCTCGCCCACACTTCAGACCGCATCCACTCAGTAGCTACTGCCTCAAACAATGTTCTGACATGGTATCAAAGCACGTTTGTTTTGTCGGCCTGGCAATCAACGCGGTAACCTGATCTTATCTCCCTGCGCCTCCTCCCAACCTCTTCGTCATCAGCATCGTATATGCCGCCTCCACATCAGTCTTCTTCATCAACATATGCAGCGCATGTACTTCTGCCCCTGTGCCCAATCAGCCATCAACCACCTCCTCTTTTCCACCGCCGTCGTTTCATCCTTCGCTTGGCACAAGGATCCGCCTGGTCGCATTGTCCGTTCCGCGACGACCTACACTCACGCTGAAAACGTCCGTAGCGCACATGGTTTCGCCCTTGCGTCCACTCCTATTTCATCAGCTTCCGCTGGCTCATTATCAGCATCTGTGGCTAGCACAAGGACATGTACGAGCTAGATGCCTGTTCTCGCAGCAGCTTGCACCCACGCTGGCAGCAGATTTCTCACGGCATGTTGGCTCTCGCCTTCCCCTTGCCGCATTCTATCCCTCTATTGCAGCAGCGCACAAGGTTTCGCTCCTGTGCCCACTCCTTCGTCAAGCAGCTCTCAACTCGCATTCCCTTTCCTCAAGCAGCTTCGCACAAGGATCTACCCACTCGCATTGCCCGGATCGCGACAACCTGCACCCACGCCAAAGCTTCTGTAGCGCACGTGGTTTTGCCCCTGCGCCCACTTCCTTGTCACATTTCTGCGCCATCATCTGCCTTCATCATCTGCTCAGTTACACCGCCATCCTTACGTTAACGTGCGTACAACGTCATCAATCCTTCTTCAATATCTCATCCCCCTTAAGATTCTGATCCTCCCTGCACCTTCTACATCTCCTGTACCATCTTCTCAACTACATCTTGTTAGATCATGGCCCAACAAGGCCCTGCAATTCATGTGCTCGCTGCCAATGGAGAGAACGATACAGCATCGGAATCTGCTGTCATCCGGCACGCACAGCTATGGACCCTGGACACTCATCTGGGTGACAATGCTCCTTGGCTACTAGGAATACCAGCACCTAGATGGCAGACTAGCATATGAGCGAGCTCTTCATGCTGTCTGTGATCTACTCTACCGTCATCTTGACCCATCCTATCATCATCATCTACTAGAGCCTCGTACCGGCCCTCCGCTCTCAAAACGGATTCTTCAGCAAGCTTCGTGGAGAAACTAGATTGACAGGACATGCTACAACTGAACCTATCTTCTTCCTATCCCAGCATAGGTTCCCATGCTAACCACACGAGCTGAGGAGAGCAATGGAAGACATCTCCCAGTGTCAAAACAAGATTGGATGGACAAGGTTCTTCAATGGCTCCTCCCAAAGTTTATGTATGGGTTTGGCATAACCCACTGTCTGCTTGGAGATCGTCTCAACCTCGAGCCCTTGTCGGAGGAAGAGGCAGATGCTCTCTATGCATCACTTGACTATCAAGTCCGAACTAGACTCAAAGAGATAGTCCCCGTTTGCCTACATGTCCTGGTGGACAACCATCCTGGATACCTTGGAGTAATGTGACAACATCTTCTTGTGACAACATCATCTTGGTTCGGATACCCGAACCACCTTGGCAACGGTCCATCGGTCAACCTGACTGCTACAATCGACAACCCAAGTCATCCCCTAATAAAGTGAAACCTGTCACCTGCGTCCGGCTAGCAGAAAGAAGCCGTCGGTTTGCATATTTGTCATGTTCTGCCCTTTTATACTGATGATGTTCATTCCCTCGAGTTAACCAGAATAGTTCTTTCCATCATGTTCCCTTGAGTTCCACGGCTTCATCGCCGTGTTGTCTCTTTGCTCGCCTCTCGATCCTTTCGCCTTCGCCTTCACCACTCGTAGCTCACTCCCCCTTCGCTTTGTCATCCTTTGCTCGGCGTCTACTCTCTTTCACCTGCCTCATCATCACAATTCTCTCTCGGACCCAGACTACCTTGCAAATCTGACTTCTCGCCTCTTTTGAAGTCTTGCGGCTAACTTCTTGGGACTACTCACACCTGTTTGCTTTCGTCACCTCTTTGACCTGCCTGGATGTAACTGTTGCTTCTACCTGCTTTTGCTCCTACTACCGTCACTCAATGCATTCTTCGGACATGGTATCAGAGCATCAGGTAACATCACCTGGTGTCCCGTGACCTCGTCATCGCTCTGCGGCCATCATTGCCTCGCTTCTCGGATCTGCACCCCTCCGTCCCCGCCGCTGTCCCTTTGTGCCTCTCCGCTTCGGTGATAGCTGATATCAGCAGCACCGCTTGGAGTATTCCTCGCGCTGAAGCAACTTCTCGTCGTCGTGAGGAAGCCCTGCGCTCATTCAGCACCCGTGGCCAACAATCGGTGACTCATCGTCCACAACAGCCGCAAGTAGCTCCCGAGCCGCTGCCTGCCGTCAACTTCCAGGAAGCTTCCTGCCGTCTGCCGTCCGCTGCCCCTTGTCACCTCAGCCTTCGCAAGTATCTCCTCCTTCCTCACCTCCCTTCATCAGTCTCCTCTACGTCACCCGCCTCTACTTCCTCAGCTCCCCTACATCCATCATCTTGAGCCGCCTCCTCAAACTGCCTTCTCGCGTCGTCACTGGCAGCAGCGTAACTCGTGCCATCATGACATCGGACACTACCAGTCTTCCTGCACCCATTCCGAGCCAACTGAAGAACAAGCCGTCACTCTCCTGACATCAGCGGACCATCGTCTTTGCTCACCGCACGACTCCCTCTACTATAACCGACTTCCTCTCGCTGCCAGGATAACGGACATCGCCAGTCCTCCTGTCGTCGGTCTCGGGCCAACTGGGGAACAAGCCGTCACTCTCCTGAAAGCACAGCAATTTGGTTGGCTTGCTCGTACTCCCCATCGCGCCGTCTCCGACCTTGCCATCCTCTGCCTGCAGCGACCTCCATCCTCCGCCTTCGTCACGCCCTCATCATCTTCATCAGCCTTCCCCTCCTTCATGTTTGCGTCCATCTTCATCTTCATCTACTGCCTTCAGCCCTCCTGATCATCTCCACTCCAGCCTCCTTCCTCAGCCTCATGTGCCTCCCTTGAGTCGCCCCTTGTCATCATTCTGCCTCCTCAGCCCCATCAGCCGACCGCCTCATCTCATCTCCCTCCGCCTCCTCCCAACCTCTTCGTCATCAACATCATCTACGCCACCTCCGAATCAGTCTTCTTCATCAACATCTGCAGCACATGTGGTTCTGCCCCTGGACCCACTCAGCCATCTGCCTCCTCCTCCTTTCCGCCGCCGTCGTTTCATCTTTCGCTCGGCACAAGGATCCACCCGATGGCATCGCCCGTTGCACGACGACCTCCACCCACGCTGAAAACTTCCACAACGCACATGGTTTTGCCCCTGCGCCCACTCCTATTTCATGAGCTTCCGCTCGCTCATCATCGGCATCTATGGCTAGCACAAGGACCTACACGAGCTAGCTGCCTGTTCTCGCAGCAGCCTGCATCCACGCCGACACAATTTCTCATGGTACGTTGGCTGTTGCCTTCCCCTTGGTACATTCCATCCCTCTATTGCAGCAGTGCACGAGGTTTCCCCCCTGTGCCCACTCCTCCGTCAAGCAACTCTCAGCCCACATCCGCTTTCCTCAACCAGCTCGGTACAAGGATCCGCCAAGTCGCATCGCCCGGATCACGACGACCTGCACCCACGCCAAAACGTTTGCAGCACACATGGTTCACCGTTGCGTCCACTTCTCTATCGCATTTCTCCACCATCACCCACCTTCATCATCTGCTCAGTCGCTCCGCCTTCCTTATGATAACTTGCATACAACATCATCAACCTTTCTTCAATATCTCATCCCCTTAAGATTCTGGTCCTCCCCGCACCTTCTCCATCTCCTGCACCATCTTCTCAACTACATCTTGTTGGATCATGGCCCAACAAGGCCCCGCCATTCATGTGCTCGTTGCCAATGAAGAGAACGCTATTGCATGGGAATCTGCTGTCATCCGGCACGCCCAACTATGGACCCTGGACACTCATCAGGGTAACCGCATGCTCCTTGGCTACAACGAATACTAGCACCTACATGGCTGACTACCATATGAGCGGACTCGTCGTGCTATCTGTGATCTCCTCCACCCTCTCCTTCACCCATCCCATCATCATCATCTGCTGGAGCCTTGTACCGGACCTTTGCTCTGTGAATAGATTATTCAGCAAGCTTCGTGGAGAAACTGGATTGACAAGACATGCTTCAACCGAACCAATCTTCTTCCTGTCCCAACACAGGTTCCCATGCAAACCACACGAGCTGAGGAGAGCAATGGACGACAACTCCGAATGTCAGAACAAGACCGGATGCACAAGGGTTCAATGGCTCTTCCCTAGGATTATGTATGAGTTTGGCATAACTGACTGTCTGCTTGGAGATCGTCTCAACCTCGACCCCTTGTCCGTGGAAGAGTTAGATGTCTCTATGCATCAGTTGACCGCCAGGTCCAAACTAGACTCAAAGAGATAGTCCCCGTATGCCTATATGCCCTGGTCGACAACCATCCTGGAGACCTTGGAGCAATGTGGCAACATCTTCTTACTTCCTGTGGAGTCACCATGTCTTCGACCGATAGAAAACAATACTCCCATTGCCAGAGAGCCGTATGACCTCTGTCTGGTTGAAGGGGGGTATCGGAAACTATGGACTCTGACTGAGGTCATTACTCGAAAATACCGAGTTCTCAATAAAGGTTCAGATCCGCAGCCAAACAACCTTGGCAATGGTCCATCGGTCGACCTGACCGTTACAACCGACAACCCAAATCATCGCCTAATAAAGTGACACCTGTCACCCGCGTCCGGCTAGCAGAAAGAAGCCGTTGCTTTGCACATTTATCCTATTCTTCCCTTTTATACCGAGGAAGTTCGTTCCCTTGAGTTAACCAGAATAGTTCTGCCCATCCTGTTCCCTTTGGTTCCACGGCTTCGCTGCCGTGTTCTCTCTTCTTGCCTCTCTATCCTTTTGCCTTCGCCAACCACTCTCAAGTTACTGCCCCTTTGCTTTGGCATCCTTCACTCAGTGTCTGCTCCCCGTCACCTGCCTCGTCATCACACTTCTCCCTCAGACCCCAGCCTACCTTGCAACTCCGACTTATCGCCTCTCTTGAAGTCCTACTGCCAACTTCTCGGGACTGCTCACACCTATTTGCTTGCGTTACCCCTTTGACCTGCCTGCGCGCATCCATTGCTTCTACTTGCTTCTGCTCCTACAGCCGTCACTCATTGCATTATTCGAACAATTGCTCCCTTCTCTTGTTCTGTTCTACCCTTTTATACCGAGGATATTCATTCCCTTGAGTTAACCAGAACAGTTCTGTTCATCCTATCCCCTTTGGTTCTGCGGCTTTGCCGCCGTGCTCTCGCTCTGCTCGCCGTTATCTCTACCATATTCGCCCACTATTCAGAACTCACTCTTCGCTTCGTCACTCTCGACCCTTCGCTTGTTTATGGCACATCACTCGTTTCGCTTTGGTGTTTTCTCCTTGCCCTCTTTCTACCTCAAAGCTCTGGTGCCTCGCCTTTCTTGAGGCCCTGCAACTAACTCATGAGGATCTCACTCGCTCTGCTGCTCTTGTCATTCTGGTGACACTCTCCTGCATGCTTCATTACTTCTGCTCGCTTTTACTCCTGCCGTCCGCACCCATTGCATTCTTCTGACAGACAGTAGCAGAACCTGGCAGAAGTACTGGAACATGTAAAGTTACGTCAGCATTGTGACGGAGCTTAGAAGCGTGAGCAATCCCAAGGGACAAAGGGCTTGTAGAGTGGCGAGGTTCCGGAGGTGCAAGGTAGACAATAGTCGGTGAGAGAGAGAGCAAAGTGAGTGACGGGTTGATGCGTAATGAGGAAAAGGTGACGGAGCAAGGAACTGCGAGTGGAGGATGGTTGGCAAATGTTGACTGAGCGAGAAACGAACAGAGCGAGAACACTGTGGCAAGGCCGCAGAACCAAAGTGGAACAGGATGAGCAAAACCGTTCTGGTTAAGCTCGAGGGAATGAACGTCCTTGGAAATATACAACACAACAGGAAAAAGGAGCATAGCAACGACTTTTTTCCGCTAGCCGGACGCGGGTGATATGTGTCACATTATTAGGGGATGACTTGACACACATGACTCAACGCTGAGAAGCTCACAGAGCTGTTAGGTCAAGGTGGTTTTGTCTCGGACCAGAACCGTTATTGAGAAAGAACGAAAAAGAGAATAACTTTGGTCAGAGTCCGAGATTTCAAACAGACCCCATGAGTCCGACAAGAGTTAGTAGCAGTACCTCTCCCTATCAGTGGGAAGTTGACCATTGCAGTGTTTAAGTAGACCCGTCCACATGGCGTGGAGGCCATCGGGATGAGTTCAGACCAGGTGATGAAGGCCTGTGTCCATGAAGTACCATAGCGAGGTTATGAGGCCATAGTCAAGGCTGTTATGCTTTCTGGTCATCTCAGCTGGGGAGCATCGCTTGCCGAGATAATTGGGTCTTTCAAGGAGGGAATTTCTAGTTGCAAATCCACCGATGAGCTATGGATAGAGGAGGGTGTGGATTTGTGTCTGCGACTCCTTGATGTTGCTTTCTTTTTTGTAGCTTGTCCATGTGCTACTGCTGTAGGAGCAGGGGAGGGTACTGTAGATTCTTCTTCCACTGACTCTTCTACCTCTTCTTCTGGTTCCACCAGGTCAATCTTGATGTTGGGTTTGGAGTTGAGCTCTCTTGGTAGAGGCGGAACATCCGGATTGTCTCGGCATGTGAGGGTGATCCACCGTCGCTTCCATGCTCTTGGTGCAGACTGAACCAGATTTCTGGTCCATTTCTTGCATGTTCGCGCACGTGGTGAAAGGACATATCCACGAGGTTGAGCAGATGGCCCTGGATAAGGAGGAAGGTTATATGATAGAGGTGCGGAGAGTGCCGAGGCGTTCGTTGATGCTCATAGGCACCGAGGAGGAAATTGGACACACGATTTTCCTGGATGAAGATGGTACTGGTAACGGTCAATATAGTATGTGACCAGCTGTAGCTGTTGCTTCTATCTTCATCGAGAGTTGGACAGGTGTGCCAAGGGTTGGCCATTGATGAAGTCAAAGGGGCGGAATCAGCTGGTGTAGCAATCTTTGACTGGCTTGAGATGCAGGTAGAGCAAAGACGGTTGATGCTGAGAATACTGGCAGCTTTCGTAGTAGTGAAACTCTGGGCGTAGGGATGGAACCACATGCGGTGAGGATGTTTCGGCGTGGGTGCAGGTCATCGCAGAATGGGCGATGAGACCCAGCGGATCCCTGTGCCGAGCAGATGATGAAAGCGGATGATGGCGGAGGAATGATAGACGGTCGGAGTGGGTGCAGGGGTAAAACCACGTGCGCGGTTGCAATAGAGGGATAGAATGCGGCAAGGGGAAGGCAAGAGCCAACGCGTCACGAGAAATCTGCTACCGGCGTGGGTGTAGGCTACTACGCAACAGGCAGCGAGCACGTGCAGGTCCTTGTACTGGCCACAAATGCTGATGATTGTTGATGAGGAGGCGGAAATTGAGGATGAAGGAGTGGATGCATGACGAGTTGCGTGCGTTGTAGGAAGTTTCAGCGTATGCGCAGGTCGTTGTGGAACGGGCGATGCGACCAGGTGGATCCTTGTGCCAAGAGGACGAGGAAAGCGGAAGCAGGGGAACGGATGATGACGGAGGCGGCTGATGGCTGAGTGGACGCAGGGGCGAAACCTCGTGCGCTGTGGATCCTGATGTGAGGGAGGCTGATGCGGAGGCGGCTCGAGAACGAGGCAGACGAGGCTGAGAGGAAACTGAGGCAAAGACAAACTTTGAGGAGGAAAGAGATGGATACAATGCGTGAAGGCCGAAGGGAAGGAGAGCTGATGACGCTCAAGGCATGGCGAGGGAGGAGGATGAGGAGGATGGAGGAGGCATAGTAGGAGGAGGATGATGAAGCGCAGCGGCCGTGGGTACAAGCAAGGCAGCCAGTTGCTCTACTATCACGATAGTGACAACTTGTTCCCAAGTTGGCTTCAAACATGAGCGTGAAGATAGGTGGTATCCGATGTCCTGACGGCGAGAGGAAGTTGGCTTTAACAGAGGGAGTCGTGCGCCGAGTGGTAACACTGGTCGGCTGATGTCAAGAGAGTGACGGCTTGTTCCCCAGTTGGCTTGCAACAGGATCAGGAAGACTGGTGGTGTCCGATGTCCTAACAGCGGATGACGCGCTGCTGCTGTTGACGACATGAGAAGGCGGTGCAAGGACGCGGGTTGAGGCGAGGAATGTGAGGAAACTGATGTGGATGGGGCAGATGGAGCCGATGAGGCAGACAAAGCACACGAGGAGGAAAAGGCATCTGTGGCGATTCAGTGACAAGAACGGACAAGTGGCGGGCGACACAAACCTTCGAGGAAGGCGGCGACATGCGGCGGCTTGAGAGCCGCTTTCGGCTGTTATTGGTGTGAGTCACCGATTGGCGGCCATGGGCGCAGAGTGGGTGTAGGGCTTGATCAGGGTGACGTGATGTCACTTCGGCGCAAGAAGTACTCAGGGCGGTGCTGTTGTCAACTGCTAATGAAGCGAAAAGGCGCGAAGTGGCAGTGACGGAGGCAGAGAAATGATGAACAGAGAAGTAAAGCGATTGTAGCGGTGAGGCAATGACTGGATCACGGGACACCAGGTGGTGGTACCTGTTGCTCTGATACCACGTCAGAATAATGCAATGAGGAGCGACAAGGGAAGCTGAAGCAAGCAGAAGCACTGGAACATGCGAAGTTTCATCAGCGTAGTGGCGGAAGCTGAGAAGCATGAGCAGCCCCAAGGCATAAGTCAGAAGGCTTGTAGAGAAGCGAGGTTTCAGAGGTGCAAGGTTGATAGTAGTCGGAGAGAGAGAGAGAGAGCAAAGTGAATGACTGGTTGATGCGCAATGAACAAAACGTGACGGAGCAAGGAGCTGCGAGTGGAGAATGGTTGGTGAAAGTGGAGTGAGCATGAAGCAAGTAGAGCGAGAACACGGTGGTGAAGCCCCGGAACCAAAGGGGAACAGGATGAGCATAACTGTTCTAGTGAGACTCGAGGGAATGAACTTCCTTGGAAATGTATAGTAGAACAGGACAAAGGGGTACAACAACGGCTTCTTTCCACTAGCGAGATGCAGGAGACATGTGTCACATTATTAGGGGATGACTTGACACACAAGACTCAATGTTCACAAGCTCGGAGAGCCATTAGGTCAAGGTGGTTCGGTCTCGGAACCGTTATTGAGAAAGAAAGAAGAAGGGAATAACTCTTGTCAAAGTCTAAGATTTCCACGCTCCACTTGCATCCCACTTGCGCCCTACTTGCGCCCCACTAGCTTCCTACTTGCGCTCCACTTCCACCCCACTTGCGTCCCACTAGTGCCCTACTTACATCCCACTTGCGCCCTACGTGCGCCCCGCTTGCGCCCGAATTGCACCCTACTTGTGTCCCACTTGCGCCCCACTAGCTTCCTACTTGCGCTCCACTTCCACCCCACTTGCGTCCCACTAGTGCCCTACTTACATCCCACTTGCGCCCTACGTGCGCCCCGCTTGCGCCCGAATTGCACCCTACTTGTATCCCACTTGAGCCCTACTTATGCCCCACTTGCGCCCCACATACGCCCCACTTGCCCCCCACTTGCGTCCTACTTGCGCCCTACTTGCAGCTCACTTGCGCCCCACTTATGCCGTACTTGCACCCCACTTACGCCCTACTGGCACCCTATTTGCGCCCCACTTGCACCCCACTTGTACCCCACTTGCGCTCAACTTGTGCCCCTCTTACGCCCAACTTGCACCCCACTTGTGCCCTACATGCAACCCACTTGCACCCCACCTACGCCCCATTTTCACCTCCCTTGCACCCCACTTGCGTCCCACCTGCGCCCCACTTGCGTACCACTTGCGCCCCTCTTGCGCCCCACTGTGCCCCACTTGCGTCCCACTTGCACCCCACTTCCGCCCCACTTACGCCCTACTTGCGCCCCACTTGCATCCTACGTGCCCCCTACTTGCGCCCCACTTGCGCCATACTTGCGCCACACTTGTGTCCCACTTGTGCATTATTTACGCCCCACTTGCACCCCACTTGCGCCCCATGTGCACCCCACTTGCGCCCCACTTACGCCCCACTTGCGCCCCACTTGCGCCCCACTTGCATCCCATTTGCGCCCCATTTGCGCCCCACTTGCGCCCCACTTGCGTCCTACTTGCGCACCACTTGCAGCCTACGTGCGCCCCACTTGTGCCCCACTTGCACCCTACTTACGCCCTAGTTGCTACCTATTTGCATGCCAATTGCGCCCCACTTGCGCCCTACTTGCGCTCTACTTGTGTCCCACCTGCATCCTACTCGCGCCCCACTTGCGCCCCACTTGCGTCCTACTTGCACCCCACTTACGCCCCACTTGCGCCCCACTTTCGCCCTACTTGCACCCCACTTGCGCCCCACTTGCACCCCACTTGCGCCCCACTTGCGCCCTACTTGCGCCTCACTTGCGCCCCACTTGCGCCCCAATTGCGCCCCACTTAAACCACACTAGCGCCCGACTTGTATCCCACTTACGCCCTACTTGCGCCCCACTTGCACCCTACTTGCACCCCACTTACGCCCCACTTGCGTCCCACTTGCGCCCCACTTACGTCCCACTTGCGCACCACTTGCACCGCATTTGCGTCCCACTTGTGTTCCAATTGCGCCCTTCTTGTGCCCTACTTGCGCCCCACTTGCGCCCTACGTACGCCCCGCTTGCGCCCCACTTGCGCCCTACTTCTACCCCACTTGCGCCCCATGTGCGCCCCATTTGCGCTCAACATGCACCCCAATTGCACCCCACATGCGCCCCACATCCATCCTACTTGCAGTCCACTTGCACTTAACTTGCGCCCTACTTGCACCCCACATGTGCCCTACTTGCGCCCTATTTGCACCCCACTTGCGCCCCACTTGCACCCCACTTGCACCCTATTTGCGCCCCACTTGCGCCTCACTTGCGCTGCATTTGCGTCCCACTTGCGCCCCACTTGCGCCCCACTTGCGCCCTACTTGCGTCCCATTTGTGCCCCACTTACACCCCACTTGAGCCCCACCTGCACCCCATTTACGTCCCACTTACACCCCACTTGTGCCCCACTAGCACCCCACTTGC
The DNA here is from genome assembly GCA_023375785.1 of Penium margaritaceum. Classification (NCBI taxonomy): domain Eukaryota; kingdom Viridiplantae; phylum Streptophyta; class Zygnematophyceae; order Desmidiales; family Peniaceae; genus Penium; species Penium margaritaceum. The sequence goes on along the minus strand of SZWC01001286.1, from coordinate 265,998 downwards.
AACCCACTTGCGCCCCACTTGCGCCCCACTTGTGCACCATTTTCGTCCTATTTGCATCCCACTTGCACCCTACGTGCGCCCCACATGCGCCCCACTTGTACTCTACTTGCGCCCTAGTTGCACCCAATTTGCGTCCCACTTGCACCCCTATTGCACCCTACTTGCGCTTCACTTGTGTCCCACTTCGGCCCTAGTTGCATTGTACTTGATTCCCACTTGCGCCCTACTTGCGCCGCACTTACGCCCCACTTGCACCAAACTTGCGCCCACTTGCGCCCCACTTGCACCCCACTTGCACCCTACTTGTGCTCCACTTGCGTCCTACTTGCACCCCAGTTGCACCCCACTTGCGCCCCACTTACGCCCCACTTGCACCAAACTTGCGCCCACTTGCGCCCCACTTGCACCCCACTTGCACCCTACTTGTGCTCCACTTGCGTCCTACTTGCACCCCAGTTGCACCCCACTTGCGCCCCACTTACGCCCCACTTGCGCAACACTTGCGCCCCAGTTGCACCCCACTTACGCCCTACGTACGCCCAACTTGCACCCGACGTGCACTCCACTTGCACCCCACTTGCGCCCCACTTACGCCCCACTTGCGCAACACTTGCGCCCCAGTTGCACCCCACTTACGCCCTACGTACGCCCAACTTGCACCCGACGTGCACTCCACTTGCAGCCCACTTGCGCCCTACTTGCGCCCCAGTCGTTCCCTACTTGCGTCCCACTTGCGCCCCACTTGCGCGCTACTTGTGCTCCACTTGTGCCCAACTTGCGCCCTACTTGCGCCCCTCTTGCGCCCCACTTGTGTCCTATTTGTACACCACTTGCACCCCTCTTGCGCCCCACTTGCGCCCCACTTGCACCCAACTTGTGTCCCACTTGCGACCCACTTCCGCCTCACTTGCGCCCTATGTGTACCCCACTTGCGCCCCACTTGTGCTCTACTACCACCCCAATTGCACCCCACTTGCGCCCCATTTGCGTTCCACCAGCACCCCACTTGCACCCCACCTGTGCCCCACTTGCGCCCACTTGCATCCTACTTGTACCCCACTTACGTCCCACTTGCGCCCTACTAGCACCCCACTTGCGCCCCACTTCCACCCTACTTGCACCCTATTTGCGCCCCACTTCCGCCCCACTTGCGCCCCACTTGAGCCTAACTTGCCCCCCACTTGCACCCAACTTGCGCCCCACTTGCGCTCCACTTGCGCCCCACTTGCGCCCCACTTGCGCCTAACTTGCCCCCCACTTGCACCCAACTTGCGCCCCACTTGCGCTCCACTTGCGCCCCACTTGCGCCCCACTTGCGCCCTACTTGCGCCCCACTTGCGCCCCACTTGCGCCCCACTTGTTCCACTTGCGCCCCACTTGCACCCCAATTGCGCCCCACTTGCACCCCACTTGCACCCTACATGCACCCCACTTACGCCCTACTTGCGCCTGAGTTGCGCCCTAATTGCGTCCCACTTGGGCCCCTCTTGCGCCCTACTTGCGCTCCACTTGTGCCCCACTTGCGTCCTACTTGCGCCCGACTTGCGCCCCACTTGCGTCCTACTTGCGCCCCACTTGCGACCCACTTGCGCCCTACTTGCGCCCCGCTTGCGCCCCACTTGCGCTCCACTTGCACCCCGCTTGCGCCCCTCTTACGCCCCACGTACGTCCTACTTGCGCCCCACTTGCATCCCACATGGGCCCCACTTGCGCCATACGTGCGTCCCACTTGTGCCCCACTTGCGCCCTGCTTGCGCCCCACGTGCGTCCTACTTGCACCCCATGTGCGCCCCTCTTGGATGCTACTTGCGCCCCACTTGCGCCCCTCTTGCGCCCTCCTTGCACTTCAGTTGCGGCCCACTTGTGCCCTACTTGCGCCCTACTTCCGCTCTACTTGCGCCCCACTTGCGCCCACTTGCGCCCCACTTGCGCCCCACTTGCACCCCTCTAGCGCCGTACTTGCGTCCCACTTGCCTCCCACTTGAGCCCCACTTGGGCCCCACTTGCGTCCTACTTGCGCCCCACTAGCGCCCTACTTGTGCCTCACTTGCGCCCCATTTGCGCCCCACTTGCACCCCACTTGCGCCCTACGTGTGCCCCACTTGTGCCCCACTTGCGTCCTACTTCTACTCCACTTGCGCCCCACGTGCGCCCCATTAGCGTTCAACTTGCACCCCACATGCACCCCACATGCGCCCCACTTGCGCCCCACTTCCATCCTACTTGTGCCCGACTTGCGCCCCACTTGCGCCCTACTTGCTCACCACTTGCGCCCCACATGCACCCTACTTGCGTCCTATTTGCGCCCCACTTGCGCCCCACTCGCACCCCATTTGCGCCCCACTTGCACCCCACTTGCGCCCTACTTGCGCCCTACTTGCGCCCCACTTGCGCCCTACTTGCATCCCACTTGCGTCCTACTTGCATCCCATTTGCGCCCCACTTGCACCCCACTTGTGCCCCACTTGCGCCCTACGTACGCTCCACTTGCACCCAACGTGCACCCCACTTCCGCCCCATTTGCAACCTACTTGCGCCCTAGTTGTACCCTACGTGCGTCCCACTTGCGCTCGACTTGCGCCCTACTTGCACTCCACTTGCGCCGCACTTGCGCCCTACTTGTGCCCCACTTGCGTCCCACTTGCGTCCTACTTGCGCCCCACTTGCACCCCACTTACGCTCCATTTGCACCCCACTTGCACCTGACTTGTGCCCCACTTGCGACCCACTTGTACCTCACTTGCACCCTACGTGTGCCCCACTTGCGCCCCACATGCGACCTACTACCACCCCACTTGCGCCCCACTTGCGTCCCACTTGCGCTCCACTTGCGCCCCACTTGCGCCCTACTTGCGCCCTATTTGCGCCCCACTTGCGCCCCACTTGCACCCCATTTGCGCCCCACTTGCACCCCACTTGCGCCCTACTTGCGCCCTACTTGCGCCCCACTTGCGCCCTACTTGCATCCCACTTGCGTCCTACTTGCATCCCATTTGCGCCCCACTTGCACCCCACTTGTGCCCCACTTGCGCCCTACGTACGCTCCACTTGCACCCAACGTGCACCCCACTTCCGCCCCATTTGCAACCTACTTGCGCCCTAGTTGTACCCTACGTGCGTCCCACTTGCGCTCGACTTGCGCCCTACTTGCACTCCACTTGCGCCGCACTTGCGCCCTACTTGTGCCCCACTTGCGTCCCACTTGCGTCCTACTTGCGCCCCACTTGCACCCCACTTACGCTCCATTTGCACCCCACTTGCACCTGACTTGTGCCCCACTTGCGACCCACTTGTACCTCACTTGCACCCTACGTGTGCCCCACTTGCGCCCCACATGCGACCTACTACCACCCCACTTGCGCCCCACTTGCGTCCCACTTGCGCTCCACTTGCGCCCCACTTGCGCCCTACTTGCGCCCTATTTGCGCCCCACTTGCGCCCCACTTGCACCCCATTTGCGCCCCACTTGCACCCCACTTGCGCCCTACTTGCGCCCTACTTGCGCCCCACTTGCGCCCTACTTGCATCCCACTTGCGTCCTACTTGCATCCCATTTGCGCCCCACTTGCACCCCACTTGTGCCCCACTTGCGCCCCTCTTGCGCCCCACTTGCGCCCCACTTACACCCCACTTGCGCCCCACTTGCGTCCCACTTGCGCTCCACTTGCGCCCCACTTGCGCCCTACTTGCGCCCTATTTGCGCCCCACTTGCGCCCCACTTGCACCCCATTTGCGCCCCACTTGCACCCCACTTGCGCCCTACTTGCGCCCTACTTGCGCCCCACTTGCGCCCTACTTGCATCCCACTTGCGTCCTACTTGCATCCCATTTGCGCCCCACTTGCACCCCACTTGTGCCCCACCTGCGCCCCTCTTGCGCCCCACTTGCGCCCCACTTACACCCCACTTGCGCCCCACTTGCACCTTACTTGCGCCCTACTTGCGCCCACTTGTTACCCACTTGTGCCCTGTTTGCGTCCCACTTGCACCTTACGTGCGCCCCACCTGCGCCCCACCTGCGCTCCACTTGTACCCTACTTGCACCCTAGTTGCACCCTACTTGCGTCTCACTTGCGCCCCTCTTGCGCCCTACTTGCGCTCCACTTGTGCCCCACTTCTGCCCTAGCTGTGTTCTACTTGCTTCCCACTTGCGCCCCACTTGCGTCCTACTTGCGCCCCATTTGTGCGCACTTGCGCCCCACTTGTGCTCCACTTGCACCCTACTTGTGCCCCACTTGCGTTCTACTTGCACCCCACTTGCGCCCCACTTACACCCCACTTGCGCCCCACTTGCGTCCCACTTGCACCCCACTTGTGCCCCACTTGCGCCCTACGTACGCTCCACTTGCACCCAACGTGCACCCCACTTCCGCCCCACTTGCGCCCCACTTACGCCCTACTTGCACCCCACTTGCGTCCTACTTGCGTCCTACTTGCGCCCCATTTGTGCGCACTTGCGCCCCACTTGTGCTCCACTTGCACCCTACTTGCGCCCTACTTGTGCCCCACTTGCGTCCTACTTGCGTCCTACTTGCGCCCCATTTGTGCGCACTTGCGCCCCACTTGTGCTCCACTTGCACCCTACTTGTGCCCCACTTGCACCCCAGTTGCGTCCCACTTGCACCCCACTTGCTTTGCACTTGCGCCCCACTTGCGCCCTACTTGCAACCACTTACGCACCACTTACATCCCACTTGCGTCCCTCTTGCGCCCCACTTGCGCCCCACTTACGCCCCACTTGCGCCCCACTTGCGTCCTACGTGCGCCCCACTTGTAGCCTACGTGCGTCCCACTTGTGCCCCACTTGCGCCCTGCTTGCGCCCCACATGCGTCCTACTTGCACCCCATGTGCGCCCCTCTTGGGTCCTACTTGCGTCCCACTGGCGCCCCACTTGCGCCCTACTTGCGCCCCACTTGCCTCCTACGTGCGTCCCATTTGCGCCCTACTTGCGCCCTACTTGTGCCCCACTTGCGCCCTACATGCGACCCACTTGCATCCCACTTGCGCCCTCCTTGCGCCCCATGTGCGCCCCACTTGTGCCCTTCTTGCGCCGCACTTGCGTCCTACGTGCGCCCCACTTGCGCCCCACTTGCACCCCACTTGCGCCCCACTTGCGCCCCACTTGCGCCCCACTTGTGCCCTACTTGCGCCCCACTTGCGCCCCACTTGCGCCCTTCTTCCGCCCCACTTCTACCCCACTTGCTTCCTACTTGCGTCCCACTTGTACCTCACTTACGCCCTGCTTGCGTCCCACTTGCACCCCACCTGCACCCCACTTGCGCCCCACTAGCGTCCTACTTGCGCCCCACTTGCGCCCCAATTGTGCCCTACTTGCGCCCCATTTGCGTCCCACTTGCGTCCCACTTGTGCCCTACTTGCGTCCTACTTGCGCCACACTTGCGCCCCACTTGCACTCCACTTGGATCCCACTTGCGCTCCACCTGCGTCCCACTTGTGCCCCACTTGCGACCCACTTGCGCCCCACTTGCGCCCTACTTGCACCCCACTTGCCCTCTACGTGCACCCCACTTGCGCCCCACTTGCGCCCCACTTGCATCCCTCTTGCGCCCGACATGCGCCCGACTTGCGCCCCACTTGCGCCCCACTTGTGCCCCACTTGCGACCCACTTGCGCCCCACTTGCGCTCTACTTGCGCTCCACTTCTTCCCCACTTGCGCCATACTTGCACCCCACTTGCGTCCACTTACGCCCTACTTGCGCCCCGCTTGCGCCCCAGTTGCGCCCCAGTTGCGCCCCACTTGCACCCCACTTGTGCCCCACTTACGACACACTTGCGCCCCACTTGCGCCCTACATGTGCCCCACTTGTCACCGACTTGCGCCCTACTTCCACCCCACTTGCGGCCCACTTCCGCCTCATTTACGCTCCATTTGCACCCCACTTGCACCCCACCTGCGCCCCAATTGCGCCCTACTTGCATCCTACTTGCACCCCACTTGCACTCCACTTGCACCCTACTTGCGCCATACTTGCACCCGACTTGCGCCTCACTTGCACCCCACTTGCGCCCCACTTACGCCCCACTTCCGCACCACTTGTGCCCCACTTGTGCCCCACTTGCGCCCCACTTGCGCCCCACTTGCACCCTACTTACGCCATACTTGCGCCCTACTCGCACCCCACTTGCGCCCAACTTGTGCCCTATGTACGCTCCACTTGCGTCCTACTTGCGTCCTACTTGCCTCCTACATGCACCCCACTTGCACCCCACTTAGGCCCTACTTGCGCCCCACTTGCGCCCCACTTGCGCCCCACTTGTGCCCCACTTGCACCCCACGTGCGCCCCATTTGTGCCCCACTTGTGCCTCACTTGCGCCCTACTTGCGCCCTTCTTTTCCCCACTTGCGCCTTACTTGCACCCCACTTGTGCCCCACTTGCGCCCTACTTGCGCCCCACTTGCGCCCTACGTGCGCCCCACTTGCGCCCCTCTTGCACCCTTCTTGCGTCCCAGTTACGCCCTACAAGCGTCCAACTTGCGCCCCTTTTACGCCTTACTTGCGCTCTTCTTGTGCCCCACTTGTGCGCTACTTGCGCCCCACTTGCACCCCACTTGCACCCTACTTGCATCCTTCTTGCGCTCCACTTATGCCCCACGTACGCCCAACTGGGTCCCACTTGCGTCCCACTTGTGCCCCACTTGCACCCTACGTGTGCCCCACTTACGCCCCACTTGCGTTCTACTTGCACCCACTTTCGCCCCACTTGCGTACCACTTGCGCCCCACTTGCACCCCACTTGTACCCCACCTGCGCCCCACTTGCGCCCCACTTGCGTCCTACTTGCGCCCCACTTGTGTCCCACTTGCGCCCTACTTCCGCCCCACTTGCGCCCCACTTGCGCCCCACTTGCACCCCACTTGCGCCCCACTTGCGCCCTACTTGCGCCCCACTTGCGCCCCACTTGCGCCCCACTTGCGTCCTACTTGCGCCCCACTTGTGTCCCACTTGCGCCCTACTTCCGCCCCACTTGCGCCCCACTTGCGACCCACTTGCACCCAACTTGCGCCCCACTTGCGCCCTACGTGCGCCCCACTTGCGCCTTACGTGCGCCCCACTTGCGTCCTACGTGCGCCCCACTTGCGCCCTACGTACGCCTCACTTGCGCCATACTTGTGCCATACTTGCGTCCTACTTACATCCCACGTGCGCCCCACTTGGGACCTACTTGCGCCCCACTTGTGCCCCACTTGCGCCCTACTTGCGCTTCACTTGCTGCCCACTTGTGCCCTAGCTGCGCCCTACTTGCAGCCCACTTGCGTCCCAATTTCGCCCCACTTGCAACCTACTTGTGCCCCACTAGCGCCCTACTTGCACCCCACTTGCGCCCTACTTCCGCCCCACTTGCGCCCCACTTGCGTCCTACTTGCGCCCCACTTGCACCCCACTTCCCTCCTACTTGTGCCCCACTTGCGCCCCACTTGCGCCCTATTTGCGCCCCACTTGCGCCCCACTTGCGCCCTATTTGCGCCCCACTTGCGCCCCACTTGCGCCCTATTTGCGCCCCACTTGCGCCCCACTTGCGCCCTATTTGCGCCCCACTTGCGCCCCACTTGCGCCCTATTTGCGCCCCACTTGCGCCCCACTTGCGCCCTATTTGCGCCCCACTTGCGCCCCACTTGCGCCCTATTTGCGCCCCACTTGCGCCCCACTTGCGCCCTATTTGCGCCCCACTTGCGCCCCACTTGCGCCCTATTTGCGCCCCACTTGCGCCCCACTTGCGCCCTATTTGCGCCCCACTTGCGCCCCACTTGCGCCCTATTTGCGCCCCACTTGCGCCCCACTTGCGCCCTATTTGCGCCCCACTTGCGCCCCACTTGCGCCCTATTTGCGCCCCACTTGCGCCCCACTTGCGCCCTATTTGCGCCCCACTTGCGCCCCACTTGCGCCCTATTTGCGCCCCACTTGCGCCCCACTTGCGCCCTATTTGCGCCCCACTTGCGCCCCACTTGCGCCCTATTTGCGCCCCACTTGCGCCCCACTTGCGCCCTATTTGCGCCCCACTTGCGCCCCACTTGCGCCCTATTTGCGCCCCACTTGCGCCCCACTTGCGCCCCACTTGTACCCCACTTGCGCCCTACTTGCGCCCCACTTGCGCCCCACTTGCGTCCTACTTGCACCCCACTTGCGCCCCACTTGCGCCCAACTTGCGCCCCACTTGCACCCAACTTGTGCCCCACTTACGACCCACTTCCGCCTCACTTGCGCCCTATGTGTGCCCCACTTGCGCCCCACTTGCGTCCTACTACCACCCTCCTTGCACCCCAGTTGCACCCCATTTGCGCTCCACTTGCACCCCACTTGCACCCCACGTGCGTCCCACTTGCGTCCCACTTGCGTCCTACTTGCACCCCACTTGTGTCCCAATTGCGTCCTACTTGCACCATAGTTGCGCCCCACTTCCACCCTACTTGCACCCTATTTGCGACCCACTTCCACCCCACTTGCGCCACACTTGCGCCTAACTTGCGCCCCACTTGCGCCCAAGTTGCACCCCTCTTGCGCCCCACTTGTGCCCCATTTGCTCCCTAATTGCGCCTTACTTGCATCCCACTTGCGTCCTACTTGCACCCTACTTGCACCCCACTTGCGCCCTATGTGCGCCCCACTTGCGCCCCGCTTGCGTCCTACGTGCGCCTCTCTTGCGGCCCACTTACGCCCTACTTGCGCCCTACTTGCGCCCCGCTTGCGCCCCACTTGCGCCCCACGTGCGCCCCACTTGCGCCCCACTTGCGCCCTACTTGCGCCCCACTTGTGCCCCATTTGGGCCCCACTTGCACCCCACTTGCGCCCCACCTGTGCCCCACTTGCGCCCCACTTGCGCCCCACGTGCGTCCCACGTGCACCCCACTTGCGCCCCACTTGCGCCCCACTTGGGCCCCACTTGCACCCCACTTATGCCATACTTGCGCCCCACTTGCACCCTACATGCGCCCCACTCACGTCCTACTTGCGCCCAAGTTGCGCCCTACTTGCGTCCCACTTGCGCCCCTCTTCCGCCCTACTTGCACTCCACTTGTGTCCCACTTGCGCCCTACTTGCATTCCACTTGCGCCCCAATTGCGCCCTACTTGCGCCCCACTTGCGACCTTCTTGCGCCATACTTGCGCCCCGCTTGTTCCCCACTTGCGCTCCACTTGCACCCCACTTGTGCCCCACTTGCGCCCCACGTACGCCCCACTTGCGCCCCACTTGCATCCCACGTGGGCCCCACTTGCGCCATACGTGCGTCCCACTTGTGCCCCGCTTCACCCAGCTTGCGTCCCACGTGCGTCCTACTTGCACCCCATGTGCGCCCCTCTTGGGTCCTATTTATGCCCCACTTGCGTCCCACTTGCGCCCTCCTTGCACTTCAGTTGTGGCCCAGTTGTGCCCTACTTGCGCCCTACTTGCGGCCTACTTGCGCCCCACTTGCGCCCCACTTGCGCCCCACTTGCCCCCCACTTGCGCCCCACTAGCGCCCTACTTGTGCCCCACTTGCGTCCCAGTTGAGCCCCACTTGGACCCCACTTGCGCCCTACTTGCGCCCCACTTGCGCCCTACTTGTGCCTCACTTGCGTCCCACTAGCGCCCCACTTGTGCCCCATTTGCGCCCCACTTGCGCCCTATGTGTGCCCCACTTGCGCCCCACTTGTGCCCTACTTCTACTCCACTTGCGCCCCATGTGCGCCCCATTAGCGCTCAACTTGCATCCCACTTGCACCCCACTTGCGCCCCACTTGTACCCCACTTCCATCCTACTTGTGCCCGACTTGCGTCCCACTTACGCCCTACTTGCGCCCCACTTGCACCCCACATGCGCCCTACTTGCGCCCTATTTGTGCCCCACTTGCGCCCGACTTGCGCCCCATTTACGCCCTACTTGCACCCCACTTGCGCCCCACTTGCGCCCCACTTGCGCCCGACTTGCGCCCCATTTACGCCCTACTTGCACCCCACTTGCGCCCCACTTGCGCCCCACTTGCGCCCTACGTACGCCCTACTTGTGCCCCACTTGCGCCCTACTTGCGCCCCACTTGTGCCCTACTTGCATCCCATTTGCACCCCACTTGCACCCCACTTGTTCCCCACCTGCGCGGCCCACTTGCACCCCACTTGCGCCCCACTTGCGCCCCACTTGCGCCCTACTTGTACCTCACTTGCGCACTACTTGCGCCCCACTTGTGCTCCACTTGCACCCTATTTGCGTCCCAATTGTGCCCTACGTGCGCCCCACCTGCGCTCCACTTGTATCCTACTTGTGCCCTAGTTGTACCCTACTTGCGTCTCACTTGCGCCCCTCTTGCGCCGTACTTGCGCTCCACTTGTGCCCCACTTCTACCCTAGTTACATTCTACTTTCTTCCCACTTGCGCCCCACTTGCACTCCACTTGCGCCCCATTTGCGCCCACTTGCGCCCCACTTGCGCCCCACTTGCGCCCTACTTGCGCCCCACTTGCGTCCCACTTGCGCCCCACTTGCGCCCTACTTGTGCCCCAATTACGCCCTATATGCACCCCACTTGCGCCCAACTTGCGCCCCAGTTGCGTCCCACTTGCGCCCCACTTGCGCCCCACTTGCACTCTACTTGCGCCCCACTTGTGCCCTACGTACGTCCTTGCACCCAACGTGCATCCCTCTTGCGCCCCACTTGCGCCCTACTTGCGCCCCAGTTGTACCCTACTTGCGTCCCACTTGCGCCCGACTTGCGCCCTACTTGCGCTCCACTTGTGCCACACTTGCACCCTACTTGTGCCCCACTTGTGCCCTACATGCGTCCTACTTGCGCCCCACTTGCGCCCCACTTGCTCCCCATTTGCATCCCACTTGCACCTAACTTGTGCCCCACTTGCGACCCACTTGCACCTCCCCTGCACCCTACGTGTGCCCCACTTGCACCCCACTTGCGACCTACTACAACCCCACTTGCGCCCCACTTGCGTCCCATTTGCGCTCCACTTGCGTCCCACTTGCGCCCCACTTGCGTCCCACTTGCGCTCCACTTGCGTCCCACTTGCGCCCCACTTGCGTCCCACTTGCGCTCCACTTGCGTCCCACTTGCGCCCCACTTGCGTCCCACTTGCGCTCCACTTGCGTCCCACTTGCGCCCCACTTGCGTCCCACTTGCGCTCCACTTGCGTCCCACTTGCGCCCCACTTGCGTCCCACTTGCGCTCCACTTGCGTCCCACTTGCGCCCCACTTGCGTCCCACTTGCGCTCCACTTGCGTCCCACTTGCGCCCCACTTGCGTCCCACTTGCGCTCCACTTGCGTCCCACTTGCGCCCCACTTGCGTCCCACTTGCGCTCCACTTGCGTCCCACTTGCGCCCCACTTGCGTCCCACTTGCGCTCCACTTGCGTCCCACTTGCGCCCCACTTGCGTCCCACTTGCGCTCCACTTGCGTCCCACTTGCGCCCCACTTGCGTCCCACTTGCGCTCCACTTGCGTCCCACTTGCGCCCCACTTGCGTCCCACTTGCGCTCCACTTGCGTCCCACTTGCGCCCCACTTGCGTCCCACTTGCGCTCCACTTGCGTCCCACTTGCGCCCCACTTGCGTCCCACTTGCGCTCCACTTGCGTCCCACTTGCGCCCCACTTGCGTCCCACTTGCGCTCCACTTGCGTCCCACTTGCGCCCCACTTGCGTCCCACTTGCGCTCCACTTGCGTCCCACTTGCGCCCCACTTGCGTCCCACTTGCGCTCCACTTGCGTCCCACTTGCGCCCCACTTGCGTCCCACTTGCGCTCCACTTGCGTCCCACTTGCGCCCCACTTGCGTCCCACTTGCGCTCCACTTGCGTCCCACTTGCGCCCCACTTGCGTCCCACTTGCGCTCCACTTGCGTCCCACTTGCGCCCCACTTGCGTCCCACTTGCGCTCCACTTGCGTCCCACTTGCGCCCCACTTGCGTCCCACTTGCGCTCCACTTGCGTCCCACTTGCGCCCCACTTGCGTCCCACTTGCGCTCCACTTGCGTCCCACTTGCGCCCCACTTGCGTCCCACTTGCGCTCCACTTGCGTCCCACTTGCGCCCCACTTGCGTCCCACTTGCGCTCCACTTGCGTCCCACTTGCGCCCCACTTGCGTCCCACTTGCGCTCCACTTGCGTCCCACTTGCGCCCCACTTGCGTCCCACTTGCGCTCCACTTGCGTCCCACTTGCGCCCCACTTGCGTCCCACTTGCGCTCCACTTGCGTCCCACTTGCGCCCCACTTGCGTCCCACTTGCGCTCCACTTGCGTCCCACTTGCGCCCCACTTGCGTCCCACTTGCGCTCCACTTGCGTCCCACTTGCGCCCCACTTGCGTCCCACTTGCGCTCCACTTGCGTCCCACTTGCGCCCCACTTGCGTCCCACTTGCGCTCCACTTGCGTCCCACTTGCGCCCCACTTGCGTCCCACTTGCGCTCCACTTGCGTCCCACTTGCGCCCCACTTGCGTCCCACTTGCGCTCCACTTGCGTCCCACTTGCGCCCCACTTGCGTCCCACTTGCGCTCCACTTGCGTCCCACTTGCGCCCCACTTGCGTCCCACTTGCGCTCCACTTGCGTCCCACTTGCGCCCCACTTGCGTCCCACTTGCGCTCCACTTGCGTCCCACTTGCGCCCCACTTGCGTCCCACTTGCGCTCCACTTGCGTCCCACTTGCGCCCCACTTGCGTCCCACTTGCGCTCCACTTGCGTCCCACTTGCGCCCCACTTGCGTCCCACTTGCGCTCCACTTGCGTCCCACTTGCGCCCCACTTGCGTCCCACTTGCGCTCCACTTGCGTCCCACTTGCGCCCCACTTGCGTCCCACTTGCGCTCCACTTGCGTCCCACTTGCGCCCCACTTGCGTCCCACTTGCGCTCCACTTGCGTCCCACTTGCGCCCCACTTGCGTCCCACTTGCGCTCCACTTGCGTCCCACTTGCGCCCCACTTGCGTCCCACTTGCGCTCCACTTGCGTCCCACTTGCGCCCCACTTGCGTCCCACTTGCGCTCCACTTGCGTCCCACTTGCGCCCCACTTGCGTCCCACTTGCGCTCCACTTGCGTCCCACTTGCGCCCCACTTGCGCCCCACTTGCGCCCTACGTGCGTCCCACTTGCGCCCCACTTGCGCCCTACTTGTGCCCCACTTGCGCCCTACTTGCGCCCCACTTGCGTGCCACTTGCGCCCTCCTTGCGCCCCACTTGCACCCCACTTGTGCCCTACTTGCGCCGCACTTGTGTCCTACGTACGGCCCACTTGCGTCCCACGTGTACCCCACTTACACCCCACTTGCGTCCTACTTGCGCCCCACTTGCGCCCCACTTGGGCCCTACATGCGCCCCACTTGCGCCCCACTTGTGCCCTACTTGCGCCCCACTTGCGCCCCACTTGCGCCCTTCTTCCATCCCACTCACACCCCACTTGCTTCCTACTTGTGTCCCACTTGTGCCTCACTTACGTCCTCCTTGCGTCCCACTTGCACCCCACCTGCGCCCCATTTGCGCCCCACTAGCGTCCTACTTGCGCCCTACTTGCGCCCCAATTGTGTCCTACTTGTGCCTCACTTGCGTCCCACTTGCGTCCCACTTGTGCCCTACTTGCGTCCTACTTGCGCCACACTTGCGCCCCACTTGCGCCCCACTTGGATCCCACGTACGCTCTACTTGCGCCCCACTTGTGCCCCACTTGCGCCCCACTTGTGCCCTACGTGCACCCCACTTGCGCCCCACTAGCGTCCTACTTGTGCCCCACTTGCACCCCACTTGCGCCCTACTTGCGCCCCCACTTGCGCCGTACGTGCATCGCATTTGCGCCCCACTTGCGTCCCACTTGCGCCCCACTTGCGCCTGACTTGCGCCCGACTTGCGCCCCACTTGCGCCCCACTTGCGCCCTATTTGCGCCCCACTTGCGCCCTACGTGCGCCCCATCTGGGCCCAATTTCGGCCTAACTTGCACCCCAGTTGCGCCCTACTTATGTCCCATTTGCGCCCCACTTGCGCTCTACTTCGGCTCAACTTCTGCCCCACTTGCGCCCTACTTGCGCCCCACTTGCCCCCACTTACGCCCTACTTGCGCCCCGCTTTCGCCCAAGTTGCGCCCCACTTGCACCCCACTTGCACGCCACTTGTGCACCACTTGTGCCCTACGTGTGCCCTACTTGTGCCCCACTTGCGCCCGACTTCCATCCTACTTGCGGCCCACTTGCGCCTCATTTGCGCTCCACTTGCACCGCACTTGCACCCCACCTGCGCCCCACTTGCGCCATTTGTGTCCTACTTGCGCCCCACTTGCACTCCACTTACACCCTACTTGCGCCATACTTGCGCCCCACTTGTCCCCCACTTGTACCCTACTTGTGCCCGACTTGGGTCCCACTTGTGCCCCAGTTGTGCCCCACTTGCGCCCCACTTACGCCCCACTTGCACCCTATTTCCGCCCCACTTGCGCCCTACTCGCACCCCACTTGCGCCCAACTTGCGCCCTATTTGCGCCCCAATTGCGTCCCACTTGCGCCCCACTTGCCTCTTACATGCGCCCCACTTCCACCCCAGGTAGGCCCTACTTGCGCCCCACTTGCACCTCACTTGCGCCCCATTTGCGCCCCAGTTGCACCCCACTTGTACCCCACTTGCGCCCCACTTGTGCCCCACTTGTGCCCTACTTGCGCCCTACTTGCGCCCCACTTGCGCCCCACTTGCGCCCCACTTGCGCCCCACATGCGCCCCACTTGCGCCCCACTTGCACCCTTCTTGTACCCCAGTTACACCCTACTTGTGTCTAACTTGCGCCCCTCTTACGCCTTACTTGCGCTGCTCTTGTGCCCCACTTGTACGCTACTTGCGTCCCACTTGCATCCCACTTGTACCCTAGTTGCGTCCTTCTTGCGCCCTACTTATGCCCCACGTACGTCCCACTGGGTCCCACTTGCGCCCCACTTGTCCCCACTTGCACCCTACGTGTGCCCCACTTGCGCCCCACTTGCGTTCTACTTGCGCCCCACTTGCGCCCCATTTGTGTACCATTTGCGCCACACTTGCACCCCACTTGCGCCCCACTTGCGTCCTACTTGCGCCCCACTTGCGCCCCACTTGCGCCCCATTGCGCCCCCATTTGCGCCACACTTGCACCCCACTTGCGCCCCACTTGCGTCCTACTTGCACCCCACTTGTGTCCCACTTGCGCCCTACTTCCACCCCACTTGCGCCCCACTTGCGCCCCACTTGCGCCCTACGTGCGCCGCACTTGCGCCCTACGTGCGTCCCACTTGCGTCCTACTTGCGCCCCACTTGCGCCCTACGTGTGCCTCACTTGCGCCATACTTGCGCCCCACTTGCGTCCTACTTGCACCCCACGTGCATCCCACTTGGGTCCTACTTGCGCTCCACTTGTGCCCCACTTACGCCCTACTTGCATTTCACTTGCTGCCCACTTGTGCCCTACTTACGCCCTACTTGCACACCTCTTGCGCCCCGATTTCGCCCCGCTTGCGTCCTACTTGTGCCCCACTTGCACGCTACTTGGACCCCACTTGCGCCCCACTTGCGCCCTACTTGCGCCCCACTTGCGCCCTACATGCTCCCTACTTCCGCCCTATTTGCACCCTACTTACGCCCACTTGCGCCCTACTTGCGCCCCATTTGCGCCCCACTTGGGCCCCACTTGCGCCCCACTTGCACCCCACTTACACCCCACTTTCGCCCTACTTGTGTCCCATTTGCGCCCTATTTGCATCCCACTTGCACCCTACGTGCGCCCCACATACGCCCCACTTGTATCCTACTTGCGCCCTAGTTGCACCCTACTTGCGTCGCACTTGCGCCCCTCTTGTGCCCTACTTGCGCTTCACTTGTCCCCCACTTCCGCCCTCGTTGCGCTCTACTTGCTTCCCACTTGCACCCCACTTGCACCCTACGTGCGCCCCACTTACGCCCCACTTGTATCCTACTTGCGCCCTAGTTGCACCCTACTTGCGTCGCACTTGCGCCCCTCTTGTGCCCTACTTGCGCTTCACTTGTCCCCCACTTCCGCCCTCGTTGCGCTCTACTTGCTTCCCACTTGCACCCCACTTGCACCCTACGTGCGCCCCACTTACGCCCCACTTGTATCCTACTTGCGCCCTAGTTGCACCCTACTTGCGTCGCACTTGCGCCCCTCTTGTGCCCTACTTGCGCTTCACTTGTCCCCCACTTCCGCCCTCGTTGCGCTCTACTTGCTTCCCACTTGCACCCCACTTGCACCCTACGTGCGCCCCACTTACGCCCCACTTGTATCCTACTTGCGCCCTAGTTGCACCCTACTTGCGTCGCACTTGCGCCCCTCTTGTGCCCTACTTGCGCTTCACTTGTCCCCCACTTCCGCCCTCGTTGCGCTCTACTTGCTTCCCACTTGCACCCCACTTGCACCCTACGTGCGCCCCACTTACGCCCCACTTGTATCCTACTTGCGCCCTAGTTGCACCCTACTTGCGTCGCACTTGCGCCCCTCTTGTGCCCTACTTGCGCTTCACTTGTCCCCCACTTCCGCCCTCGTTGCGCTCTACTTGCTTCCCACTTGCACCCCACTTGCACCCTACTTGCGCCCTACTTGCGCCCCACTTGCACCCCACTTACGCCCCACCTGTGCCCCACTTGCGTCCCACTTGTGCCCCACGTGCGCCCAACGTGCGCCCAATGTGCGCCTCACTTGCACCCCACTTACGCCCCACTTGCACCCCACTTGCACCCCACTTGCGCTATACTTGCGTCCCACTTGCACCCTACATGCGCCCCACTTGCGCCCTACTTGCGCCCAAGTTGCACCCTACTTGCGTTGCACTTGCGCCCCTCTTGCGCCCTACTTGTACTCCACTTATGCCCGAATTACGCCCTACTTGCGCCCCACTTGTGCCCCACTTGAGCCCAACTTGCGCCCCACTTGTGACCCACTTGCGCCCTACTTGGGCCCCGCTTGCCACCCACTTGCGCTCCACTTGCACCCCACTTGCGCCCCACTTGTGCCCCACGTACGCCCCACTTGCGCCCCACTTGCATCCTACGTGCGCCCCATTTGCGCCATACGTGCGTCCCACTTGTGCCCCACTTAAGCCTTGCTTGCGCCTCACGTGCATCCTACTAACATCCCATGTACGCCCCTCTTGGGTTCTACTTGCACCCTCCTTGCAGTTAAGTTACGGCCCACTTGCGCCCTACTTGCGCCCTACTTGCGCCCCACTTGCGTCCCACTTGCGCCCCACTTGCGCCCCACTTGTGCCCCACGAGCGCCCTGCTTGCGCCTTACTTGCATCCCACTTGAGCTCCACTTGCGCCGCACTTGCGCCCTCCTTGCGCCCGCCTTGCGCCCCACTTGCACCCCACTTGCACCCTACTTGCGCCTCACTTGCGCCCCACTTGCGCCCCACTTCCGCCCCACTTGCACCCTACGTGTGCCCCACTTGCGCCCCACTTGCGCCCCACTTGCGCCCTACTTCACTTGCGCTTGCGCCCCACAACGCCCCATTTGCGCTCAACTTGCACCCCACTTGCACCCCACCTGGACCCCACTTGCGCCCTACTCCCATCCTAGATGTGCCCCACTTGCGCCCCACTTATGCCCTACACGGCCCCACTTGCGCCCGACATGCGTACTACTTGCGCCCGATTTGCGCCTCACTTGCACCCCACTTGCGCCCCATTCCCGCCCCACTTGCGCCCCACTTGCGACCCACCTGTGCCCCACTTGCACCCTACTTGCACCTCACTTGCGCCCTACTTGCACCCCACTTCCGCCCCACTTCCGCTTAATGTGCACCCCACTTGCGTCCCACTTGCGCCCCACTTGCGTCCTACGTGCGCCCTACTTGCGCCCCACTTGCGCCCTACTTGCGCCCCACTTGCGTTCTACTTGCGTCCCATTTACGCCCCACTTGCACCTTACTTGTGTCCCACCTGCGCCCCACTTGCACCCCACTTGCGCCCCACTTGCGTTCTACTTGCGTCCCATTTACGCCCCACTTGCACCTTACTTGTGTCCCACCTGCGCCCCACTTGCACCCCACTTGTACCCTACTTGCGCCCCACTTGCGCCCCACTTGCACCCACTTGCGCCGTACTTGCGCCCCACTTGTGTCCCACTTGCGCCTTATTTGCGTCCCACTTGCGCCCTACGTGCGCCCCACCTGCGCACCACTTGTACCCTATTTGCATCCTAGTTGTACCCTACTTGCGTCTTACTTGCGCCCCTCTTGCGCCCTACTTGCGCTCCACTTGTGCCCCACTTCTGCCCTAGTTACATTCTACTTGCTTCCCACTTGCGGCCCACTTGCGCCCCACTTGCGCCCCATTTGCGCCCACTTGCGCCCCACTTGCGCCCCATTTGCGCCCTACTTGTGCCCCACTTGTACCCTACTTGCACCCCACTTGCGCCCCACTTGCGCCCTACGTACGTCCCACTTGCACCCAACGTGCGCCCCACTTGCGCCCCAATTGCACCCTACTTGCGCCTGAGTTGTGCCCTACTTGCGTCCCACTTGCGTCCCACTTGCGCCCTACCTGCGCTCCACTTGTGCCGCACTTGCGCCCTTCTTGCGCCCAACTTGCGTCCCTCTTGCACTCCACTTGCGCCCCACTTGCACCCCAGATGCACCCCACTTGCACCCAACTTGTGCCCCACTTGCAACCCACTTGTGCCTCACTCGCGCCCTACGTGTGCCCCACTTGCGTCCCACTTGCGCCCTACTACCACCCCTCTTGCGCCCCACTTGCGTCCCATTTGCGCTCCACTTGCGCCCCACTTGCGCCCCACTTGTGCCCTACTTGCGCCATACTTGCGCCCCACTTGCGCCCTTCTTGTGCCCTACTTGCGCCCTACGTGACCTCATTTGCGCCATACTTGCGCCCCACTTGCGTCCTACTTGCAACCCATGTGCGCCCCACTTAGGTGCTACTTGCACCCCACTTGTGCCCCACTTGCGCCCTACTTGCGTTTCACTTGCTGCCCACTTGTGCCCTACTTTCGCCCTACATGCACACCACTTGCGCCCCGATTTCACTCCACTTGCGTCCTACTTGTGCCCCACTTGCACCCTACTTGGGCCCCACTTGTGCCCCAGTTGCACCCTACTTGTGCCCCACTTGCGCCCCACTTGCGCCCTACTTGTGCCCCACTAACGCCCTATATGCGCCCTACTTGCGCCCTATTTGCACTCCACTTGCACCCCACTTGCGCCCCACTTACGCCCCATTTGCGCCCCACTTGCGCCCCACATGCGCCCCACTTGCGCCCCACTTGCGCCCCACTTGCGCCCTACTTGCGTCCCATTTGCGCCCAACTTGCACCCCACTTGCGCCCTACTTGCGTCCTACTTGCGCCCTACTTGCGTCCTACTTGCGCCCTACTTGCGTCCTACTTGCGCCCTACTTGCGTCCTACTTGCGCCCTACTTGCGTCCTACTTGCGCCCTACTTGCGCCCCATTTGCGCCCCACTTGCACCCCACTTGCGCCCCACTTGTGCCCCACTTACACCCACTTGCGCCCCACTTTTACCCCTCTTGTGTCCCATTTGCGCCCTCTTTGCATCCCACTTGCACCCTACATGCGCCCCACATGCGCCCCACTTGTATCCTACTTGCGCCCTAGTTGCACCCTACTCGCGTCGCACTTGCGCCCCTCTTGTGCCCTACTTGCGCTTCACTTGTGCCGAACTTTCGTCCTAGTTGCGTTCTACTTGCTTCCCACTTGCGCCCCACTTGCGCCCAACTTGCGTCCACTTGCGTCCCACTTGCGCCCCACTTGCGCCCTACTTGTGCCCCACTTGCGCCCTATTTGCACGCCACTTGCGCCCCAGTTGCGCCCTACTTGGGCCCGACTTACGCCCCACTTGCGTCCCACTTGCATCCCACTTGCGCCCTACATATGTCCAACTTGCACCCAACGTGCGCCTCACTTGCGTCCCACTTGCGCCCCACTTGCGCCCTACTTGCGCCCCACTTGCGCCCCACTTGCGTCCTACTTGCACCCCACTTGCGCCCCACTTGCGCCCCACTTGCACCCCACTTGCACCCAACTTGTGCCCCACTTGCGACCCACTTGCGCCTCACTTGTGCCCTACGTGTGCCCCACTTGCGCTCCACTTGCGCCCTACTACCACCCCACTTGCGTCCCACTTGCATCCCATTTGCGCTCCACTTGCACCCCACTTGCACCCCACCTACGCCCCACTTGCGTCCCACTTGTGTCCTACTTGCACCCCACCTGCGTCCCACTTGTACCCTACTTGCACCCCAATTGCGCCCCACTTCCACCCTACTTGCACCCTATTTGTGCCTTACTTCTACCCCACTTATGTCCCACTTGCGTCCAACTTGCGCTCCATTTGCGCCTAGCTTGCGCCCCACTTGCGCCCCACTTGCGCCCCATTTGCGCCCCACTTGCACCCCACTTGCGCCCTACTTGCGCCCTACTTGCGCCCCACTTGCGCCCTACTTGCGCCCTACTTGCGCCCCACTTGCGCCCTACTTGCGCCCTACTTGCGCCCCACTTGCGCCCTACTTGCGCCCTACTTGCGCCCCACTTGCGCCCCATTTGCGCCCCACTTGCACCCCACTTGCGCCCCACCTGTGTCCCACTTGCACCCCACTTGTACCCCACGTGCGCCCCACGTGCGCCACACTTGTGCCCCACTTGCACCCCACTTGCGCCCCACTTGCACCCCACTTGCGCCATACTTGCGTCCCACTTGCATCCTACATGCGTCCCACTTGCGCCCTACTTGCGTCTTACTTGCGCCCCTTTTGCACCCTACTTGTGCTCCACTTGTGCCCCATTTGCGCCCTAGTTGCGCCCCACTTCCGCCCCACTTGAGCCCTACTTGCACCCCACTTGCGACCCACTTGCGCCCTACTTGCGCCCCGCTTGCACCCCACTTGCGCTCAATTTGCACCCCACTTGTGCCCCACTTGCACCCCACATACGCCCCACTTGCGCCCCACTTGCATCCTACGTGCGCCCCACTTGTGCCATACGTGCGTCCCACTTGTGCCCCACTTGTGCCCCACTTGCGCCTTGCTTACGCCCCACGTGCATCCTACTTGAACCCCATGTGCACCCCTCTTGGATCCTACTTGTGCCCCACTTGCGCCCTCCTTGGAGTTCAGTTGCGGCCCACTTGCGCCCTACTTGCGCCCTACTTGCACCCCACTTGTGTCCCACTGGCGCCCCACTTGCACCCCACTTGCGCCCCATTGGCACCCTGCTTGCGCCCAACTTGCATCCCACTTGCGCCCCATTTGCGCCCCTCTTGCGCCCTACTTGCGCCCCACTTGCGCCCTACTTGCACCCCACTTGTGCCCCACTGGCGCCCCACTTGCACCCCACTTGCGCCCCATTGGCACCCTGCTTGCGCCCAACTTGCATCCCACTTGCGCCCCATTTGCGCCCCTCTTGCGCCCTACTTGCGCCCCACTTGCGCCCTACTTGCACCCCACTTGTGTCCCACTAGCGCCCCACTTGCACCCCACTTGCGCCCCACTTGCGCCCTACTTGCGCCCGATTTGCGCCCCACTTGCACCCCACTTGCGCCCCATTTCTGCCCCACTTGCGTCCCACTTGCGACCCACTTGCGCCCCACTTGCACCCTACTTGCACCTCACTTATGCCCTACTTGCACCCCACTTCTGCCCCATTTCCGCTTTATGTGCGTCCCACTTGCATCCCACTTGCGCCCCACTTGCATCCTACGTGCGCCCTACTTTCGCCCCACTTGCGCCCAACTTGCGCCCCACTTGCGCCCTACTTGTGCCCCATTTGTGCCCTATTTGCACCTCACTTGTGCCCTACCTGCGCCCCACTTGCGCCCCACTTGCCCCCCACTTGCGCCCTAATTGCGCCCCACTTGTGCCCCATTTGCGCCCTATTTGCGTCCCACTTGCGCCCTACGTGCGTCCCACCTGCGCACCACTTGTACCCTATTTGCGCCCTAGTTGTACCCTATTTGCGTCTCACTTGCGCCCCTCTTGCGCCCTACTTGCGCTCCACTTGTGTCCCACTTCTGCCCTAGTTGCATTCTACTTGCTTCCCACTTGCGCCCCACTTGCGCCCAACTTGCGCCCAATTTACGCCCACTTGCGTCCCACTAGCGCTCCACTTGCGCCCTACTTGTGTCCCACTTGTGCCCTACTTGCACCCCACTTGCGCCCCACTTGCGCCCCACTTGCGCCCCACTTGCACCCCAGTTGCGCCCCACTCACGCTTCACTTGCGCCCTACGTACGACCCACTTACACCCAACGTGCACCCTACTTGCGTCCCGCTTGCACCCTACTTGCGCCCAAGTTGTGCCCTACTTGCGTCCCACTTGCGCCCGACTTGCGCCCTACTTGCGCTCCACTTGTGCCGCACTTGCGCCCTACTTGCGCCCCACTTGCGCTCCACTTCCGTCCTACTTGCACCCCACTTGCGCCCCACTTGCGCCCCAGTTGCACCCCACTTGCGCCCTACGTGTGCCCCACTTGCGCCCCACTTGCGCCCTACTACCGCCCCTCTTGCGCTCCACTTGCGCCCCACTTCCGCCCCACTTGCGCCCTACTTGCGCCCTACTTGCGCCCCACTTGCGCCCTACGTGCGCCCTACTTGCGCCCCACTTGCGCCCCACTAGCGCCCCACTTGCGCCCCACTTGCGTCCCATTTGAGCCCCACCTGCGCCCCACTTGCCCCCTACTTGCGCCCCACTTGCGCCCTACGTGCGTCTCACTTGCACCCCACTTGCGCCATACTTGTGCCCCACTTGCGCCCTACTTGCGCCCCACTTGCATCCCACTTGTGCCCTCCGTGCACCCCACTTCCACCCCACTTGTATCCTACTTGCGCCGCACTTGCCTCCTACGTGTGCCCCACTTGCGTCCCACTTGTACCCTATTTACACCCCACTTGCGTCCTACTTGCGCCCTACTTGCTCCCCACTTGCGCCCTACTTACGCCCCACTTGCGCCCTACTTGTGCCCTACTTGCGCCCCACTTGCGCCCCACTTGCACCCTTCTTCTGTCCCACTTACACCGCACTTGCTTCCTACTTGCATCCCACTTGTGCCCCATTTACGCCCTACTTGCGTCCCACTTGCACCCCACATGCGCCCTACTTGCGCCCCACTAGCGTCCTACTTGCGCCCCACTTGCGCCCTGCTTGTGCCCTACTTGCGCCCCACGTGCGTCCCACTTGCGCCCTACTTACGTCCTACTTGCGCCCCACTTGCGCTCCACTTGCGCCCCACTTGGACCCCACTTGCGCTCCACTTGCACCCCACTTGCGCCCCACTTGCGCCCTACTAGCGCCCCACTTGCGCCCTACTTCCACTCCACTTGCGCCCCACTTGCGCCCCACTTGCGTCCTACTTGCGTCCCACTTGCGCCCTACGTGCGCCCCACTTGCGCCCCACTTCGGCCTAACTTGCGCCCCAGTTACGCCCTACTTGTGTCCCACTTGCGCCCCACTTGCGCCCTACTTCCGCCCCACTTGCGCCCCACTTGCGCCCCATTTACATCCCACTTCTGCCCCACTTGCGTCCTACGTGCGCCCCACTTGCGCCCTACTTGCGTCCTACTTGCGCCCTACTTGCGCCCTACGTGCGCCCCACTTGCGCCCCACTTCGGCCTAACTTGCGCCCCAGTTACGCCCTACTTGTGTCCCACTTGCGCCCCACTTGCGCCCTACTTCCGCCCCACTTGCGCCCCACTTGCGCCCCATTTACATCCCACTTCTGCCCCACTTGCGTCCTACGTGCGCCCCACTTGCGCCCTACTTGCGTCCTACTTGCGCCCTACTTGCGCCCTACGTGCGCCCCACTTGCGCCCCACTTCGGCCTAACTTGCGCCCCAGTTACGCCCTACTTGTGTCCCACTTGCGCCCCACTTGCGCCCTACTTCCGCCCCACTTGCGCCCCACTTGCGCCCCATTTACATCCCACTTCTGCCCCACTTGCGTCCTACGTGCGCCCCACTTGCGCCCTACTTGCGTCCTACTTGCGCCCTACTTGCGCCCTACGTGCGCCCCACTTGCGCCCCACTTCGGCCTAACTTGCGCCCCAGTTACGCCCTACTTGTGTCCCACTTGCGCCCCACTTGCGCCCTACTTCCGCCCCACTTGCGCCCCACTTGCGCCCCATTTACATCCCACTTCTGCCCCACTTGCGTCCTACGTGCGCCCCACTTGCGCCCTACTTGCGTCCTACTTGCGCCCTACTTGCGCCCTACGTGCGCCCCACTTGCGCCCCACTTCGGCCTAACTTGCGCCCCAGTTACGCCCTACTTGTGTCCCACTTGCGCCCCACTTGCGCCCTACTTCCGCCCCACTTGCGCCCCACTTGCGCCCCATTTACATCCCACTTCTGCCCCACTTGCGTCCTACGTGCGCCCCACTTGCGCCCTACTTGCGTCCTACTTGCGCCCTACTTGCGCCCTACGTGCGCCCCACTTGCGCCCCACTTGCGCCCGACTTGCGCCCGACTTGCGCCCCACTTGCGCCCCACTTGCACCCCACTTGCGCCCCACTTGCGCCCCACTTGCGCCCCATTTGCGCTCCACTTGCACCCCACTTGCACCCCACCTACGCCCCACTTGCGTCCCACTTGTGTCCTACTTGCACACCACCTGCGTCCCACTTGCGCCCTACTTACACCCTAGTTGCGCCCCACTTCCACCCTACTTGCAACCTATTTGTGCCTCACTTCCACCCCACTTGCACCCCACTTGCGCCCAACTTGCGCTCCACTTGCGCCCAGCTTGCGCCCCACTTGCACCCCACTTGTGCCCCACTTGCACCCTTCTTGCGTCCTACTTGCGTCCCACTTGC
Source organism: Penium margaritaceum (assembly GCA_023375785.1). Taxonomy (NCBI): domain Eukaryota; kingdom Viridiplantae; phylum Streptophyta; class Zygnematophyceae; order Desmidiales; family Peniaceae; genus Penium; species Penium margaritaceum. The sequence goes on along the minus strand of SZWC01001286.1, from coordinate 241,213 downwards.
GTCCTACTTGCACCCCACTTGCGTCCCACTTGCACCCTATGTGGACCCCACTTGCGCCCCACTTGCGTCCTACGAGCACCCCACTTGCGTCCCACTTACGCCTTACTTGAGTCCTACTTGCGCCCCACTTGTGCCCCATTTGCGCCCCACTTACACCCCACTTGCGTCCCACCTGTACTTCACTTGCACCCCACTTGTGTCCCACGTGCGCCCCACGTGCGCCACACTTGCGCCCCACTTGCGCCCCACTTGCGCCCCACTTGCACCCCACTTGCGCCCCACTTGCGCCCCACTTGCGCCCCACTTGCGCCCCACTTACGCCCCACTTGCGCCCCACTTGCGCCCCACTTGCGCCCCAC